>BJKM01000692.1:15000-37500 GCA_015082035.1 Chaenogobius annularis | reverse complement strand
AATCCTCCTGGTTTTCTTTCCATCCTCCAAGTTCTTCTGTCGCGTCCCTCCTGTTCTTCTCGTTCCATCCGTCCACCTTCTCTGTCCATCCTCCACCTTCCTCTGTCTGTCCACATGTTCTTCTGTCCATCTCCACGTTCTTCTGTCCGTTCCTCCTGGTTCTTCTGTCCATCCTTCACGTTCTTCTGTTCATCCTCTACGTTCTTCTGTCCGTCCTCCTCGTTCTTCTGTCCATCCTCCACGTTCTTCTGTCCGTCCTCCACGTTCTTCTGTCCATCCTCCATGTTCTTCTGTCCGTCCTATTCTTCTGTCCGTCCTCCATGTTCTTCTATATTTATGGACCCTGAGAGGTTGCTAGTTTTCCAAAAAGGACCGTCTCTCTCCCCGTTTGGAAACACTTTTTGCCTCGACGTGCCGAGCTCAGGGACCAGGACCGGACGAGCAGCACATTTGCAGAGTCTAAACTTTCTTCCAGTTCTTCTTTTCTCCAGCTCCAGTTTGGGCCTATCATCTCCGGCTCTGCTCCTCCTGCAGCGCTCATCAAGCACCAAACCTAATATATTTATCTATACTGTATATATCGATTCATCATTCTCCGCTATATACCGTGTCTCCAGGTTGAAAGGAAGTCCATACCTTCACTAATGTGTCTCCCACCTGCTCTCCTTTAGATGGTGTCGCTGATCGGAGGTGGTCTATATCTGTCCACACGTCCAATACTAATGACAGTAAATTAATGTAATAATATCCATGTGGCGCGATAATGAAGAGATAAGCGAGATGTTGACGAGGCTGACGCTAATTGTCCTGTAATCCGACGTGATGGAGACATACATCACGTCTGTCTCATTACGAAGACACGGGTTTCTTCTTCTACAGCGATATAGACGTGAAAGATGAGCCGGGTGGAAAGTCCGTGTTAAGGAGTCGCTATTGGAACATCTCCGCTCGTTCCTTCTCATTCTGATTTATCACAGGTTTGGGAGCAGAACGACAGCGCCATCTGCAGTGCGACCTCTTCAGAACAGTCTCCCAGGTGTGCGGCAGGACAGAAGCCCCCTCGTCCAGGTTTATGGTCCGTGGGCATGTTTGGCTGCGTATTCCATTTGCTCTTACATTCAGATGTTTGGTGCCTCCATCCCAGTGCACCGGGTCCACAAGCGTCGGACCTGAAACACGAACTCGTACCCGTTTTGTTCCGTTTTGTTTTGCATTGATTTAAAAGAGAAGCAGCAGAAAGAAGAAGACAGAAGAAGAAGAAGGAAGAAGAGAGAAAGAAGAAGAAGAAGAAGAAGGAGAAGGAGAAGAGAAGAAGAAGAAGGAAAGAAGAAGAAGAAGAAGAAGAAGAAGAAGAAGAAGAAGAAGAAAGAAGAAGAAGAAGAAGAAGAAGAAGAAGAAGAAGAAGAAGAAGAAGAAGATAGAAGAAGAAAGAAGAAGAAGAAGAAGAAGAAGAAGAAGAAGAAGAAGAAGAAGAAGAAGCACTGTGTCGTTTTTTTAAATTGACACATTAGCTGAAAACATTCATTAAAAACCAAAGTGAAAAAACAAAGATGAAATCTCAATGATTTGATTTGTGAAATTGAGATCCAAATGTAAAAATGTAGAAACGAATTAATGACTTCACTCAAACTAAACCTGAACTCGTCTCAAACTCAAACTAAACGGCTTCTAACGGACGACCCCGTTGTGACCCTTTAATCCCAGTCAAATGTCAGCGGTTGAGCTGGTCACATGATCACGGTAAAGGTCAGCGCAGGAGGGTGATGATGTCCATGAGTCATCGCCGTGGTGACAGTGGCATCCAACATCATTTCTCATGTTTCTTGTGACAGCTCTGACCTCGAGGAAAGAGAAGAAACAATCACACGCCTGAGTCTGAGTTCCATAAGCACAGAGAACTACGCTTCAACAAGAGGCTTCAACAAGAGGCTTCGACAACGAAGCTTCAACATGAAAGCTTCAACATGAAGCTTCAACAAGACATTTCAACACGAAGTTCAACTGAAGCTTCAACAAGAAGGCTTCAACAGAAGTTTCAAACATGAAGCTTCAACAGGAAGCTTCAACAAAAGTTTCAACTGAAGCTTCAAACATGAAGTCACATGAAGCTTCAAACATGAAGCTTCACAAGAGGCTTTCAAATGAAGCTTCACAAGAAGCTCAACAGAAGCTTCAACATGAAGCTTCAACAGGAAGCTTCAACATGAAGCTTCACAAGATAGGTTTCAACATGAAAGCTTCAACATGAAGCTCATCAACAAGAAGTTCAACATGAAGCTTCAACATGAAGCTTCAACATAAGCTTCAACAAGAAGTTCAACATGAAGCTCAACAGAAGCTTCAACATGAAGCTTCAAATGAAGCTTCAACAAGAAGTTTCAACATGCAAGCTTCAACATGAAGCTTCAACTAAGCTCAACAAGAAGTTTTCAACATGAGCTTCAATGAGCTTCAACATGAAACTTCAACATGAACGCTTCAACAAGAGGCTCAACATAAGCTTCACGGAAGCTTCACATGAGCTTCAACAAGAAGTTTCAACATGAAGCTCAACATCGAGCTCAAATGAAGCTTCAACAAGAAGTTTCAACATGAAGCTTCAACATGAAGCTTCAAATGAAGCTTCAACAGAAGCTTCAACAAGAGGCTTCACATGAAGCTTCAACAAGAAGCTTCAACATGAAGTTCAACATGAAGCTTCAACAGGAAGCTTCAACAAGACATTTCAACATGAAGCTTCAACAGAAGCTCGACGTGAAGCTCAACAGAGGCTTCGACACGAGCTCAACATGAAGCTTCAACATGAAGCTTCAACATGAACTTCACATGAAGCTTCACAAAAGTTTCAACATCGAAGCTTCAACATGAAGCTCAAATGAAGCTTCAACATGAAGCTTCAACAAGAGGCCTAACATGAAGCTTCAACAAGAAGCTTCACATGAAGTTCAACATGAACTCAACAGGACTTCAACAAGAATTTCAAATGAAGCTTCAACAAGAAGTTCGACGTGAAGCTTCAACATGTTGACATGAAGCTTCGACTACGAAGCTCAACAGAAGCTCAACATGAAGCTTCAACAGAAAGTTTCAACATGAAGCTTCAACATGATTGACATGAATGCTTCGACACGAGCTTCAACATGGAAGCTTCAACAGAAGCTTCAACACGATAGCTTTAAAAAAAACCGAAGCTTGACATGAAAGCTTCGACATGATCGCATTGAAGCTCGACAACAAGCTTAACATGAAGCTTCAACAGAAGCTTCGACGTGAACTCGACGTGAAGCCTTTCGACGTGAAGTTCGACGTGAAGCTTCGACGTCGAAGCTTCACGTGAAAGCTTCGACGTCAATTTATAGGCAACTAGTTTTGGAGTATAAATAGACATGAAAATTGAAGACTCTAGCCCTAAAATATCCTACATTCAACATCAAGCTTCAATGAGGATATTTGTAGGCGCTTGATTTTACACACTAAGGCATGTATGCTGTCGGTTCAGCCTGTTTTAGTCCTGCTTTTAGTCCTGCTTTAAACCTGCTTTAGCCTGCTTAGTCCTGCTTTGGTCCTGCTTTAGTCCTGCTTTAGTCCTGCTTAGACCTGTTTAAACCTGCTTTAAGTCCTGCTTTGGTCTGCTTTGGTCCTCTTTGGTCCTGCTTTAGTCCTGCTTTAGTCCTGCTTTAGTCCTGCTTTAGTCCGCTGCTTTAGTCCTGGTGTAACCTGGTTTTGGCCCTGGTTTAGTCCTGGTTTAGCCTGCTTAAACCTGCTTTAAACCTGCTTGTCTGCTGTCCCTGGTGTAGACTGGTTTAGCCCTGGTTGTCTGGTTTAAGCCCTGGTTGTCCTGGTTTAGGCCCTGGTTTAGCCCTGGTGTTGTCCTAGTTTAGCCCTGGTTTCAGCCCTGGTTTAGCACCCCTTGGTTTAGCCCTGGTTGTCCTGGTTAGCCTTGGTTTAGCCTGGTTGTCCTGGTTTAGCCCTGGTTGTCCTGGTTAGCCTGGTTTAGGTTTATCTGGTTTAGCCCTGGTTTCCTGGTTTAGCCTGGTTAGCCCTGGTTTGTCCTGGTTTTAGCCCTGGTTTAGCCTGGTTTAGCTGGTTGTCCTGGTTTCGCCCTGGTTGTCCTGGTTTAGTCCTGGTTTAGCCCTGGTTGTCCTGGTTTAGCCCTGGTTTAGTCTGGTTTAGCCCTGGTTGTTTAGCCCTGGTTGCCCTGGTTAGCCCTGGTTTAGTCCTGGTTTAGCCCTGGTTTTCGCCCTGGTTGCCTGGTTTAGCCTTGGTTTAGCCCCGGTTGTCCTGGTTTAGCCCTGGTTTAGCCCTGGTTGTCCTGGATTAGCCCTGGTTGTCCTGGTTAGCCGATGCTCTGCTGTCCTGTTTTAGCCCTGTTTAGCCTGGTTGTCCGGTTTACTTGGTTTACCTGTTTGCCTGGTTTACGCCTGGTTTAGCCCGGTTTGTCCTGTTTTAGCTCTGGTTGCCTGGTTAGCCTGGTAGCCTGGTTGTCCTGGTTGTCCTGGTTTGCCCTGTTGTCTGTGTTAAGCCCTGGTTTAGCCCTGGTTGTCCTGGTTTAGCCTGGTTTAGCTCTGCTTGGTTCCTGGTTTAGCCCTGGTTGTGGTTGTCCTGGTTTAGCCCTGGTTAGTCCCTGGTTTAGTCCTGATTTAGCTCTGTTCTGGTTTCAGCCTGGTTACCCTGGTTCTGGTTTAGCCCTGGTTGTCTCTGGTTTAGCCCTGGTTTAAGCCTGGTTACCTTGTTGTCCTGGTTAGTGGTTTAGCCCTGGTTTCCTGGTTTTAGCCGGTTTGCCCCGTTGTCCTGGTCGTGTAGCTGGTTGTGTTTGTGCAGTGAGGGCGGGGCTAAATTCGGCCCCTCTGGAGCAGTGTGGCTCGCTGGCCCCGCTCCATCCCAGCCTCGAGGCCTCACGCTGGGCCGGACACGCCTGCGACGCGGGGGGCGAGCTCCGGAGCCAAGCCGGACATATGGAGAATACGGAACGCCGCGGGACGCGCCGCGAGACACGGCCGGGAAACACGGCGCGCCGACGGGACGACGTGGACCGTTCAGCCACTCGCAGACACATTCAGCAGGAAATCACCCCAAATTGCTCATGTTTTTGCAGAATATTGCTTTGTTTTCAGCAGCTCACAACAACAGACAATGAATAAATGAATGGGTAAACAGAAGGACAGACCTGCGACTGCAGCAGCTCCGTCTGGAACATGGAGATGTTTGGAGAAGTCTTCCACGTCTGAGAAGCACGTGCCACAGATTATGAGATCTCGTTCGCAACAATGAAAACGTTCAGAACCAAACGGGAAGAACTGGGGAGGATGTAGGACAGCTGCATTCTGCTTTGAATCGTCTCTTGTTCCCTCAGCAGGATTTGGTGTTAGCGCTCTACCTACCTGGCAAGCACAATGTAAATTACCATGGGGAAATGAAGTAGGAAATGCAGTAGGATCAGAGGACGTTCTGGACTTTGATGATGTCATGACTTCAGACGGTAGGCTGTTGAGGGAGTTTGACCTGAGGATTTTCTCTTCTAAACCAGGGAACACGGGTCAAAATGCAGAGGACACGTGTCCCTTTGAGGACAATGTGTTCCTTCAATGTGAAGCGTCACACCTGCCATTTGACATGGGGAGTAAATATGTCTGGAAGGCTTTAGACGGGACAGATGTAGCGACAGACTCAGGACTGATGTAGGACAGATCATAGAGAAGACTGTAGGACAGATGTAGGACCAGACTCAGGACTGATGTAGGACAGATGTTGGACAGACAGACTCAGGACAGATGTAGGCCAGACTCAGGACAGATGTAGGACAGCTGTAGGACAGACATAGGACAGATGTAGGACAGATGTAGAACAGACGTAGAACAGACTCAGGACAGATGTAGGACAGACATAGGACAGACTCAGGACAGATGTAGGACAGACTTAGGGCTGATGTAGGCCAGACTCAGGACAAATGTAGGACAGACTCAGGACAGATGTAGGACAGACGTAGGACAGACTCAGGACAGATGTAGGACAGACTCAGGACAGATGTAGGACAGACATAGGACAGACTAGGACAGACTCAGGACAGACTCAGGACAGATGTAGGACAGACATAGGACCAGACTCAGGACAGATGTAGGACAGACTCAGGACAGATGTAGGACAGACATAGGACAGATGTAGGACAGACATAGGACAGACTCAGGACAGATGTAGGACAGACTCAGGACAGATGTAGGACAGACTTAGGACAGATGTAGGCCAGACTCAGGACAAATGTAGGACAGATGTAGGACAGACTCAGGACAGATGTAGGACAGATGTAGGCCAGACTCAGGACAGATGTAGGCCAGACTCAGGACAAATGTAGGACAGATGTAGGACAGACTTAGGGCTGATGTAGGCCAGACTCAGGACAAATGTAGGACAGACTCAGGACAGATGTAGGACAGATGTAGGCCAGACTCAGGACAAATGTAGGACAGATGTAGGACAGACTGAGGGCTGATGTAGGCCAGACTCAGGACAAATGTAGGACAGATGTAGGACAGACTCAGGACAAATGTAGGACAGATGTAGGACAGACTGAGGGCTGATGTAGGCCAGACTCAGGACAAATGTAGGACAGATGTAGGACAGACTCAGGACAAATGTAGGACAGATGTAGGACAGACTTAGGGCTGATGTAGGCCAGACTCAGGACAGATGTAAGACAGATGTAGGCCAGACTCAGGATAGATGTAGGACGCCTTAAAACCCTGCACCACTCGAAAGCACTTAAAAAACCCAAATCCATCGACTCGACCAGAGCTGAACAAACCTCAAAGATCCGACGTTCCCAAACTCAAACTTCTAATTTGTCCCATTGAAACTGGATGTGTGGAGTCCCTCGATGGTCCATGAACCCTTCGGTTTATTGACACGTTTCATAGTTAAAATCACATCCTTTAGCTCCTTCAACGTGAGCCGGCGCGTCATGACCTGTGAACTTCCCGAGCGTTTCTCGGACGGGCCACGGTACGGGAAAAGTCGCTGGGACCGTTTGTGAAAAAAGACAAATGTGGTGCGTTGGCGACGGAGGAGGCGGGACAGAGAACCGCGAAGGGCGACGGGAACCATAAATAGACGCTTGACGTAAAATAATGCACAATGAAGTCGTTGGGAACATGTGGTAACGGGTGCGGTGAGGCTGTGGCAGAGTGGTTAGTGTCTCAGAAGGTTCCTACTTTTAATCCCAGACTTCAGAACAAGTCTCTCAAAAATATCGGACCAAAACTACATCATACATTTGACCCTTTTCTTCGTCTGAATTGAATACTTTGCGTTCTGTTTAATTAACAACGAACACTTGAAAAAGACGGACAAATCCATTGAAATGTTCAAGTTCTTTTTTTCATGTCACATTTTGCGCAACACGTCGTTTCGCTTTTGAAAACTCGCACTTATTTAATTACATTTCCGACTCTGGTTTGGACAAAGGCGGTTTCAGACGTTCTTCTGGCGCTCTCTGGTTTGGACAAAGGCGGTTTCAGACGTTCTCCATTGTGTCGCCGCTGACTCCAGTGGCGTTCACGTCTCGCGCGTCGTTAGCGTCTCGCATGTCCATTTAGTCAATTATGTTCAAGCACTTCCAGGCGCCGGTTTGTATTTATATCTGTGAAACGTTTTTGGTTCCA
Source organism: Chaenogobius annularis (assembly GCA_015082035.1). Taxonomy (NCBI): domain Eukaryota; kingdom Metazoa; phylum Chordata; class Actinopteri; order Gobiiformes; family Gobiidae; genus Chaenogobius; species Chaenogobius annularis. The sequence continues at coordinate 29,845 of BJKM01000692.1, read as the reverse complement.
ACATTTCGGTATCGTTGGAGCGTCAAAGAGGAGCGGCGCTGAAGGCTTCGGCGAGGTCCCCCGAAGAATGACGGGGGGACATGTAATAAAAAGAGGAGTAAAAGTGGGCGTTTTGTTTGTGTCCTCCTTGGATGAACACCGCCCTCGACCTTGAGCGGCGCCATTCAAACACCTTCCTGCAGAGACGTTTTAAAAGCTTGGTTTAGGGCTCTTACGGTTTAAAAGGCTTTACACATTCTGTTTTCTAAAGCGGACGGAGTGCGCGTGTCGGCCGGGGCGGGGGTCTCCGTGGTGGAGAGCGAAAAAAACAACAAAACGTCCGAACAACAGGTTCGAGCAAAGGCCCTTCGCTGACCACGAGGAGTGAGGCCCCGTCAGCTGGGCGAGCAGAGAAGACCCCTGCTACCAGAGGAGTGAAGGCCCCTCGCTGACGCAGCGGAGAGAAGACCCCTCGTGCACCAGAGGGAGTGAAGGCCCTCGCTGCAGGGAGAGAGCCTCCGCTGACCAGAAGGAGAGAAGACCCCTCGTAGACCAGAGGAGAGAAGCCCCTCGTGACAGAGGAGAAGAGGCACCTCGCTGAGGAGAGAAGGCCAGAGGAGAGAAGGCCCGCTGCCGAGAGAGAGAGAAGGCCCCTCGCTGTACCAGAGGAGTGAAGGCCCTCGTGACCAAGAGGAGTGAAGGACCTGCTGACAGAGGAGAGAGGCTGTAGAGAGAGCCCTCGCTGACCAGAGGAGGAAGGCCCCTCGCTGACAGAGGAGTGAAGGCCTCGCTTACCAGGGAGTGGCCCGGCCACCGGCGTGGTGACGCGTTTTCGGTTGGACAGAAGCGCTGCAGCTGACCTTTACCAGATCATTCTGAGCAGAGCCTGTCAGTGAGGGGGGGCGAGGGGGAGAGGGGGGAAGTGGGGAGAGGGGGGGAGTGCAAAGAGAGGGAGGGGGGCTCACCCCGGTCCTGTTTCTACGCGCGGCTTCTCCGAGGTCGACCCTCCGAAACAAAAGGACTTCTGTTCACGATGAAGAGATCATGTTTTAACCGGCATTATTAGAAATCGAAAACAACAATAAACCTGGAGCGTCTTTCTGTGGCCTCAGGACTAAAGTACCACCTGTCACCTTTCTGTTGCTTTTATGGGGGCTTTTGTCGTCTGTGGGGGTTTGGGGGTTTGGGGGTTTGGGGGTTTGTTGCTTTTAGTCATGACTTACAGCCGCACAAAGTTGGAATTCGCTGAATGTCGTTTTGTGAATCGTCTCAGTTTCTTTTTGTCGCTTTTACATTTTGTCTCGTTTATTCATGTTTTCATCGCACTTTTCAAGTCCTTTTCAGCCGCACAAACTTGGATTTACTGAACGTCCTTTTGTCTGGATTAAAAAGTACAATTCAGATTGATTTCAGATCGCTTGTGGTGGTCCAGGCTGACAGGACCAATCACACGACAAGATCACACGACGCCTCGGACTCTCTGCGCTGCAGTTCTCTTTGTCGTGAGGCCAGAAGGGCTAACCACTCTGCCAGACGGTCCAATCCAACATGAAAGGCGAGTACAGTCACAGAAGTGGTCTTAAATTGGTCCCCGGTGAAGGGCCAATCCAGCTCCAGGAGCGGGGACGTTCAGCTGACACTCTGAAGCGAAATGCCACCGTACCATTTACGAGAGAAAAGGTTAGAACACGTCAGTTTAGGAGCGCGGCGTTCTGTCACCGTGATCGAGGGGAACAATCGTGTTAACCACCTTCAGACTCTGCGGGACGAGGGGAACGACCAGACCTCTGCGGACGAGAGCAACGCCAGACCTCTGCGGGACGAGGAGAACGACCAGACCTTGCGGACGAAGAAGGAACGACCAGACCCTGCGGGACGGAGGAACGACCAGACCTCTGCAGGACGAGGAGAACAACCAGACCTCGGGACGAGGAGAAACGACCAGACCTCTGCGGGACGAGGAGAACGACCAGACCTCTGCGGGACGAGCGAGAACGACCAGACCTCTGCGGACGCAGACCTCTGAGAAGACCAGACCTCTGCGGGACGAGGAGAACGAACCAGACCTCTGCGGACGAGGAGAACGACCAGACCTCTGCGGGACGGGAGAACGACAGACCTCTGCGGACGAAGGGAACGACCAGACCTCTGCGGGACGAGGAGAAAGACCAGACCTCTGCAGGACGAGAAGAACAACCAGACTCTGCGGGACGAGAGACAACAGACCTCTGCAGAACGAGAACGACCAGACCTCTGCAGGACGAGCGAGAACTGACCAGACCTCTGCAGGACGAGGAGAACGACAGACCTCTGCGGGGAGGACGAGACACGACCAACCTCTGCGGGACGAGGAGAATGACCAGACCTGCTGCGGGACGAGGAGAAACACACCGACCTCTGCAGGACGCAGGAGAAAACCAGACCTCTGCGGGACGAGGAGAAACCAAACCTCTGCGGGACGAGGAGAACACCAGACTCTGCGGGACGAGGGAGAACGGACCAAACCTCTGCAGGACGGAGGGAGCGACCAGACCTCTGCGGGACGAGGAGACGACCAGGACCTCTGCGGGACGAGGAGTAACGACCCAGACCTCTGCGGCGAAGGAGCAACCAGACCTCTGCGGACGAGTGGAGAACGACCAGACCTCTGCGGGACGAAGAGAACGAACAGACAACTCTGCGGGGACGAGGAGAAACACCAGACCTCTGCGGGACGAGGAGAACGACCAGACCTCTGCAGGACGAGAAGAAAGACCAGACCTCTGCGGACGAAAGAACGGACCAGACTCTGCGGGACGAGAGAGAACGACAGAACCTCTGGCAGGACGAGCGAGAACGACCAGACCTCTGCGCGACGAGGAGAGAACACCAGACCTCTGCGGGACGAGGAGAACGACCAGACCTCTGCGGGACGAGAGACGAAGACCAGACCTCTGCAGGACGAGACCTCTGAGACGACCAGACCGTCTGCGGACTGAAGGAGAACGACCAGACCTCTGCGGGACGAGGAGACCACACCGACTCTGCGGACGAGGAACGACCAGACCTCTGCAGGACGAGGAGAACGACACAGACCTCTGCGCGACGATGAGAACGACCAGACCTCTGCGGCGACGAGAGAGAACGACCAGACCTCTGCGGGACGAGGAAACGACCAGCCGAAGAGAGCAGGACCTGGACTCAGATGCCACTTAACACAGAGGGATACAACAAGGACCCCGATAGAGACCCGGACTGAGACCCGGACCTTGACCCCGGACGAGACCACCCTTCCCCTCCTTCTTGAAGTAATATTACTTGATATAGACGATACATGTTTTCTTTGACCTTTGACATGTAAATCTCACATTCTGTCCTTTTGTCCCTCCGATGTCAAGGGTAAATGTCCCCAGGAGCCCCCAACTGCACCAGGCCACTGACCGTTCCTCTCGGGGGTCTGACTAGCCCCGGGAGACAAAATGGCGCCCAATTCAAGCCATATTGGCGTGTGCTCATTGCGCATGTCTCCAAAAAAGTTCCCTAATTCCGCGTTACTTCCTGAATAGGGAGTCTAGTGCCTCCCTTTATGACGACATCGCGTGTCGCTTTGGCGTCGGGAACGAGCACGGCGACAGCAGAACGAGAGAAAGACTGAGGACAGTTAGAGGACTTTTTGAGTCTGAGGTCTGGAAATGGTGACGGACATGTGAATGATGAACTGTTATAGCTTTAAATATAAAGTTTCATGTTGTAAAGCCAAAAGAATGGTTTCAGAAAGCATGAGCCGTGAACTCATGATGCTTCTTTTTGTTAGCTAAACGTTTAGCTTGTGTTAGCCTGTGTTAGCCTGTGTTAGCCTGTGTTAGCTGTGTTATTTGTTACCTGTGTTAGCTTGTGTTAGCTTGTGTTAGTCTGTGTTAGCTTGTGTTAGCGCTGTGTGTAGCCTTGTTTAGCTTGTGTTAGCGTGTGTTAGCCTGTGTTAGTTTGTTAGCGTGTGTTAGCTTGTGTTGTTGAACTGTGTAATCCTTCATTTACATTCATATTGAAATGACATTAAACACAAATGTTCGTGTCTCGTTTTCTCGTCTTCTTCTGTTTGGTTTCCGTCGACACGTGCTCTTCTGATGATCGTTTCACGAGGAGTGCGTGCGCGGTCAGAGCGCGGACATGTTCGCCTGACGTTAAAAATGTGATTTTTAAGGATTTTAGAAACGACAAAAGAGTGACATTCCTTCATATTTATTTTTAGACTAAAAGAATTTCGCACTTTCGGTAATTTGACAGGCCGAACTGTTGAAATGGTTGGTGCCTGAGGCCTGCAGTACCGCGGAGCGGGCACTACTCTATTTGGATCGCGGACAGAGGGGGCGTGCCTTATCCAGTCATTATAATAGATCCATGGTCTGGGACTCATGTCGAAGGTGTCGAACCACAGCGCGTCCAAAAGGTTTATTATTATTACATTTTTTAATATTAAGAAAATATTTTCTTAACTTTAATAGTTTTAACAATGACGACACAAGAGTGAATTTGTGAGCGCATCCACCATTATAGGCTCCTCCTCTTTTCTCCACCGCAATGCTCCTCCTCCTCCTCTTCCCTCCTCCTCTCCCTCCCCCTCCTCATCTTCTTTCCCTCCTCTCTTTTCTCCACCTCACTGCTCTCTTCCTCCTCTCTTCCTCCTCTACTTTCCTCTCTCCTACTTCCTCCTCTCTCCTCCTCTTCTCCTCCTTCTTCCCTCCCTCCCTTCCTCCTCCCTCCTCTCTCCTCCTCCTCCTCTCCTCCCTCCTCCTCTTTCTCCTCTTTCTCCTTCCTCCTCTCCTCCTCCTTTTCCTCTCTTCCTCCTCCTTCCTCCTCCTCTTCCCCCCTTCTCCTCCTCTTCCTCCTCCTTCCTCTCCTCTCCCTTCCTCCTCTCTTTCCTCCTCCTCTTCTCTCCTCTTCCTCCTCTCTTCCTCCTCCTCCTCTATCTCCTCCTCCTCTTCCTCCTCCTCCTCTTCTAAGTCTTCTCATGCTCTAAAATAACGACACAAACTGGAGTAAGTGAAAATGTCTTTACAGTACATTTTAATTGGGTGTTCATTTGAATTTCAACATTTTAAAACAAGTTTTAAAGGGTTCTAGTTTGCAAAGCTGCGACGCAACATTCCCCGAATGGCACGTTGTTGTTTTTTTACAGTAGTTTTAAGTGTATGTATGTGTTCTGACTTTTCGCCCGCTCGCATGTGTTACTCCCCCGAACGGCACTGACCACAGCCAATCCGTGTAACAAACGGCCGATAAACGAGCAGTTCTTCTCAAGGAAATGCCACGTTTTATTAGGTTAAAGTGGCGTAAAGTGGTGCGTTTGCCCGAGGCTCCGAGCTGCTCTGCTCCAGCACGGGTCTAATGAGGATCTCGGAAACACACTTCATATTTATCCTGTTTTCACCGTCAATAAAGACATACTCACCTCTGTTCCGAGTTATAATGACGCACGCGGTTTTCGAGCTCCTTCGCTGAGCCTCGGAAAACACTCCGTTTCAAATGTCCTAGATGTGCGAAGTCAAAGGTGGAGATCAGGAGGTCTCCTGTGCTCTTTTTGAGTCCATAAATCATCAGCATTAGCATTTCTGACTCAAATCACCTTCATTACAACTGTGTGTTTACATTAGCATGTCAGGGCAGGCTAGCTTTTGTTTACTTCCCCCTGGTAATTCCCTTTGTGGCCAGTAGATGTGTGTTTTTCTGGATAAATAATACAAAAGATAGTTTGAGTTATTCTATTAATATTGATTAAATAAAACAGATAAATACAGTGATATTGTCTGTTTTAATTGTCTTGCTCGGCGACACAACGAATGGAAACCTAAAAATCGAACCACCAACCGTTTTCTCAGTCTCCGCCCGCGCCGCTGCAGCTCTTCAATCATCAGACAGGAATGATGGGAGGGGGGGGGCGGGGGGAATTTACACCAACTATTCCCTCAATTTCCACGCATTCGCCGGTATTTTCCCTCATTTCCCCCTCTGGTGGATGATCCAGAGGTGTAATAAGGTGATTTCCATGAGGAGTTGGTATTATGTAAATGTAGTGTCCTCTCAGAAGGTTCCATTATTCCACCGGCGCCGGGAGAGCAGAGTTCAGCGCCGGCGTCTGCACACGTCCAGCCGCATCAGGCGCATGGAGATGGAGACGGGGTCCGGCGCGCAACTGTAAAAAATGAACCGGACAAATGATGTATTAGACGGAGGAAAATGTGCTAATCAGACACTGCTCAAACTCAAAGAACCGGCGCGACAAAACCAGAAAAGGGTTCTGTTTAAAAAGGCGCACGGAATATGTAACTTTTGTGGTGGGTAGGATTTGCTTTGCCAAAAATGTTCCACAGTATACTTTAAAAGGCAGAGTTTTGAACAAGAAGATAAAGATAGGAATCGGGCAGGAATGGAACCTCTGTCTTTTGGGTTGGTGGCTCTAACCATTGTCCACCTAACAATTTACTACAAACCACTCTGAGGAAACCCTTGTCCATGTTGGTGACTTTAACCTCCACGTTCAGACTGCTTTAGACATCTCAAACTCGATGGTTTACACAGTTCTGATCCAGGCTTTGCAGATTTAGAACTTGGTCAAGTGACTTTATTATAACCCTCGAGTTGCCCAGTAGTTTCCCCAAATCATTTGTACTTAATTTCTTAAAATGTCATATTTATAAAGAGTTCTACCTGGAAAGCACTCAAAGCACCGCTCTCTGGCGCCCACTACTGCCCCGCCGCTGCATATTTCCACCAGTAATAATCTCTCCTGTTACAGTCGGCCCCCTCTTGCTCTCCTCTTTTCTCCCTGGTCCAGCAGAAATCACAGAGCAGAGGTCCGACGCGCCGCCACTCGCCCCCGCCGGGGTCCGTCGTCTCTCCTCGCTCGTGTGATGAAGTGAGATCAAGCAAAAGGTCGCCTGCTCCCGTCACCTGGAAACGGCGCAGCCCAAAAGGACGCCGCCGCTGAGGTCGGAAGACCCAGGAGCAGACACAGACACTAAAGAACTGTCACCCGTGCGACTGTGGAGTGGGCCGGCACAGACGAGCCAAAATGGATGCCACCGCTGGGGTCATTTCGCTGAAGGAGATAAACACAGCTAAAGACACGTGTAGACAGGACTTGTTTTTCTACATGTGTTTTTTTGACTGTATTTTTCTCATTTATTGTTTTATTTTATTTATGTATTATTGTTTTTATTCTGTTCTACAATTATTAATCTTTTTTTTTATGGTGTATTTATTGTGCGGTTTTATTTCACAGCACTTTGGAAACGGGCGGCTTTGTTTGTAAAATGTGCAATGGAAATGAAGTGGACTGGATTTAAACCTGTGAAGGTCAAATTGGGTCAAATATCAGTATCACGAAGGCACAAACTGAAATCAAGCAAAAGGACAGCGGCGAGCGCGAGCGGCGAGCGGCGAGCGGCGAGCGGCGAGCGGCGAGCCACGAGAAATAAATGAAACTTTGTATTTCTTCAGTTTAAGATCTCTTTTAATTTTAAAATTTTAAAAATTTAAATTTTAATTAACATTTTAAAAATTAAAATTTAAAAAAAATATATATATAAATAAAATAAATAAATAATAAAATAAATAAAATAAATAAAATAATAAAATAAATAAATAATAAAATAATAAAAAAAATAAAATAAATAAAAATATTTTTTTAACATAACAACGTTTAAAAACAGTTATATACAAAAGGTACCAGCAGATAGACAAAAACCTCCCAAATATGTTTACAGTTTAAGATCTGTGTCCCAAGCAACAGAGCTGGTGCTGTCCGGCTGCCCTGATTGGCTGTTGAGGACACACGGAATACTCACTTAACGAGAAGGCGCTACCCAGACCCGCCCCCTGAACTCGTGGAGAGACTAATCGGGCTAAAAGTCGGGCTAAAAGTCGGGCTAAAGTGTCAACAGGAGCAGAGTCAGGTCGCTCTCAAAAGGGCTTTCTTCTGCCCTGAGGAGGTCTACACTTCACACCTCAGGTCTGGGCCATGCTCCTGGTCAGAACCTCGCTGAAGGACTGCTGCGCGGGTTTTGGGGTCGATGAGGAGCACCAGTGAACGTGTCTTTAACGCAACATGACGTCAGTATGAACTCGAACATCCCCGAACATCCAGCGGTTGTGAAAAGCAAACTGAGGCCTATAAAGAGCCTTATCTCTGTCAGCGGGGTCTGCGCCGCGTCCCCAAGACGGTCTTCATTTCTCTGACACTCTCGTCCTTCACGGGATCGATCGCAGTGACCGTTGCGAGCGCTTGACGGACGCTAACTCAAACGCGCCGTCTGCACTCTTCCTCCCTCTCCGGCTGCAACAGCGAGCGGCCTCAGTTCAGCTCCTTTCACCTTATCAAACATGATGTAGTGCGGAGAGTCCAGGGGGCGCCGCAGCGAGGGAGAGGGCTGGGAGCAGGAAGGACCTTCAGCAAAGTAAATGCCATATTTTAGCAACAGAAGACTCCCGAATACAAATACAACAGATTACAACCAGCAGAACATAATAATAATAATAATAATGAACTAGAATCATCAGAAAACCCAATAATTAGAGCTGAAGTTTCAGGGTTATTTTAATGCAGAATACTGGACTTTTGTCTGCTTAGTGGCATTTCAATGGTTAAAAAGCTTAAAAAATATGAATTTAGGGTTTTTAAAGTGTTATTTTTTATTTATTTTTTTGTCATTTGTTGCTAGAGGCCACAAATGTTTTTCTGCACAAAGGTTATTTTGTGTAATTGTGTTTAATAATGCACTCTTTGACTGTAACTCAATGGCCGTACGACATGAATGGAAAACTTTAGTGGAAATATTTCAATATTTCTGATTTTCCAGTAGTTGAGTTTTGTATTTTATTGGACAAGAATTATGTAAATGAAAATATTGCAATAAATAAGTATGTTTTTTTTGTCAAGCAGAAGTCATTTTAATTTAATTTTGGAGGCTTCTGTCAGTAGCAGGTCTTCTGTCAGTAGCAGGTCTTCGGTGTCTGTGGTGCTTCTGTCAGTAGCAGGTCTCGTGTCTGTGGTGCTTCTGTCGTAGCAGGTTTGTGTCTGTGGTGCTTCTGTCAGTTGCAGGTCTTGTGTCAGTTGGCAGTCTGGTGTCTGTAGCAGGTCTTGTGTCAGTTGCAGTTTGTGTCGGTTGCAGGTCTTGTGTCAGTTGCAGTTTGTGTCAGTAGCAGGTCTTGTGTCGTTGCAGGTCTGTTGTGTCTAGTCTGTGCAGGTCTTGTGTCAGTTGCAGGTCTTGTGTCTGTATGCAGTCTTGTTCAGTGCAGGTCTTGTTCGTAGCAGGTCTTGTGTCAGTAGCAGGTCTTGTGTCAGTTGCAGTTTGTTCAGTCAGGTCTGTTAGTGCAGTCTTGTGTCAGTGCAGGTCTTGTGTCAGTTGCAGGTCTTGTGTCAGTTGCAGGTCTTGTGTCAGTTGCAGGTCTTGTGTCAGTAGCAGGTCTTGTGTCAGTAGCAGGTCTTGTGTCAGTTGCAGGTCTTGTGTCAGTTGCAGGTCTTGTGTCAGTAGCAGTCTTGTGTCAGTGGTCTTGTGTCAGTTGCAGGTCTTGTGTCAGTTGAGGTCTTGTGTCTGTAGTCAGGTCTTGTGTTTTGCAGTCTTGTGTCAGTTGCAGTTGGTGTCAGTTGTCAGTTGTCTTGTGTCAGTTGCAGTCTTTGTGTCAGTTAGCAGGTTTTGTGTCAGTTGCAGGTCTTGTGTCAGTCTTGCAGGTCTTGTGTCAGTTGCAGGTCTTGTGTCAGTTGCAGGTCTTGTGTCAGTTGCAGTCTTGTTCAGTTTGCAGTCTTGTGTTCAGTTGCAGGTCTTGTGTCAGTTGCAGGTCTTGTGTCAGTTGTGTCAGGTCTTGTGTCTGTGCTCTTATTTCACGTTGTATATTTTCAGTTTGAGTTTGTTTGAAATCGGACTCGGCTTCAAAGTGTTCGGGACGAAAGACGAGAAGGATAAACCTGTGATTCAACTGTAAGAGAAGAGAAGGGGGGAGAGAGGGGGAGAGGGGGGAGAGGGGGGAGGGGGGAGGGGGGAGGGGGGAGGAGAGGGGGGGGAGGGAGAGAGGGGGAGGAGGGAGAGAGGGAGGAGGGAGAGGAGAGAGGGGTGGAGGGAGGGGAGTGAGGGGGGGAGGGGGAGGGAGGGAGGGGGGAGAGAGGAGGGGAGGAGAGAGGGGGGGAGGGAGAGGGGGGAGAGGGAGAGAGAGGGGAGGAGAGAGGGAGAGAGAGAGGAGGGAGGGAGGCGGGGGAGGGAGAAGAGGGGAGGAGGGAGGGGAGGGGGAGCGAGAGAGAGAGGAGGAGAAGAGGAGGAGAAGATGAGTTTGACGAAACACACAGATCAGCTTTATAAGGAGGTTAACCCTGTGTCACAACTGTACGAGAGAGGGGGGGGGGAGGAGAGAGGGAGAGAGGGGAGAGAGAGAGGGGGAGGGGAGAGAGGGAGAGGAAGAGTGAGGAGAAGACGAGTTCTGCAGCTTAGCGACTGAAGCATCTAAAACACACGAGGGAAAGTGAACTCTTGCATATCAACTTACGAGGGAGGGGGAGGGTGGGAGAGAGGGGGAGAGAGGGAGGGGGAGGGGGAGGGAAGGAGGTGGGAGAGACCAAGAGAAAGGCGTGTGATTGGCTGAGCTCAGGGGTTTGCTCAGACGTCCGAAACGCCGCCACAGCGTGTTCTAAAGTCTCACACTCTGACCTCACATCGACCTCTGACCTTAAATTAAATAACTAATAAAGTAACATCTTTTTTTACAATCTAAAGCAAACGAGATGATAATGATAATGATAATAATAATAATAATAATAATAATAACAACAACAATAATAATAATAATAACTATAATAATAATAATAATAATAACAATAATAATAACAATAATAATAACAATAATAACAACAATAACTATAATAACAATAATAATAATAATAACAATAATAACCATAATAATAATAATAACAATAATAACAATAATAACAACAATAACTATAATAATAATAATAATAATAATAATAATAACACATTTGACTGGTTTTAATTTATTAAAAGGGAACATTTTGATATTTCTGAATCCTCTTGAGTCGAACAAGTCCAAACACGCCAAATAAATGTCAATAATTGACAAACGGCGACTTCCTCCCGCGCCAAACGCACAAACGCCGTGTTAAAAAGCACATTTCCATAATGGCGCTAATGGATGAGGATGTGTTTCAGGTCGGGTCAGGCAAACATCACCGCCAACCCTGCGAGTCCATTATGCGCTAGCGGTTAGCTGTTAGCGGTTAGCGGCGCAGATGACAATAATTAGCTAATTCAGCCATAATCCGGCGCGTTGGCCTGACCCCGGCGCCGACCCCCCCCGACCCCGGCGTTTCAGCGGCTCGCACAAAAACATGTTTTTGTTTAGTCGGGACGTAGGCCGCGCTTTGTTTGTGAAACGGTGTGAATATTGTGATGTTATGATGTTACGCGAGCGGAGCAGATGGCGCATTAAAACTTTATGATTAGCCGCTGCAGGAGGTCAGTTAGACGCCATTATAAATGCAACCTAAATGTAATTAACATCAGGCCGGATCTGCGACGGCGCGTTTCCACCGGTTACATAAAACCACTGTGTGTTTGAAATGGACAAACTGAGAAATAATGAACTTTCTATAACGACAGAGGACGTGTGTAATAAAAGCAGCTGCAACGTGCCTGAAGGCGTTTAGTCGATTAATCGGTCAGTGGAGTCTTCGTTGACCGATCAGTTTATTTAGATTAGAAGGATTTGAATGAAACAACAGCATTTTTGGATGTATTTATGCGCAAAAAGGCAGATTAAACTCACGACTCGCAAAATTACAGTATACTTTGTACACAAATACATCGTTTCCTAGTACTTTCTTCTAATCTAATCGATCGGCAGGACGTTTCTTTACTCGACCTCATGAATACAACACGTCAAAGCCCAAACTCCCTCTGGTTTGTTGACGCCGCAGATTGGTCAGCGCCAACGTGAATACAAAACTACAGCTCTCCTCCAGCAGAAAGGCACCTCGGGGTTTCCAAACATTCACTCGACGTTTGCAGCGGTCCGCAATTACCCCCGGCGACACCGTGTTTGTGCGCACACGTGCGCGGCAGAGTGCAGAGTATAGACTCGCTCCGCTTTTGACAAACATCTCAGTCGCACAAACGGAACGGCCCAAACGTGTGATTTAGACGCGCGCGTTTCCATCCCAAACACGGCTCTGTCATCAGCATGAGACGTGCACGTGGGGCCGGGGGCGTGCGCGTGGGGCCGGGGGGCGTGCACGTGGGGCCGGGGGGGGGCGGGCGTGCACGTCGGGAGCCGGGGTGGGGCGTGCACGTGGGGCCGGGACAAACCCAGACTGGTACAGGTCCACGGCTGTAATCTGCAGTGAAGCCACAGCTCTTTAATCAAACGCTCTGGGGCCTCGTTCTCGCTTTTCTCTCACTGGCAAACTCCTTTCCTCAGATTTGGGAGGCTGTGATGTTGTGATGGGGTTGGGGTCATGCAGGGAGGTTTTGGGGTCGATGCAGCGAGGGTTTGGGTCATGTAGGAGGGGTTGGGGTCATTGCAGAGGTTTGGTGTCATGCGAGAGGGTCTTGGGTCATGCAGGCAGGTCTGGCGTCAACGCAGGAGAGTTTTGGGTCACGCAGGAGGGTTTGGGGTCAACGCAGGAGGGTTTGGGCGTCAACCGCAGGAGGGTTTGGGGTCAACGCAGGAGGGTTTGGTTGTCATGCAGGAGGGTTGGGCGTCATGCAGAGGGCGTCTGGGGTCAACGCATGGAGAGTTTGAGGGATCAAACGCAGGAGGGGTCTGGGGTCAACGCAGAGTGGTGACGAGGAGGCGTTTGGGGTCAACGCATGGAGGGTTTGGCGGTCAATGCAGGAGCGTTTGGGTCTCATGCAGGAGTTTTGGGCATGAGTTGGGGTCATCAGAGGTTTTGGGTCAACGCAGGAGGGTTCTGGAGGTCATGCAGGAGGGTTTGGGGTTCAGCAGGAGCGTTGGGTCTGGGAGGTGGGTCATGCAGGAGCGTTTGGGGGTCTAGGATCGATTGGGTAGCAGGACGTTTGGCGTCACTGTCAGGAGCGTTTGGGTCATTGCAGGAGGCGTTTTGGGGTCATGTAGGAGCGTTTGGGTCATGCAGGAGCGTTGGGTCATGTAGAGCGTTTGGGCTCATGTAGGGAGCCGTTTGGGGTCATGTAGAGCGTACTTTGGGGTCATGTTAGGGGTTGGGTCATGTAGGAGCGTGTCTTTGGTTTGGGTCATGTGAGTTTGTCATGAGGAGGTTTGGGGTCAACGCAGGAGGGTTGGGGTCAACGCAGGAGTTTGGGGTCAACGCAGGAGGTTTGGTTGAGGGTTGCTCATGCAGGATGGGTCGTGGGGTCAACGTCGTCGTGTCGTCCATGCAAATAAAAGCTGCTCAAAATGACCCCATTTTGGAACATGATCTTACTTTACGAGGTCAAGACCAGGACTTCATTTCAGTCAAGACATTTCTGACAAGCTACGAAGGTCGTTGCAGCTCAAATAAGAAGAGTTCTACTAGAGAAGTCAGTAACACCTTGAATTAAGAACATCCATACATCTGAACTGATGCGATATCTTGAGATGGAGTATAATATCCAGAGTTGGGGATGCGGGGGCTCTAACGTCTCGTGATGTTATGCCAGTGTAATGTCTGTACATTTGTGTGCAGCGCATTTACATACTCAGCCCTCCTCTCCACTTCGATTATTCAAACACAAAGCTGTCACTCACCCTCCATTGTCTTTCATCAAAGCGGGTCGCCCCCCCCCTCCCTCCCGCCTTCCTGCACTCACAATGCCCTCTTCAGCCCCCTCCACCCCGACCCACAATGCACCTCTCCTCTTTGATGCCTGGTAATGTCCTGCCTGACACGTGCCTCAGCCCGGGCTCTCCGCAGAATTAGCCCGCTCCTCCAGAGTCGGCAGCAGGAATTAGCCCGCCCCGCCCCTCGCGCCCCCCCCCTCTGCCCCCCTCGCCGCCCCCCCTCTGCCCCCCTCTCCCCCCCTCTCTGCGTACAGGGGTCTGTTTGCCTTTTGCCCTCGGGATCTTCAGACGTGTGAGATGTGGTCACATGCTGAGGCGATCTAATGAAGTCGGAATCGCGAGACCGGTCTTTGAGGAAGGCCTGAGATACTGCGCAGAGGAAACCGCCTCGTGATGTGGCCTCCGATGGCCTCACGATGCTGGCCTCACGATGTGGCCTCACGATGTGAGGCCTCACACTCCGAGTGTGGGCCTCCACGATGTGGCCTCACGATGTGGCCTCACGATGTGCCTCACGATGAGGCGCCTCACGATTGACGCCTCACGATGTGGCCTCACGATGTGGGCCTTCACGATGTGGCCTCACGATGTGGCCTGAATTACACACCGACGCGGCATTATTTCTGTGTGTGCCTTCGCTTTGCGTCTCGCGTTTTAGAACTTAAATAAAGGACATTTGTAACACGTGTTTAAGCCTCTGTTCCGACGATTAAGTTGTATTTTCCTGACATATATTGTAAAAAGGTCAATATGTTGCGTATAAATGTTCTATCACGATGTAAATGTTTTGCCGAATGGACCCCAGGAAGACTAGCGACCCCTTGTGGAAGCTAATGGGGCTCAGAATAAACTACAATAAATAAATAAATACAAAATAAATGTGGCCTCACGATGTGGCCTCACGATGTGGCCTCAATGTGGCCTCACGATGTTGGCCTCATGTGGCCTCACGATGTGGCCTCACATGTGGCACGATGTGGCCTCACGATTTGGCCTCACGATCAGTCCTGAATTACACACCGACGCGGCATTATTCCTGTTGCCTTCGCCTTCGCTTTGGCGTCTCGCGTTTTAGAACTTAAAATAA
>BJKM01000692.1:0-10000 GCA_015082035.1 Chaenogobius annularis | reverse complement strand
GAGCCTTCATCATGTGTCTAGAATCCTTCATCATGTGACCAGGGGCCTTCATCATGTGACCAGGAGCCTTCATCATGTGACCAGGAGCCTTCATCATGTGACCAGGAGCCTTCATCATGTAACTTCTGTGTTCTAAACAACTAAACAAGCCCGAGTTCAGACCGAGTTCGGACTCTGGTTTGGACCCGAGTTATTGATAAATAATAGATGTGTTTTTCTAGCTCTATATGGTCAAATATTAATATTATATTTTCTTATTTTAATTATGTGTAAATATGCAAATTAAACCACTAATAACATTTTCAGTTGAGCTCGAACTGAACTTTCCCGGTGGTAAGTTCCCGCACATCTGGTGTAAACACTGGTGTAACTCTGGTTCTGACGCACAATCGTTCCACTGAAGGTTAAGCATTTCCAGCGACTTGAGCGATGATGCAAAATGATGCAAAGTTGCGTCTTGTTCTTCTGCTTTTTTTTTCATCCCCAGTGTGTTTTCTGAACAAACTCTGCTGTAAAACATGGCCCCGTCAGTGTTCTTTGAGCCCGTTCGCTCGTGTTTGTCTGGTGCTGAAGTGGAGTTTCACGTCCGCGCACAGATTCTGGGACACTGTTTTCCACCTGATCCTTCACTCGTCCACGCTCCGGCGCCTGATGTAAGCGAGAAACATTTAAATATCCACTGCCTCCTTTTGCGGTTTGTAAATCAGATGCACCAGTTTGAAGAGTTTAGAGTTCAAACGTTGACTTTTTGTGCCGCGACAGGTTCTTGTACGTTCTCTGAAGGACACGGAACGTACTCCTCACTCCGTTTACATCCTAATCCTCCAGTTTTCTAATTTCAGAGGAGCAAAGTAACAAGAACTAGCATGCTAACGACGCATGCTCACGACACATGCTAACGACGCATGCTCACGACGCATGCTCACAGACACAATGCTCAAGACACATGCTAAACAACACATGCTAACGACACATGCTAACGACACATGCTACGACACATGCTCAAGACACATGCTAACGAACACACATGCTAACGACAACATGCTCACGACACATGCTCACAACAAATGCTAACGACACATGCTAACGACACATGCTCAACAAACATGCTCACGACACATGCTACACATGCTCACACATGCTCACGACACATGCTCAAGACACATGCTAAGACACATGCTACGACACATGCTAACGACACATGCTAACGGCACATTCTCACGACACATGCAAACGGCACATGCTAACGGCACATGCTAACGACACATGCTAACGGCACATTCTCACGACACATGCTAACGGCACACTCTAACGACACACGCTCACGACACACGCTCACGACACATGCTAACGCACATGCTAACGGCACACGCTAACGGCACACTCTCACGACACATGCTAACGGCACATTCTCATGACACATGCAAACGGCACACGCTAACGGCACACTCTCACGACACATGCTAACGACGCATGCTCACGACACATGCTCACGACACATGCTAACGACGCTGCTCACGACGCATGCTCACGACACATGCTCAAGACACATGCTAACAAACATGCTAACGACCATGCTAACGACATGCTCACGACACATGCTCAAGACACACATGCTAACGACACATGCTAACGACACATGCTCACGACACATGCTCACAACACATGCTCACAACAAATGCTAACGACACACATGCTAATGACACATGCTCATGCTCACCAAACATGCTCACGACACATGCTAACGACACACATGCTCACGACACATGCTCAAGACACATGCTAACGGCACATGCTAACGACACATGCTAACGGCACATTCTCACACGACACATGCAAACGGCACATGCTAACGGACATGCTAACGACACATGCTAACGGCACATTCTCACGACACATGCTAACGGCACACTCTAACGACACACACGCTCACGACACACACGCTCACGACACACGCTAACGGCACACGCTAACGGCACACTCTCACGACACATGCTAACGGCACATTCTCATGACACATGCAAACGGCACATGCTAACGGCACACTCTCACGGCACACTCTCACGGCACACTCTCACGACACACGCTCACGGACACATGCTAACGGCACATGCTAACGGCACATGCTAACGACACACGGGTCTCACGCTTTCGTACGCGCTGCACATGTGTATGAAATCCTTTTTCTGCGGATTTCATACACTTTTGTGCAAGTTTTACCATTAAAATCTGGAAAACCCAAAAAAGCAGAGTTTCCCAAAAAAAAAAAAAGGCTTCCAACTCAATTTCAGTTCCACTCACAACACTCGCTTGTTCTTCAACATTTTAAATAGTCCTGTGTGACCTTTTGTGACACTATCTTCTAGCTCGTGCTCAACTTTTGGAGCAGTGGCGCTTAAAAATGCTAAAAGTATTTGTAACAGTAAAATCTTTTAAGGTGGATTTTAGACCTGAAATATCCCGGTTGTTTTCCCTGACTTCACTCATTTTGAAAGTCTCGCTCCTGATCTTTTGGCACCTGCAACTTCTCGCTCATGTTTGCAAATGACACTTTACCAAAGAACACGGGGAGTTTTAATTACAAAAAAAAACAAACGAGGCGCGCCCTTGCCACATCCTCCTCCCGGATGGAAATGACAAGTCTCTGAACCGCAGTGCATCGGCGACACCGGCGTGTTCCTGTCGCCGAAAACACACGGGTTTACACATATTAATGAATCCACGAGGCTGACACTCTGCAGAGGTGAGCGCCCGACAACAGAGGCGTATCAATTTAGCTCCTCGGGGAATATGCTAATAATTTCAGACTTTTCCTTCTTTGTGGGTTGATGTCTTCGGCGACCGTTGCACCTTGTTAAGGCTGTGACCTCCCGCGCGTCGAGAAGCAAAACAGACTGGCAAGAAATAAAGAAAGAATTGGAAGGAACAACAAACGGTGAGATGGCGGAGGAGAGGAGGGAGAGAAGAGCGGCGAGGAGAGTTTGCGTTCACCTCCGGGGCCCCTCCTGTCTGCAGCCTGACGCGTTTGATTCCAGCACAATCACACATCAGGCGGGGCCCCGTGACACCTCGTCTCAGACGGAGCGGATCAGCGCCGAGTGTGAGCCGCGCACCTCCGCCGAGAGAGAGAGGGAGGGGGGAGAGAGGGGGGGGAGAGAGAAGGGGAGAGAGGGAGGGGGGAGAGAGAGGAGAGGGAGGGGGAGCAGGAGGGAGGGGGGGAGGGGGGGAGAGAGGGAGGGGGGGAGAGGGGGGGAGAGGGGGGGAGGGGGGGGGGAGGGGAAGAGGGAGGGGGGAGAGAGGGAGGCGGGGAGGGAAGGGGGAGGGAGAGGAGGGGGAGAGAGGGAGGGGGGAGAGGAAGGGGAGGGGGGAGAGAGGGGGAGAGAGGGGGAGGAGAGGGGGAGAGAGGGGGGAGGAGAGAGGAGGGGGAGAGAGGGGGAGGGGGGGAGGGGGGGGAAGGGGGAGAGAGGAAGGGAGGGTGGGAGGGGGAGAGAGGGGGAGAGAGGGAGGGGGAAGAGAGAGGGGGAGAGAGGGAGAGAGGGGAAGAGAGAGAGGAGGGGGAGTGAAATAACATTATTGTTATTGAGAGTTTGTCGTTTGTTCTCAGAGAAAACACTTCATGAACTTGGGTTTTGTCCATCAAGTTCAGAAAATGTGCTTTATTATAAAAGCAGTTTCAGGGTCAAAAAATGAGACTGCTGCGTGCGTCTGTTTGTATTAAATACGATGTAAAACCCCTACAGGCCCTTCCATAATTGACCCACGTTAGTGTCGTTTTAAACGAGCCTTTGAGCTTTTTAATGATCTAAATCAGCGGTTTCCAAACATAATTTTAAAAATCCCCCGCTCACCCCACTTTGGGAACCTCTGATTTAAATAATGAAATGTTTCTGGCGTGAAATACATTATATTCTTTCACATTCAGGATCAAATCAGGATCAGGATTAGAAACCATTCATTTAGTTCAAATTAGAGTTTTGGGACATGAAATGGTCAGTGAGTCCCCCGTGTGCTAGCTAGCTACAGCTAATGCTAATGCTAACTGTTATTAAAATAGAAGTTTGTCTGGTTGTTTTTATGTGAAGATTTCAGTTTCTTGAATTCACTAACACTGAGCCAACATGAGCCAACACTGAGCCAACACTGAGCCACACTGAGCCAACATTGAGCTAACAGAGCCAACACTGAGCCAACACTGAGCCAACACTGAGCTAAACAGAGCTAACAGAGCTAACACTGAGCCAACACTGAGTCAACACTGAGCCAACATGAGCCAACTGAGCCAACACTGAGCCAACACTGAGCCAACATGAGCCACACACACTGAGCCAACACTGAGCCAACATGAGCTAACAGAGCTAACAGAGCTAACACTGAGCCACATGAGCAACACTGAGCCAACACTGAGCCAACATTGAGCTAACAGAGCCAACAACACTGAGCCAACACTGAGCTAACACTGAGCTAACAGAGCTAACACTGAGCCAACATGAGCCAACACTGAGCCAACACTGAGCCAACACTGAGCTAACAGAGCAACACTGAGCCAACACTGAGCTAACACTGAGCCAACACTGAGTCAACACTGAGCCAACATTGAGCCAACACTGAGCCAACACTTGAGCCAACTGAGCCAACACTGAGTGAGCCAACACTGAGCAACAAGCCAACACTGAGCCAACACATGAGCCAACCACTGAGCCAACACTGAGCCAACACTGAGCCAACACTGAGCCAACACTGAGAGCCAACACTGAGCCAACACTGAGCTAACACTGAGCTAACACTGAGCTAACATGAGCTAACACTGAGCTAACATGAGCTAACACGTACTCGATGTATCTGTTCTAGTTTAACTCTAAATACAGAGCTCATTATGTCTCTTTAAAACTGTGTTTGATCCAAATTCAAATTCATAACTTTTTAACTGATCTCATGTGACATGAAAATATTCCCCCTCGCACAGGGGTCGAAGAGAGCAGAATCTCCCTCTCATCCGTCTCCATGATGCACTGCACACCCTCGCACCCCGCCAGCGTCCGGCGCCCGCGAGTATGTTAAGATTTCATTTAGATTTCATTCATGTTTTCAAATCTCTGCCGCGTCGGGACAAAATATATATTCCATGAATGGCAAATGCGCGTGTTTGTGGTCCATTCGTCCGACGCCGTTTTCAATTTCCAAAGGTGTCAGGCGGACCACCGGCGGATACATCACGAGCTATTGTGCGCCCACCCTTCATACGGCGATATCCTGCGAAATATGAGCCAAAAGCAGCCGCGTTGGGACGGCGGCGGCGGCGGCGGGAGTGCGTCCTGATCATATTCATAAACAACAGCGGGTCAACTGTAAAAGGGGCGTGGCGGACTCAAGGGCGGCGAGGGAAAGACTTTCCTCTTATGTCGGCGCAGATGTGAGGCGGGCAGAAGGATGCAGAAGGTTGTGGAGGCACTAGGGCGTTTGAGAGACCGGAGACATGGGCTCCAAAAGTCAACATAAAGAGCTTTTAAATCACATCCACATCGTTCTTAATAAAGTTCACATTTGTGTTACTTCGATCTCCGTTAGCTCCACAAACCTCTGGATTCTTCCTGGAGTTTAAAGTGTGAAAACCAGAACCCGCTCATCATAAACGGTTTGCAGAAGTCGCACGTGTCTCGTTTCGCTTTTGTTTCCAGTTTTAGAGCATGAACAACAACAGAGAGAGAACTGAATGAAGACAAAATAAAGACGGCGTCCAAAGCAAAGAAAATGAAGGCGCACAAAGTCCAAAACAAACGTCCCACTTTGTCCAGAGTCTGTCATCCGTGATTATTTTTTTTTGTTTGGTCCAAATGTGATTTTTGGGCCTTTTCCCAGAAGTATGTTTCAAAAGAACCAGTTTACTGCTCTAAAACACAATTATATTTGAGATTTGACTCAACATTTTGTGTAAAGTTCATAATGGTATTTCCTGGTTGGACACAAGCGCAAATATGACACAGGCAGAGGTCATTCCACAGCTGTTACCTAGCAACCAGCCTGTAAACAAGAGCCCAAACCCACATAAAAGACACAAGGGTTCTGATCTGACACAATAACACCATAAAACACCTTTATTTAGTCCAACGACCGTTTAAACTGTCAGTTAGTGTCAGTTAAGTGTCAGTTAAGTGTCGCACACTGATGACATCACAGAGGGATTCAGCTCATTTTAAACTCTATTTTCCAAAATGTCTTCGCAAACTGCAACTTAACGGAAGTAAAACTGTGATAAATGTTTACCACAGGTGCCCTCCCGCCGAACTGAGTCAGAACCAGAAAAACAGCAGAACTTTGGGGCGTCAGCGAAAAAGAGGGACATTCTCTAAATCTGAAGCGGTACCAGTCTGTGTGTTTGGTCTGCGGATAGCGTCCCGACGGAAATGCATCGGGGGGCTTTCCGCCGTCTCCCGCCGACAAAGACACGGCGCCTGAAACAAAGCAGTAACATCGCCGAGACAAAAGCCCCTCATCAAAAACGCGGCGGAATCCTTTGTCCCCGCCGTGTTTTTCATCGCCGCGCGGAGACTGACCCGCCGCCTCTCTGTCATTTCAATATGAGATGCTAGCGCGCGCATGCTAACACCCGGCGCACAGGGCAGCGCGGCTAAGGCGGCGTTATGAAACGGAGGCGCGCCTTTTTTATGAACGGATTTAAATGTGCGCGCTCGGAGCCTCTCGCGGATCAGCGTTTATTATATTTGGAAAGCTCGGCTCCTCTCCGGGTTTACGCGTTTGCTCCGCGCGGACGATGCAGTTTGCTCGGACAGCGCGGGTAGATAAATGAGATCTGGGTGTGAATTTGCGTGTGACGGGTTATTTTGTAATATTTATTAGATATTGCTTCTTGACTTTTCACACTTTGCACACATTAAATGATGAACAGCTGGACTTATTTCATTTGAAAGCAGACGTTTCGCTCCTGGTGCAGAGCCGTACGGGCGCTATTCAGGGTCGTTTTTGGACGTTAAAGAATAATGTAGTGCGGGTAATGGGGCAAATGCGGCTGAAGGAGGAGTCTGTTCAAACGACAGCGCTCGCAGGAAAACGCACCGTTCACGCCTTATTTGTGAAGGGGAAGGTTTGAAGAGGAACTATTTTAGGTGTAATTAATAAGCTGCAGTACACACATTTGACCACTGATGTTCTGTTGACAAGTCGGATCAAAGTCAACACGCGTGTTTGTGCGGACTATCACCCGGAGCGCTTCAGGTGATAGTCCGCGCCGGGCCCGTCCCTCGCTCGGTCCCCGGTGCGGACTATCACCCGGAGCGCTCAGGACGACCTGCATAAAAGTGAACCAGGACAAACTCGGTCATTAATTACACCAAATAAATGTGGGAAATGGTGACTGAAGGCGTCTGGATAGATAATATTTGCAAAGTGTATTATTGATGAAAAAAAAAGATGTATGTTTTTTCAAGTTGTACAGTTTGTTTGCCGTTTTATTAGACCAGATGTCCTTCCTTTGTTTATGTAACGGATGAAGAAGCGACAAATATATCATGTAAAAAACCATATCAACCCTTTAAAAAGGACTGTTATTGACACAATTATGTTTATTCTTAATGTATTTATATTTTTAAATCAACCATTTTGGCTCGAAGTGTCAGTTGTTTGGTTTTCTATTGCAAACTTTAGGAAAGATAACATTTTCGAACACTAAAATTGTATTCGAGCTTCACAAAAAGTACGATTTGTGGTTTGGGCTGTGATATATTTGTAAATAAAGTCTAAAGAATGTTTGTCCAGAAAAACGTAAAAATCAGGACTTTCCCTTCATCCAAAATGCCGAATGCCAATCATAATCGCTCATAAATGAACAGATGAAGTGCATAAAACCTAAACATCTTAAAAAATACTGTCTATGAATTATCTGAGGTTAATCCCAGTTTCTCAATGAAATCACATCACGCACGAACCCTTTGGAGCCGTCGGCGGAGCCGTCATAGGAGCCGTCGTCGGAGCCGTTGTCGGAGCCGTTGTTGGAGCCCTCGTTGGAGCCGTCGTAGGAGCCTCGTTGGAGCCCTCATCGGAGCCGTCGTCGGAGCCGTCGTCGGAGCCGTCGTTGGAGCCGTCGTTGGAGCCTTTTGGAGCACTCGTTGGAGCCGTCGTAGGACCGTCGTTGGAGCCCTTGTTGGAGCCCTCGTTGGAGCCGTCGTTGGAGCCCTCGTTGGAGCCGTCGTTGGAGCCCTCGTTGGAGCCCTCGTTGGAGCCCTCGTTGGAGTCTCGTAGCCGTCGTTGGAGCCCTCGTTGGAGCCGTTGGAGCCGTCGTTGGGCCCTCGTTGGCCGTCGTCGGAGCCGTCGTTGGAGCCCTCGTTGGAGTCCTCGTTGAGTCCTCGTGGAGCCGTCGTTGGAGCGCCCTCGTCGGAGCCGTCGTCGAGCCGTCGTTGAGCCCTCGTTGGAGTCCTCGTTGGAGCCGTCGTTGAGCCCTCGTTGGACCGTCGTCGGAGCAGTCGTCGGAGGCGTCGTTGGAGCCGTCGTTGCAGGTTGGACCAGGAGCCGTCGTAGGAGCCCTCGGAGCCGCCGTAGAAGCCGCTGCCGGAGCCCTCGCTGGAGCCCTCGTTGGAGCCCTCGTTTGGAGCCGTCGTAGAAGCCGCCGTTGGAGCAGTCGTTGGAGCCCTTGCTGGAGCCCTCGTTGGAGCCGTTGTTGAGCCCTGTTGGAGCCCTCGTTGGAGCCGTCGTAGGAGGAGAGGTTAACGAGGCTCGTGTGTGAATAAAGAACGTTAAGTGAAAGATAATGAGGGAAAATTGGACAATAAATTGAATTAATTTTCTCCATCTAATTATAATCTTCAGCTCGAGTGAAACAAACAGAAGATAAACGAGTTGAAGCTCTGGAGCTGGAGTGTGGAAAGGTCTCCTCCAGAACGAGACGCTACGGGGAAGAACAGGAGGAGATGGAGAGGAAGAGAGGCTGAGGAGGAGTGTGCTCTGCTGCTGAGGGGGAGGAAGAGGAGGAGGAGGATACAGAGGCTGATGAGGAGGAGGAGGAGCTCTGTGGCTGAGGAGAAGGAAGAGGAGGCGGGAGAGGAGTAGATGGAGAGGTTGAGGAGAGTTCTACGACTGAGGGGGAGGAGGGGGATGAAGAGGAGGGGGAGAAGAGGAGGCGGAGGAAGAGGAGGGGGAGGAAGAGGAGGGGGAGGAAGAGGAGGGGGAGGAAGTGCTCTTAATAATATAAATCATGGTCAAAATCCAAAGAATTAAAAATATGACATTGTGAACTGAAAAGGATCATGTTTTTTGTGGTTCCTCAGTGTTTTTACAGCTCAAGTTTATTTGTAGAAGCACAATTCAAAGTGCTTCACAACAGGAAAAAAATGCATTAAAATCACAAAACCTTCATTTCTTTTGATTCAATTTAACAGTTTTCCTGAGATTAATATTGATTTGACATTGCCAGCGTAGCAGATATCTCCGGGATGGGCACATCGCTTTTACATTGTTTCTTTTCTTTATTATTATTATTATTTTTCCATCTCTGAATCTCATTATTAATGAATGAATGTCAATATTTACAATTAAATCCAACTCGTCACAACAACAACCGAATATAATAATACTGATCATAATGATGTACTACATATCATATCAACAATTAGTATCAATATTAATATTAACAACAATAATAATAATGATAATAAATAATAATAATAATTAACCCTGCGACGAGTTGGCCACTCTCCAGGGTGTACCCCGCCTAAGGCCCAAAGGCACTGGGATAGGCTCCAGTCACCCGCGACCCCTAACGGGAACAAGCGGTAGAAAATGAATGAATGAATGAATAATAATAATAATAATAATAATAATAATGATATCAAATAATAACGGAAACAAATCTTTGGTTCTGGGTTAGAATATATTTGTAGATAAAATATACTCTTAGGTTCTTCAGTTCTTCTGAAAGTGAGTTCTCATTGTGTCGTTCCTCGTCTTTAGCTCTTTGATTCAAACCCAATTACGATCACTTCTTTTTTACAAA
>BJKM01000691.1:224060-277340 GCA_015082035.1 Chaenogobius annularis | reverse complement strand
TGATTTACTCATGTTTGGCAGGTCCACGATAAACAACTGTTTGGAAAATTCCAGAACTAAACAAGTTCAGTTGACATTAGCCTTTGTTCGTACTAGCTCACACGTTCTTAAATGTCTCTTAAATGTGTAACCCTTGAACAGGGTCTTGATCTCATTGGGTTCTTACCTGGTCAAATAAATAAATAACTCATGAGGAATGCACGGCCAATATCTCTCACAGAGGCCGTCTCCTCGAAGCCCAAAAGCTCTCGTGCAAAAGCTTTTGATATAATCCTAACTCATAAATTTACACCAACTGTGAACTAATACTGTCGAAACCATTTCATAATAATATCTGTAGTAACATTTGCAAAGAAAAGAACACTGAGCTCTGCCCTTGGAACAAACGCTGAACTTTTAGAGGCTCCCAATGTGAAGAAGTAAAGTGAATATTAAAGTGAAGCTGAGTTCCCCCCAAATCCCCATAGCAACAGTTTGTATCATTAAACAGTTAGCAGTAGAATTGACCTCCTCATAATGTGTTGTACGACCACCCGTAAATCAAAATGATTAACTATTATTATCAAGAAGTTAAGTCTAAAAAAATAAGGAACTTGGTGTGTTAATAAAATTCGCCTTTGTGCACAATCATTTCTACAAAGTAATCAATTAGACAGACAAAAGGTACATCTGAGCGCGGGACGTCTGACTCTGCAAATTCATATCGTTGACTGTTCAATAACTAATAAATTGAGCGTTGAAAAGAATAAAGCTCATACCTGGACCCGACATCGCCTTTTGTTCTGCTGATGAAAACACCTTAAACTGAAGAGGGAAATGCTGAAACTCAAGTCCGGGATTTCTTTATATTTGAATGCAAAACATAAAACCTGCCAATGTCACCTTAGAACACATTTACATCCTATTTACCTTTCTTAGCAGTGACGTAAACATGGCGTACGTGGGCTTTGTTTGAACGCTGTAAAATGTAAACGAGCTTGACCCGAGCTTCAAGGCAAGGCAAGTTTATTTGTAGAGCACAATTCGTACACAAGGCAATTCAAAGTGCTTCACACAACAGGAAAAAAATGCATTAAAATCACAAAGACATGGCAGAAATCACAATCTTAGTTCAAGACATAAAAGAGAAGAGTGCAAAGAAAAGCATTTCAGTCATATGCACAGCCAAACAAAACAGTTTTTAGTTTAGATTTGAACATTGCCAGAGTAGCGGCCTGTCTCACATCCTCTGGAAGACTGTTTCCAGATTTTAGCTGCATAAAACTGAAACGCACATTCCCCATGTTTAGTCCTGACTCTGGGCACCAGCAGGAGGCCGGTCCCTGAGGTCCTCAGAGTCCGAGATGGTTCATATGGCACTAACATGTCCGAGATGTACTTTGGTGCTAGGCCATGGAGAGACTTGTATACAAGCAGAGCTGCTTTGAAGTCTATTCTCTGAGCCACAGGGAGCCAGTGCAGAGACATGAGCACAGGACTAATGTGATCGTACTTCCTGGTTCTAGTCAGGACCCGAGCAGCAGCGTTCTGGATGTACTGCAGCTGTTTTACAGCTCGTTTGGAGAGGCCAGTGAGCAGGCCGTTACAGTAGTCTAATCTACTCGAGACAAACAAATGGATAAGTCTCTCCAGGTCTGGTTTAGACACTAGACTTTTTGATTTTGGCAATGTTTTTTTAGATGGTAAAAAGCTGCTGATGTGATTGATCTGACGTGGCTGTTAAAATTCAAATCTGAGTCCATTATTACCCCAGATTTCTAACTTGATGTGTAGGTTTTAGAGCGAGACTCTGGAGGTGACTGTGAACACTTTCTCTTTGTTTCTGTGGGCCAAAGACGATGATTTCAGTCTTGTCTGAGTTTCAGCTGGAGAAAGTTGTTTTGCATCCACACACTGATCTGTTGGATGCAGTGACAGAGTGAATCCACTGGTCCATATTCACCTGCCGTCAGTGGAAACATAGATCTGAGTGTCGTCTGCGTAATTGTGATAGGACACATTCTCGCTGCGTATCAACTGACCTAACGGCAGCATGTAGAGGTTTGAACAGAAGGGGTCCAGGATTGACCCTTGGGGCACCCCACAGGTCAGGGGCATCTGGTCTGAGACACAGTTACCAATTTCGATAAAGAATTTCCTGTCTTCCAGATAGGACTTTAACCAGTTTAGCGCAGTGCCAGTGATGCCCACCCAGTCCTCTAGTCTCTGTAAGAGGATCCCATGATCGACAGTGTCAAAAGCAGCACTCAGATCTAACAGAATTAAGACTGAGGCTTTGCCCGCGTCAGTGTTTCAGGTGGATGTCATTTGTCACCTTGACAAGAGCAGTCTCAGTGCTGTGATGAGGTCTAAAACCTGACTGGAAAACATCAAATGAGTTGTTTATTAAGAGGAAATCAGTGAGCTGTTGGTAAACAACCTTTTCAAGGACTTTGCCCCAAAATGGCAGATTAGAGATGGGCCGGTAATTACTCAGTACTGCGGCATCAAGACTGCTCTTCTTTAGGAGAGGCTTTATGACCGCAGTTTTCAAAGACATTGGGAATGTTCCAGATTGAAGCGACATGTTAACTATGTGAGTGAGTGGTGCTAACAAACTGTTCAGCACAGACTTTAGAAATCTGGAGGTAACACATCAGGCAGCATGTAGAGAACTCAGATGATGATGATCTCCTGGACAGTTTTGTCAGTTTACAGGTGCAAAGTGAGTCAGCTCTAAGTGTGTAGGTGGTTTTAGGGTTATTTTTTGCATTGTAGAATTGATAGCATTTTTAATGCCCTGAACTTTGTCATTAAAAGAATAATGCAAACTCATTACACTTGGATGTGGAAATGAGTTCTAACGGCAGCTGAGCTGGAGGGTTTGTAAATCTGTTTACTGTGGCAAACAGGACACGCGAGTTGTTACTGCAGCTTCCAATTATTTCAGAAAAATATCCTTCCCTAGTTCTACATAAAATGAGGTTGTACATGTACAACTTCTCTCTGTAAATCTCTTTCTGAACCTGGAGCTTCGACTTGCGCCATTTTCGTTCGGCCCGCGGCACTCCCTTTTCTGTGCCCTGACCGAATCATCATTTCTCCATGGCGCCTTCTGCTTATTTTTAACAATTTTAGCCTTCATAGGGGCAATGGTGTCGAGAACATTCAAAAACACTAGATGTAAACAGAGTTCAACAAATCATTTACATTAGAACATGAGACATTTTCAAAGTTTATCATTTCCATAAACAGTTTTCCCGTGCTGTCATTTATGTGTCTCCTCCGGACAACTGCAGGACCAGCTGGTGGTTTGGGAAAAACAGACAGGTCAAAGAAGACACAGAAATGATCAGACAGAGCAACATCGACCACATTGACGTTTGAAATATTAACCCCTTTTGTAATTAGAAGATCGAGAGTGTGCCCTCTGCTGTGGGTGGGGCCACTCACGCGCTGAGTAAGACCGAAAGTTTCAAGGACAGCATGAAGCTCTTTAGCGTTTCTTTCACAAATATTATCAACATGAACATTGAAATCACCTGTTATAACCAAACCATCAAAGTCTGTGCATACGACTGAAAGCATCTCAGTAAAATCATCAATGAAACTTTTGCAGTGCTGAGGAGGCTTGTATAAAACAATGAAGAGAATGGATGGAGACTGTTTTAGCTCAATTTTAAAAGCTACATACTCAAATGTTGAAAACACCCCAAAGGACAACCTGTGGGTAACTATTTCATCTCTAACAAAAGCACACACACCTCCTCCCTTTTTGTTTTCTCGTGTTTCAGATTCAAACATAAAGTTGGGTGGAGCAGACTCTATTAGAACTAAATTTCCTGTGTTTTTGTCAAGCCATGTTTCAGTTAAAAACATAAAATCAAGATTATAAGAAGAAATAAAATTATTAATTAAGAATGATTTGTTACATAAGGATCTGACATTTATCACAGCAAGTTTCAGACTAGTTTCAGTGAGACTGGGCGTTATCTTTTTACAGGGAATATGAATCAAATTTCTCAGATTGGGCAGTCTGACTCGTATTTTGTTTTCCCATCTGTGTGATGTTACTACAGAAATAGCACTAGGGGAGTTTTTACACAGGGCCCCGGGTTGGTTTGATTTTTAATATGACTATAAGTCCCGGCAACGCTGAGACCCAGTGCATCCTAGCTATGGGAGATACCAGGTGAAAGGAGGGGGGGATAGGTGGGGGGGCTTTTGTTGGTGCAGCAGGAGCCGGTGAGAGTTTAGGACCAGGTGAAAGGCGGGTGGGTTTTGGTGGGGTGATTTTTGTCTGTGTAGCAACAGTCAGGGGAGAGTTCATCATCGTTGATATCAGAACTCTTGATCTTGCTATATTAGGCGTGAGTGGAGCCATCTTAATGCCTGATTTGATCAGATGTTCAAGATGGCTGGGAAGACCCCTGGGTGAGAGTGGAGATGGAAAGGAGAGTGAGGAATCTGTAGTGGGAGTAGATGTTGCAGGGGGGATCCAGGGCTGCTCTGAGGGCAGGTGGGATGGCAGGGATGCTGCCGGGCCTGTCACAGATGGGTCCAAGGCCTTTGATGAGGACCATGCAGGAAAGAACTGAAATGACTCCTGCGCTAGCCGTGGTGAAGATTGTTGTGGTGCTGCTGCAGATGAGTCCTTTGCTGGAGGTGGTGGAGGTGATCGTGGAGCAGTTGGAGTTGAATTCTTTGCTGCAGGTGGTGGAGCGGCTGCTCCAAGTGTAAACATCCCATAGATCCCATTATTTATTGTATTTATTTAATTGACATTTTTTTATTATTATTACATATTTTTCTTTACATAGGTCAGTGTGTTTTCTGCACGTTTTTGTGGCTGTATGTTTAAAAAAGAAACTGTGAACCTCAGAATAAATATCTTTCATCATCATTATAAGGCAAAATACCATCAGTGTGTACATTTTACATGCTCAGGGTAAATCAGATAACTAGAATAATCAGATAACCCAATATTTAGACTTTTGGTGCGTGTTTACGTCCACAACAGAAATCTGATCATTTTCAAAATAACTAAATCTTTAAAATGTTCTCTTTCATTTCTGTCTGAGCCACATTCGTTTGCCATTTTATTTTATTTTTTTAGCATAATTTCCTTGTCAAAACCTGAAATGATCCGATCACTCACATCAAATGGAACTGTTTACGAGACATTTCGATAATCCGATAAAACGAGAAATCAGATAATGATCGGACCTTTGACCAAGGCAGGTTTTAAAAGCATTTTTATGAATCACTCAATCGTTTAGTCAGTAAATGTAGATACTTTATGATGAAAACTCCATTAAGACACATTTAAAACACCACAACAAAACTAGAGCAAAAAAGAAGTGGAAAAGGAAGAAATTAACATTTTCAAACATTGTAAAGACTAAACTAAACAACAGAAAACATATATATATATTCCTCTTATGGATGCTATGTATGAATATAACTTTATAGAACTGGGCTGGCCTCCTTCTGTTGGTGTTTACGAGAAGATGTCTCTAAAAAGCACATTTTCTAATACTTTACACGTCATCACACACACGTTTTTTTTTTTGTCGGGGGCCGGTGCCAGTTGCCGTCGCAAAATCTTCTCGTCTTTGCTCCGTCTCCAGCTCAGTTTGAAATCCGACACGCCGTTGGTTTGGAGTTGGCTTGACAGCTGAAGAAAACCACAGAAAACCAGTAGATATGTTTTAATCCATCCAAATGTCATACAAACTCGCTTAAAACCTTTAGAAATATGTGTTCAACGTGTCGTGTTTCCTACTCATGTTTTCAAGTTCTTGGGCTAGTTTTGAGTCGGCTGCTCTTCCATCTCCACACAAAATTCCGTAAACTAATAATATTCTACAGATTAAAGCGTCAAAACTAAATATCTGAAATATTGAGTAACAAGAGATTTGTTTTGATTCAGTGTCATTCAATAGTCTTCGCTCGATGTCGGCGTTAGTGGCAAAATCGAAAAATGTCTTCTTTTTGTGTGTGCGTGTTTTTGATGTTCTCAAGTGCTTAAATTTGGGAGAGAAAACGTAATTGTTGAGGTTTATTATCCCACTTCTCTGTGTCCTGCTTTTCCCAAAAAAAAAAGAGTTTTCAGACAACGTACTCCATTTTCAAGTTTTCCGTCTCAACATGAGCGATATTATCCATTTCCCCATGTATCATCCAGCTCTAACTGTAAACCAACGATAGAAAGAGAATGAGTCTTTAATCATAACCGTACGTGCGCCATGATGTCGTCGGGGTTGAGACTTGCCGTGGTGGACCTGATCCGTATTTTCACCAAAGTCTTTCGAGCCTTCAAACCTGCAACAATCACAGCACAAAAGAAATGAGATGGTTTTATTATATATTTGATTAATCCAGAAGGGGGCGCCATGACCTTATGTTAAGATGACCACAGTTTAATTAAATGCTCTGTGGAATATTACACATAGTGGTTGTCTGAAATATATATATATTCGTTATTTTTTATTCAGAAATAAACATAACTGGCATAATAGAAAAAAACATGCTATTTTCCATTTAATTCCACTGGTTTTCCACTTGTTGGCCTAAAATATGGTCTTGACTCAGTGTTAATTATGTTAAACTTAATATGGTTTTAGTCTTAGTCCAAATGATTTAGTGAATGAAAATGTCGTTCTATTCGTCGACGTTTGTTTATGCTCTGTGATTGAAAAGGTGGAGCTTGTAGCAAGTCTTCAATTTGACAAAACTATTGTTCGTTTTAGTCCTCATCAGTAACTAAAAATATTATATTCACATTCTTGTAGTGTAAAAACAACTGAATTTACCAAGGTGAAAAATCTTTATGATTGTAAATAAATATGTCTTGGATTAATACACTGTCAAAATTAATTGCGCCTACAATAGCTCTTCGTCGCTGGTAAGAAAATGGGTGATAAAGGGACAAAATACAATGGACCTATGACAAAACCTTGTGGGACTCCTATTGCGTTTATGTAATCTGCTGTCCTTCACTCACCTCCTTCACAGACAAACGGCATTTTCACTGCGCAGTCCTTTGCGGTCCAGAATCCTCCATTCTCCATCGATACCGACGCACAGTCTGCGTCGCTATCGCCGTCGCTATCGCGCGTCGCTATCGCCGTCGCTATTATCGCCGTCGCTATCGCCGTCGCTATCGCCGTCGCTATCGCCGTCGCTATCGTCCACCCACGACCCACGATCTGTACGAAGTGTCATTGCCGTCCGACCACTCCCAGGCATCGTTGAAAAGGCCGATCCACACAGTCGTCCCCTCGGCCACCAGACCCCGGATGTCCGAGTTTATCTCTGACGACGTGGCGGCCACCAAGTCGTGGTGATTTTTTCCGGCACGTGCTCTGCCCGCTTCGCCAGGTGGCCATGCTGTTGTAGTGCACGAACCTCACCATCGTCCTGTTCACTTCACAGGCGGAAAACATTACATTTGAAGATTAGGTCCATTAGCAACTGTTATTTTAGTTTTGCAAAGCGGTTCTCTAAATACACTGCCTGTAAAAAAAAACACGTTGCTGCAGAAAAAAAAGTCCCAAATTCTTTTTTTTTAGCAATTTAGATTTTAGATTTTTTTTTTTATAATCACATCACTACTGTATTAAAAGTTTTAACCAAGAAAAAAACGTTGCTAGTTTTAGATCCAGTGGAGGTATAAACATGACATAAACATAAACCAGGTCCAAATAAGATTTTTATTGGCTTGATTTTTATTGAAAAGCAATTTGGTCACCTTGTGTGTGCTTGTAATAAAATAAATAAATGAATAAATAAGTTAGTAAGTAAATAAATAAATAATCTTTTTAATTAAAAAAATAAAGGTTGAAAACATCTGTCCCTCCCCCGCCAAATGTAAAACTATGGGCAGATTATAATGTGATGTCACATGAATCCAACCTAAACCAAAGCCATTGAGGTGTTGCATAAAGTCAAGCATTCCCTAAACAGCACAGCATTATTAACATTATAGAACTCAATCATTGTCCCACATTTGACCTACTAATTTGGGGGTCCACGTGTAAAACATACATATGAAACATATCTACTTTACAGAAAAGGGGCCTTGATAATTGTCACCATCAAACCCATGATGTGTCACATTTAAAGTATAAAAAGTTCATGATATTGGATACTCAAAGTAACGTATAAAGCAAAGTGCAGAATTTCACCCAAGAACATCCCGGAATTCAACTCATTATAATCTAAAAGGAAAAAGACATTAAAAAAAAAAAAAAAAACTTAAAGATAACATAAGATTGATCTTCTTTCTGCTCCTTTTGCATCAACAAAATAAAAAGAATAAAAAAACACTCCAGACAAAAAAGTATGTTTAACATGAAGTCAATACACTGCTTCATATTGTCTATTTATTACTTTTATTTGTTTCCCTTCTTTTAACAGCCAAAAGGAACATAAAGGTTCAAAAAGCAGAACTTACATTCATAGCACACAAATCCGTTGGCGTCAGTGCAGTAGATGTCGTTCCACCGTCCGTCCGAGCCCAGCGTCACACACCAGTCGGCCCCGTTCGCATTGTTGGGCTCCTCCTCGCTCCAGTACTGCATCCAGGGGGCGTTAGTGAGCTGTGTGTTATGGTTTTCATATAATTGTACCAAAACGTGTAACTTGACGACGGCATTTTGCATTTTTGTTTCGCTGCCGTCCTTTAAACGAGCTCTCGAGTGGCTTTGCTTTAGCGTTCCATGTTCTAAAACTCAGTGTCTTTGTAAAGCGCAGTATTTGGATGAAGAGTGGATTAAATGGAACAATTAGAAAATATAGGAGCAGATTTGACAATTTTCTTGTTTCTGCTTCAAAATAACAGGAAGTGACATCACACCAACTTCCATACAGTTTTTGCAGAATTTACACAAAAGAAACAACTTTTTTGACCCACAAAATAAAGTCTCATTTATATATTTTTTTGTAAAATTATGAAGCTGAAAACATTGCTATTCTGGGATGAAATTTGTATAATAAAAAAAAAAGAAATGTAGTTCAGTGAGAACATTTCAGAGCTTTGTAAGTAACAAAACTGCATATTTCGGAATGGAGTGACTTCAGGACTGCAGGATTCATCAAACTGAATGAATTAAATACAACTCCAGGGATGTTTTTGGGGTTTAAACTTGGTTAAAAGCTCAAAACACAGTAAAAATACATACTAAGTCAAATGTTCACCTTATTGAAAGGTGAAAGGTCTTTGTAAATCCCTAAGATGATTAAACGTGTATTTTCGGGGCATTTGAAATGTCTGTTGTCGCCCCCTGCTGTCTCTGAGCGTAAAACCATATGTGTGTTTGTGTGTGATTATATATATATCTTAACTGCGTTTTAGTTCAATGAGTCGTCCGACCTGTAGGGGGCACTTTAAATTTCCAACGTCTCACCTGTTTATTTGATATTTTTAGGGCTGTGCTACGACCAACTACCAAACCTCTTTGGGAAAAAGTAGAAACCTGTAGGAGTTCCACAGTGAAGGAGAGATCCGACTCCCTCGGACGGACAGGCGGACACGCCTCAATTTGCAGATAGAAGGTGGAGCTAGACCCACTCAGGAGGAGAACCAATTCTTCGAGGCCGAAGAAGAACCGTTCATATGGAGTAGAGATCGTTTCTCCAGGCAGATGAGGAGCATCTGGATCCACAGGTCCTCGATGTGCCTGCTCCACTCCCGTCGGGGAAGTGGGAGAAGAAGAAGGAAAAGCGATGAACAAATTGCAAGTGAAATTAAATATTAAATATTGTTTGATGGAAAAGTAGTAGGAAACAGAGGATAGTGCTCAAGCTCCATACTTCCCCAAGTATAGTTGCTCCTAGGGCAGCAGAGCTAGGAACTGTAGGTTTTTATTCCTGTTCCTAACTGGCCTGACCATAAGCCATTTCAAAGAGGAACATTTTAAGCCTGGTCTTAAATGAAGAGACTGTGTCGGAGACTGTGTCGGCCTCTTTAACATGGACAGGAGCTGATTACACAACACAGGAGCTTGGGAGCTAAACGCTCTCCCTCCTACTGTGCTTTTAGAGACTCTTGGGACCACCAGAAGTCCAGCATTTTGAGAGCGAAGTGCTCTGTTTGGATGATAAGGTACTATAGCATCTTTGAGGTAGGATGGGGCCAGCATCTTTGAGGTAGGATGGGGCATTTAGGTAATTTATGGCTTTTTTCAAGTCTAATTGATCACTTACACTGGGACTAAGGCCGTTCTCAGCAGGATCACATGACATGATCACATGACATGTCGCTGAATATTGGCTCTATTATTTCTTTGAACTTTGAGATACATTTTTCGGATATTGTCCTTTTCATCATGACTTTTTTCTGTGGGATTGGATAATCTTTAAGAACAAACTGAAAGGTAATTAGGAAATGATCTGACAGTATGGGGTTTTGAGGGAAGACAATGAGGTCACTAATCTCTATTCCATATGTTAGGACAAGATCTAGAGTGTGCTTGTGACTGTGAGTTGGTTTATTTACATTTTGAGCAAAACCAATGCTGTCTAACAGGGCGTTGAAAGAATTACTGAGAGTTATTGTTCACATTCACGTGGATATTGAAATCTCCAGCTATCACTACTTTATCCCAGTCTAACACCAAGTTTGATATAAAGTCTGAGAACTCTGTTAAAAGGGACCAGGAGGTCGGTAGAGAACCACGAACAAGACTCGTTTTTGGTTTCTCCAATTTGGACATGTGCTAGATCACATGACGCTTTCAAATGAGCTAAATGCATTGTTAATTTTAGGACTCAAGAGTAGGCTTGAGTCCTAAAATCAACCGCGTCAACGTCCGTCAAGCTTATGTGTACTTGTAATTTTCAGTGTAAATCTGTGTCCAGGGCCTACTCAGATTAGGATAAATATCTGACTTCCCAGACTCGATCCGCAAATTGAGAATTGCTCTTGGACAGTGGCCTGTGGTCAGGGCTATCACGGCAATCGGTGATTGGTCAATAAAATCTTAAAGGACCGCGTATCACAAATATATATGACTTGTTCTAAAATATATCCAAATAAACCCGTTTTCCCCTCACTTAACAAGTTTAACTGAAGTCGGTGTAATCCCTCATTCGTCCAGGAGTGTTCTATTGTAGAAAAAGATTCAGTTGTGTCATCTGGACTATGTTTTAGTCCAGTCATCCAAGAGTGATTCTCAATCAGTGAAACAAGTGTGAGAACTCCTGTTTATATCCTACTCTGTGAAAGCTGTAAATCTAAAACTGTGTTCTAAGGCGACATTGGCGGGTTTTATGTCTTGCATTCAAATATAAAGAAATCCCAGACTTGATTCAACCTTCCAGTTGTTTATAATGGTCTGCTGAAACCATGGAGACGCCCGAGGCATTCTGATGCTGAACAGGCACTCAAGGTGAGGCAGCCAAATGCCAGGGAACAATAGAACAATAGGCCCATCCCAGTTAAGTTTCAATGGGCCATTAGCAAGAGGTCCCGCCCTGTGGGCAGGGCTTTCACAGAGTAGGATATAAACAGGAGTTCTCAGACTTGTTTCACAGATTGAGAATCACTCTTAGATGAGAGTCGAAACGTTTCGTTTTTTCTAAAACAGAGTCCAGATGAAACTACTGAATCTTTTTCTACAAGTTTGACTGAAGTCACGGTGTCTTTTAGTGGCCGCTACAGGCCGCTGGGCAGTACTGCGAGGGAAGCATGGTTCTGCTTTTCCCACAGCGGCTCCGTCTGTGGCCGTGTTCAGAGGCCCGTTCATGCTCCGCTCTCTAACATGAGCTTTTAGAACCAGGTTGAGCCCCAACTGAGCGTGTGCAGAGGAGAAGTAGAGCCACAGCAGCGACAAGTTTCAACAAACGGACTTAAAAACTATCTTTTAGAGACTCGTTTGTAGCTCAGGCTCTGTTCATGTTCATAATGATTGCATGATAGTTGTCATTTAAGAAAATAGACCGCTAATCTGTGTGGTGAATGGGTCGGTGAAATGATGTTATTTGATGTCATTTGGCACTCCTCTTTGATATAAGAGTGTAGCTCAGTGGGATCGGTGTTCGCCCTTGTGGAATAGATTTATTTAGATTTTTTTTCACTTTTCTATTATCCGCTAAATTTTGATGAAACCCTCGCTCTGCTTACCCATCCATAAAAGTCACCGCACGCCACTGCAAATGGGTGAGAGTCGAAATGTCTTGTTTTTTCTAACTGAATCATTTTCTACACTAAAGGACGAATGATGGATTACACCGACTTGGTTTTCAACCCACCAAATCCACTAAACCGTTGGTCCCCGTCTTGTTCTGTCTTTGTTTCCTTTGCTTCCTCGTCCCAAGCACTCTCAACTCGAGCGCTGAAAAATCATTTAACAAAAAAGAAACCCTGTCTGCTCAAGTTTTTCTTTTATACATTCTTGTTTTAATGATATTCATTCATGAGGCTGAAGAACACGTTATATTCAAACATGAATGGATTTTACCTTCTCTATGGGATGTTTACACTTGAAGCTCGGGTCAAGCTTGTTTACTTTTTACAGCGTTCAAACAAAGCCCACATACGGCATGTTTACATCACTCCTAAGAAAGGTAAATAGGATGTAAATAGTGTTCTAAGAAGACATTGGCAGGTTTTATGTCTGGCATTCAAATATAAAGAAATCCCAGACTTGAGTTTCAGCATTTCCCTCTTCAGTTTAAGGTGTTTCATCAGCAGAACAAAGGCGATGTCGGGTCCAGGTATGAGCTTTATTCTTTTCAACGGCTCAATTTATTAGTTATTGAACAGTCAACGATATGAATTTGCAGAGTCAGACGTCCCGCGCTCAGATGTACCTTTTGTCTGTCTAATTGATTACTTTGTAGAAATGATTGTGCACAAAGGCGAATTTTATCAACGCACCAAGTTCCTTATTTTTTTAGACTTAACTTCTTGATAATAATAGTCAATCATTTTGATTTACGGGTGGTCGTACAACACATTATGAGGAGGTCAATCTACTGCTAACTGTTTAATGAATACAAACTGTTGCTATGGGGATTTGGGGGGAACTCATCTTCACTTTAATATTCACTTTACTTCTTCACATTGGGAGCCACTAAAAGTTCAGCGTTTGGTTCCAAGGGCAGAGCTCAGTGTTCTTTTCTTTGCAAATGTTACTACAGATATTATTATGAAATGGTTTCGACAGTATTAGTTCACAGTTGGTGTAAATTTATGAGTTAGGATTATATCAAAGCCTTTTGCACGAGAGGATTTTGGGCTTCGAGGAGACGTGGCCTGTGAGAGATTATTGGTCGTGGCATTCCTCATGAGTTATTTATTTATTTGACCAGGTAAGAACCCAATGAGATCAAGACCTCTGTTTCAAGGGTTACACATTTAAGAGACATTTAAGAACGTGTGAGCTAGTACGAACAAAGGCTAATGACGTCAACTGAACTTGTTTAGTTCTGGAATTTTCCAAACAGTTGTTTATTCGTGGACCTGGCCAAACATGAGTAAATCACAGGCTAACTCTGGGTTTACAGTGAGAGCTTCTGTTTGTGGTTTAGTCCTGGTTTAGATCTGGTTTGCCACATTGGCCTGGATTTTAATCTGAAAAACATCTAATTCTGATGAATGTTACTTTATAAAGGTGCACAATGTCACTTTTCTGGTGGAAGGTCTGCCACCTGCTCGTCTCCATGGGAACCTTGCCTGGCATTATAGTATCTGAGTATCTGAAAAGTTGCATGGTGCATCTTTAATTTGATCATCTACAACCAGTTGAACCAGATTCAGGACTCGTTTATAAAACAAACACAATGAACCCAGGACCTTTAAACAGTAATGGGTCATGTTTAATTAGTCTAAACTATATTGTTGTAGTATTCTTTAAGGTAGCTAGTAATTCTGGTAAACATTACTGACTCCAGATATAGTATATGTCAAGTACTTTCCCCATTTGTCATACACAGGATTTACCTTTATTCAAATGTTTTCAAATATCTAGACCTTTATTCACACTTTCCTTTCTGAATGACACTACTTCAGACGCTGGTCAACAAAGAGATGCATTTTGGTTCAATTTTGTGCAAATAGAATTGACTTGATGTGTAAAAATATCTTCTGTGATGCAGGTATTTTCTTCTTGTTCATCTTGGCCACTGGGACAGAAAGCAAGATTCTGACAGTTCCAGGTAATGACAACATTTAACGGTGAGAAAAACAAGCTCTTGTGGCCGATAGTTGAACCTCGGATTCAGGAGGAGCCGAGTGGTTTTGGTCCTGGTCGTGGACCAGCTCTAGACTCTCCATCGGGTGCTCCAGGGTTCATGGGAGTTTGCCCAACCAGGCCACATGTCCTTTGTGGATCTGGAGAAGGGGTTCGACCGTGTCCCACGGGGTGCCCTTTGGGGGATGCTCCTGGAGTATGGGGTCCGGGGTAAGTCAGATCTGTTCCCAGTGCATGTGGGACTCCTCAGGGCTGCCCTTTGTCACCGGTTCTATTCATTGTTTTTACGGACAGGGGAAGAACCAGGACACTAGAGGGACTATGTGTCTGTTTGGTGTTTTATGGAAAATAAGTTTGAAAGATAAGGAGTATGTGATAAATATGAATACGGTAGAAAATAAAACACTTTTCTTTGGGCAGTGCATCACAAGTATCACCTCGTGCAATTGGAACGGACCTGGACCGAGGCCCAGAGTTACTGCAGGGCTCACTATGTGGACCTGGCCACAGTGGACAACATGGAGGAGCACCAGGAAATCCTCAATCTCATCCCCAACAATAATGTCGCTGTGGTCTGGTTGGGTTTGAAAAGGTCAAACATGAAGTCCTGGGGCTGGTCTGACGGAGCCCGAGCCGAGGACTGGACTCTGCAGGTTCTGGACCAGGTATGGAATGGTGGTACTTTTTTTTTTGCGCTGATATTTCCATGTATATTTACACAATGTTTTAGCAGTCCGTCAGAAATGTGCTGAAACGTGCCCGAATGGTTGAGATTCAAGGATTGTGAAGACGTGATATGACGTGTTATAGCCTTTTTTTAAATCAGAATCAGAATCAGAAAGAGTTTATTGCCATTGGCAATGAACAAAATTCACAAACATAGGAACTTGTCTCGGCCTTAAGGTGCAACATAAAGATAACACTGCAAGATTGTTTCATATTTAATATTCTCTTTTTGTAGAGTTGATGAACTTGATATTTTAATCTCAATATAGCAATGTCACAGTATCAAATTGGAATGTTAAGTTTATAGAAAACTTCTTTTAGTCTGTTAATACAGACAAAGTGGGAGTTAAAATGATTACATTGTCTTTAATGTTTTTTTTATTGAAAATAGTTTTTTTTAGTGACATAGGGTCAGAAAACACAATAAATTTCTAAAATTACATACAATTAAACTTAATTTAAACTGTTTTATTTTAACTATGACATTTCTTATCCCGCTGTATTATCCCGCCGTATTATCCCGCCGTATTATCCCGCTGTATTATCCCGCTGTATTATCCTGCCGTATTATCCCGCCGTATTATCCCGCTGTATTATCCCGCTGTATTATCCCGCTGTATTATCCCGCTGCCCGCTGTATTATCCCGCCGTATTATCCCACTGTATTATCCTGCGATACCCAGGGCTCTGCGGGGGACTGTGTGTGGATGGGCCCAAAGGGAGAGTGGATCTCCACAGACTGTACCCAACAGAAGGCATCACTGTGTTACAAGAGTGAGTAAAGACGTCTCATACTTTTGGCTTGGACACTGTTTAGGTCTGGATTAGTCCTGGTCTGGTTAGGCAAAGGTTTGTGCAAAGTAAATACTTGATTTGCAGACAAAAAACCCAAAATAAAACATTTACAAGAAAATAACGCACATGTTGTACTGATAAAACGTTACAATTGCAATTCCTGTTTTAAATGGAATATTCAGTTTACAGTAAAGATTGGTCAAACCAACTTATCAACGCCCAATCTGATCAGATTTCCAATACAAAGCAGGGATATCATTGTGTACTTGGGCAAAACACTTAATTTGCATCCAGTTTCCAAGTGTATGAAGAGAGTGTGTGTTTGTTCGATTAGATTAGACTTTATTGTCTCAGCAGGGAAATTTGTCCTCTGCATTTGATCCATCCTTCACCCAATGTCACCAGGGCGTCTCCTCAGGAGCGCTCATCTCCAGATCTTGGTTTGGTCAGGACTACTTTGCATGTTTTGGGTTGATGATCTTGAGCATCCGGAGGGAACCCAGACACAGGGAGAAACATGCAAACTCCACACAGAAAGGCCCAGTCTGGCCCAGGAAATGAACATGTGACCATCTTGCTGTGAGGCAGGAGTGCTTGCCACTCAAGAGTGAATACAGGACAACAGATGGAAATGAGCCCATGTCTACAATCCGGCGTGTTTGCAGCATGTGTATCATGTGTGTTCATTAACATGTTTAACATGTTTAACACGTGTTCAGAGGCCTAAACTACAAGGTTTTACAGAGAAAAATACAGGACACAAATGTTGTTTTCAGAACATTGTGATTACGTTTACACGAGCAGATCACAAAACTGGGACTGCAACTGGACTAGACCAGGGGCATGGGGGCCTTCTCTGTCGTTGGCCCTAAACTTTGGAAGGGAGTCCCACAGTGGAGTGTTTTAGGTTCTCGTCTTCTTTTGTATGTTCCTGTGTTTTTGATTTATTTTAATGTATCTTACTTATTTATTGCTGTTTCAATGGTTTTATGATTTTGCTCTGATTTGATTTAGCTGGTTTTACTGTTTACATCAAATTGAGCACTTGTGAAACCTTTTTTTTCTAAATAAAATGTGCTTTAATTAAAGTGTAGTTGGATTTAGACCAGGATTAAACCAGGTTAAAAAGGTGCTGATATAAGTAGATAAAGCAGTATATAAATTATTATACTATATCATTATAACGTTTACGCGCCTCCTTTTAGGTGAAAATGGCGTTGAGAGCTACTTCCTGAACCCGTCCCTTCTCTCGTGGAGGGCAGCCTTGTCCTCGTGTCGACAGCTCTACACACAGACCTGGCTTCATTCAAGACCCCGGGACCAAATCCAGGATCTCCTCGGCACTTTGGAGGGAAACGGTGTGTGGATCGGCCTGTTCCGGGACGAGTGGCGATGGTCCGACCAAACCTCAGAATCTTTCCGAATGTGGGACGATTGGAACCCCGATAACTACGGAGAGCCCCAAAACTGCGTTGCCATCCGCTTCCAGTATAAAGAATGGGACACACGCAGAACTGTGAAACAACAAGCTTCTTTATCTGCTACAGTAAGTTTGAAACAGGATTAAACCAGTAAACCAGGACTAAAACAGGAGTAAAACCAGTACTAAAGGGGGTCCAAAGGAGGACGAAAGGGGGACTCAAGCAGGACTAAAGCAGGACCATATTCCCCTTCTCTAAAGAATGGGATACAGATTATTGTGGTTTAGCTCTTTGTCTGATCCAGTAAACTTAAACCAGAACTAACCAAGGACTAAAAGTGGACCGGTTTAGGCAGTTTGGTCGCCCCCTGGTGGCTGATGGCTCTAATGCGTCTGTAGAGTGTGCCTTTGCAGAAAAGGCTAACACTAAACCAAGACTAAAGTACATTTGAATTAGAACTCGAACAAACAAAGACCAAGAACTAAACACAGTCTGTCAGAACTCTGGACTATGACTGGACTAAAATAGGACTAAAAAAGGACTAAACCAGACCTGCATTGATGGGTTAACCGATATTTTCTTGTGAATCCTTGTGTCGATAGCCGCGTCTTGGCAAACAATGTTCCGCATCGAACTGGCCTCACCCGTTCCCATTTCTGAGGTGAAAACCTCCCTTCAGCAACAGGTAAAAAACTACTGCAGTCATTTAAAGTCATATTTGTCATTACAGTAACAATTAAATAACGCTCTGAATTTGACTTTTTCTCAGATTCAGATGCGATTTGAAAACTACGTCGTCAAACTAAGGCTGATTGAGAAAAAAAACCAACATAAGTGCGACCTAAAAGTCCAAGCACTGTTTTATCATAGTTTTAATGCACTGCTAAACATACATCTGTGAGCATTTTAGAACATTTAGGTTTTTTAGTTTTACTTCAGGTTTTGTTGGAGATGAAATATACAATGTTAAGCTTTCCTTCAGTGGTTTAGTCGCTACGATAAGAGAACCAGTAATAATGGAGACGTGTGTTGTCTTTATGTGTGAAATAAAAGAAATGAAGTTGTCTTGTCTTGGCTTGTCTTATTCATGTCCAGTATTTGCTCTGTGATGTAATGTGACGAAACACTTCCTTCTATCGTTCGTCTTCACTCAAAAGTGGTGAGTTTAAAGCTGCAATAACAAAAGGTACAACTGCTGTGTAATAAACCCAATCAGATCCCAGCAGGGCGGAGCAGCACACGCATGACAGGTGAGTGTGTCATGTAGACTTCATGTGTCTGAGCTGAAGGGATTGGACAGAAGATCTAAGATTTGTAATGGACTTTTAGATCGATCTGTGCTGGTGTCTTGTTGCCTGACTTCTATTGTTCTATTGTGATGTTCCACAGTCCTTCAAACATGCAGTCATTAAACCGCTTCTGAAAAAGCCTCATCTTGATCCTGACCAGTTGATAAACTACAGACCGATTTCAAATCCACCCTTTGTCTCTAAAATCCTTGAAAGAGTTGTAGTTAAACAGCTTTATCGCCATCTACAGGACAATAACTTATTTGAAGTTCTCCAGTTTGGGTCCAGAGCCCCCCACACACTGAAACTGCACTAGTTAAAGTCAGAAATGATTTGTTATTAGCTGCTGACGATGGACTGGTCTCAATCCTGGTTCTATTGGACCTCAGTGCAGCGTTCGACACCATCGACCACAACATTCTACTGCAGAGGTTAGAATCTGATGTAGGTGTCAGAGGCCCCGCCCTCAGCTGGTTTAAATCCTACCTATCGGATTGGTACCAGTTTGTTAATGTAAACCAGAGCTCCTCCCCCTCTTCTAAAGTAACCTACGGTGTGCCACAGGGGTCAGTTCTCGGTCCAATTCTGTTTTACCCTTTATATGCTGCCGTTAGGTCACATGATCAGAAAGCATAACATTAACTTCCACTGCTCTGCAGATGACACACAGCTGTATTTATCAATGAAACCTGATCAGACCGATCAAGCAGACAGACTTGGTGCTTGTGTGAAGGATATAAAAACCTGGATGACACTTAATTATCTGCTTCTTAACTCTGAAAAAAACGAGGTCATCATACTAGGCCCTAATCATCTACGAGACGCTTTATCTGAGCAGATAGTCACACTGGACAACGTCAGTGTGGCCTCCAGCTCCACTGGAAGAAACCTTGGAGTCTTATTTGACCAAGAGCTCTCATTCAAAGCACACATAAACCAAGCCTATTTCCATCTGTGTAATATAGCCAAAATCAGAAAAATCTTGCCT
This sequence comes from Chaenogobius annularis, assembly GCA_015082035.1. Taxonomy (NCBI): domain Eukaryota; kingdom Metazoa; phylum Chordata; class Actinopteri; order Gobiiformes; family Gobiidae; genus Chaenogobius; species Chaenogobius annularis. Next base: position 257,944 of record BJKM01000691.1, on the reverse strand, counting down.
AAAAGCGATGTTGAAAAACTTGTCAAGCGTTTGTAACATCTAGATTAGACTCCTGTAACTCCTGCTGCAGCGTGCCCTAAAAGCGCCATAAAAAGCTTTCAACTGGTTCAAAATGCAGCAGCAAGATTACGAACAGGAACTAAAAGAAGAGAGCTCATTACGCCGGTGCTCGAGTCTCTTCACTGGCTCCCTGTCGAGTTTAGAATCAAATTCAAAATCCTCCTCCTGACTTACAAAGCCATAAATGACCTGGCCCCATCCTACCTCAAAGAGGCTATAGTAGACCTTATCATCCAAACAGAGCACTTCGCTCTCAAAATGCTGGACTTCTGGTGGTCCCAAGAGTCTCTAAAAGCACAGTAGGAGGTAGAGCATTTAGCTCCCAAGCTCCTGTGTTTTGTGGAATCAGCTCCTGTCCATGTTAAAGAGGCCGACACAGTCTCTTCATTTAAGACCAGGCTTAAAACTTTCCTCTTTGAAATGGCTTATGGTCAGGCCAGTAAGGAACAGAAATAAAAAACCTACAGTTCCCAGCTCTGCTGCCCTAGGAGCAACAACTATGCTGGGGGAAGTATGGGGCTTGAGCACTATCCTCTGCTTCTTACTACTTTTCTATCAAACAATATTTTAATATTGAATTTCACTGGCAATTTGTTCATCGCTTTTCCTTCTCTTTTTCTCATTTCCAAGTCTCTATGAACATTGTTTATTTTATTTTGTTTTCCACTGTCGCCCGTCGAGGCCACTACTGTTGTGATTTTGGGCGTTACAAAAATAAATTGAATTGAATTGAATTGATTACCGTATTTTCCGGACTTTTAGCCGCTCCCCTATATAAGCCGCATTTGCTCTATTTTTAAAAAAACGATAATAAAACAATACATAGGCCGCACCTTTTGTATAGGCCGCAGAACTCTTTCCTTGACTTTTGGCATTGCATGAGCTCGTCCCGCTGTCCCCTCCGTCCCCTCCAGCGTCTCACCGTACATTCATTGATGTTAAGCTTGCGTGCAGCCGCGCGGTTTCCTAGCAAGATCGATGGCCTTCAGCTTAAAACTTGCTTCGTACGAACTTCTTCGTTTGGGTTCCATAATGATGGGGCAAGAATTTGAAAATAATTTATAGTTGGTAATTTGTCGTCCGTGTTCTATTTGCTAGCTGAATAAAAAAAGCAACATCTGCTTCTTTGCTTAACTTTTCTGTAGTTTTGATTCTAATTCCGGTTAGTGCGCCCCTAGCGGTGAAAGTAAAAAAAAACACAGAAAAGCCGCCGCCTCTAAATAAGCCGCATGGCTCAAAACATCTGACAAAAGTAGCGGCTAATAGTCCGCAAAATACGGTATGTGCTTTTCCAAGTTTAGAGTGAAATTATGCCAGTCTACAGATCATTTCAGACTGATTCCACTGTCTGATGGTGGAACATGAAAATGCCCACTGTGCAAACGAAGGCAGAGGATGTTCTTGGGGGTCTGCAGTCAGTGATGGAGAGTAAGGAAGTAGGAAAAATCTGTACTTAAGTAGCTTTTGCCGTGGATGCTTTTTACTTTTCCGTCACTACATTTGAGACAAAGTATCTGTACTTTCTTCTCTGCTAGTACTTTTCTTGGCTGTTTTAGACCACCTGAGATGTCCGAGGGGTTGTTTTTTAGCATGTTTATACTTTGCGTTGACGTTCCCAACTTTGAGAAAAAAAAAATAATTAAGGAAATTTTAAGGAAATTGATTCTCTTCAAACAAAAATCTGCAAATTTTCAAATATCCAGATCATCACTTTTCACACTTTAATAGTTCTCAAAATCTGACTGAACTTCGCAACCTTTTTTACCATTTGTTACTTTTACTCAATGAACTGGTGGCAGAGTCTGTGTGTCGATAACGTTAAAATCCACAGTAGATTCTTCTAGAGCCGCCTGTATTTACACGAAATGGAAACTAACCTCATAAGGGAGTGGCCGACTATTGGTATTGTGTCATTTTGAAGATCGACTCTGAAGCAGTCGCATCGACACTGGAGCAGAGCTGCTTTCAAAACACCAAAACCCCTTTTTTTAAAGAAACGTCAGGCGCTTTTCACTGTATCTTTGCATTCTGCGACCAAAATCGAGACGGCAAAAAAAAAAAAGAACTTTAAAAGAACTTTCCTCTCGTCCGACGCGTACGTTTTTCCATTTCAATCTTCAATTTCATGAGAACAATTGAATAAGACATAATTAGGTATCGAAATGTGCCCCAAAACGTGCACCTTTTGTTTGAAAGTCTCACTAGAGTTGTATCATTAAGTGCGTCACGACTGATGAACGTGTAATGACTTGTTCCAGTGAAGTACGTTGCAGTAGTAGTTTCGAAATGGTGTTATTATGATTGACTTACGCGTTTTTGCTCATTACTGACATTCCGTTATGCGCCGTAAAGTTGTAATAAAGTAGTTTGCCAAACGTTGAACACAGTTTTGGTTTTGTTTTGTGCCACCTGACATGTAAGCACAGCCCTAAAAATATCAAATAAACAGGTGAGACGTTGGAAATTTAAAGTGCCCCCTACAGGTCGGACGACTCATTGAACTAAAACGCAGTTAAGATATATGTATTTGGAAATTTGCTAAAAATGATAAAAATGTCATCACAGAAAAGCAAAATTTTTAGGTTTATAATTTCACCAAATACCTACTCGATTGGTGTAAAAACTATCATTTATATGTACGACAGGTATAAATACTCCAAATTAAGCCCAAATAAAAGAAATGGAAAAACCTGTTAAACATGTCCAAGGCGACATAAGACGCATAAGAGAGTTTGTGTGACATTGTAATAAAACAGATCAAATACTGAATTGTCTTTTCATGTTGCTCTTTTGTCTAGGTTTCCTGCCAAACCGGTTCAGTCGAATCATCGCAGTGGCGCCACCACTGCAGCTCGGTAACCTTAGCGACACATAAATGCGGATCGTTTTATGACGTTCAATCATGATTCTCTTATTTTCTGTCCTTTCAGAAGACGTGTTATGAAGTGGCAGAGTTGCTTCGTCAGGTGAAAACATTGATTGGACAGTCGTAGGCTTATATTTCACTCGCAGGATCTCTGATTGGATATTTGGACATTCAGTTTAAATTCATACATACAGGAAAGAAACGTAAATTGTTAGGTTTCATTTACTTACATGTATTGTTTTAACCCGGGAACATGTTATTTACCAAGGTGTTTCTGCATCTAAAAGCAAACTTGGAGAGGTACAATTCCCCTCTGACCACACGGGGGTGCCAGGAAAAAGAAGTGGTTAAGGAGTAAAGTTCTGGGGGGAAAAAACTCTTGCTTGAGGAACTCGTCTGAATAGTTTTTCATTCATCATTTGTACGTGTTTGTTTTTGTGTTCCACTCAGCGGACTTGACCCCATGCTCCGGTCAGAAAACACAAACATCTGCCCTCGACGGCTGAACCTGTGCTCCGGCACTGACTCCACACTGTTCTCAGTGTGCAAACGCAAAATGTCCAGTGCTGGTTCATACCCTCACTGCTGACAACTTACTCTCACACTCCCTTCAAATGAACTTTTGTGACCTCTGCTGGCTGGAGTTGGTATGTACAGGGCCTAGATTTGACGCATCCTGAGCTGTGTCGGCCCGTTTTTGTTTTGTTTTTTTTGTTTCCTTTACATTTCATAATGTTGAAATGTGAACACACACGCCGCTGTAACTGAAATGTGTGTCTGGGACAGGAAAGCTATGGTTGGACTCCTGCTGCTCCTCCTCCTGTCAACTGTTGATGGTATCTTTTATTTCTGTTGAATGTGTGAGAGTGAGAGAGAGTGAGAGAGTGAGAGAGTGTGTGAGAGTGAGAGTGAGAGTGAGAGTGAGAGAGTGTGTGAGAGTGAGAGAGTGTGTGAGAGTGAGAGAGTGTGTGAGAGTGAGAGAGTGTGTGAGAGTGAGAGAGAGTGAGAGAGTGTGTGAGAGTGAGAGAGTGAGAGTGTGTGAGAGTGTGTGAGAGTGAGAGAGTGTGCGAGAGTGAGAGAGTGTGTGAGAGAGAGTGTGTGAGAGTGAGAGAGTGTGTGAGAGTGAGAGAGTGTGTGAGAGTGAGAGAGTGAGAGAGTGTGTGAGAGTGAGAGAGTGTGAGAGTGAGAGAGTGTGAGAGTGAGAGAGTGTGTGAGAGAGTGTGTGAGAGAGTGTGAGAGTGAGAGTGTGTGAGAGAGTGTGTGAGAGTGAGAGAGTGTGTGAGAGTGAGAGTGTGAGAGTGAGAGAGTGTGTGAGAGTGAGAGAGTGTGTGAGAGTGAGAGAGTGTGTGAGAGTGAGAGAGTGTGTGAGAGTGAGAGTGTGTGAGAGTGAGAGAGTGTGTGAGAGTGAGAGAGTGTGTGAGAGTGAGAGAGTGTGTGAGAGTGAGAGAGTGTGTGAGAGTGAGAGAGTGTGAGAGAGTGAGAGAGTGTGTGAGAGTGAGAGAGTGTGAGAGTGAGAGAGAGTGAGAGAGTGAGAGAGTGCAGTGAGTGTGTGAGTGAGAGAGTGTGTGAGAGTGAGAGAGTGTGTGAGAGTGACAGAGTGTGTGAGAGTGAGAGAGTGTGAGAGTGAGAGAGTGTGTGAGAGTGAGAGTGTGTGAGAGAGTGTGTGAGAGTGAGAGAGTGTGTGAGAGTGAGAGAGTGTGTGAGAGTGAGAGAGTGTGTGAGAGTGAGAGAGTGTGTGAGAGTGAGAGAGTGTGTGTGAGAGTGAGAGAGTGTGTGAGAGTGAGAGAGTGTGTGAGAGTGAAGAGTGTGTGAGAGTGAGAGAGTGTGTGAGAGTGAGAGAGAGTGTGTGAGAGTGAGTGTGTTTTTTTTATTAAATGTTTTTTTTAATAATTTTTTTTATTAGAACATAGATAAAAACAAAACAAAGACAACACAGGGAAAAACACACACACACACACACACACACACACACACACAAAATCCCACAAAGAATGAGTAAAAGTACAAAATAATGGAGTGGGATAAAATAATAATAATAATAATAATAATAATAATAATAATAACAGGAAGCCATTGTGAGTGACTGCTGTTGTGGCATTTCTGTGGAAAAGTACCAAGAAATAAAGAGGTAAACAGAGTTTGTCGTTCTCAATAGTTCGATCTTTATTTACTCGTGCACAGTAAATAAACACTTTCCCTGACAAGATCAGCTCTCCCTTCCTGACTCCAGAACAATGACAGTAAACATCCTTTTATAGACAGTCACATACATTGACACGTACGCACATTGTCACAATCAAATCATCTCTAGTCAAAATGAAAACAACCCTCAAGGTTTTGACCCACGACTTGGGCCGGAGCTACGATAATATTATATGATACGTAGACATGACATTTGCAACCTTGATAGAAAGACATTTTCCCATTACAATCCCCTCCTCTGATAATTATGAAACCCTGTTTTATTATAAATCATATTAACAAAAAAAATCATCATCATCAGTCAATTAATAACTTCAAACCCAAGGAGATGGTAAAAATGCATATATATATTTCAAAAATTAGCTGAAGCAAAACCTTTCAGAGGAGAAACCTTGAACCACAAATGTACAGGGTATAAATTCCATTTTGCCCTGGTCCTTTTGACCACTGAGGATCTCATCCTCACGTTACCGCAAAATTAGCATTAGCGTTAGTATTTAGCATTTAGCATAATAAGCATAATATAAATGTAAAATGTAATTATATGAAATGTAATGATAATCATAAGTAAAAAAGTAGGTAATAAGTAATAATAAAAATAGTAATAATAAAGATAGTAATAGTAAAAATAGTAATAATAAAAATGTAATAATAAAAATAGTGATAATAAGAATAGTAATAATAAAAATAGTAATAATAAAAATGTAATAATCTAGGATTTTTTAAAACATTATTATCTCCCCCCTTTAATCAGTAAATTCTGTTTAAACAGTTAAACTACTTCATTCCCCTAATGATTGAATCATCGTCTGAATCACTAATGTAACCCGTGTCCTGCTTGAAAGCGTCTTTATCTGGCCCTGTCACCTGAACAGACACATATTGAGCAGAAACCATCTCACCAATGACTTTGAATAAACACGGAGAACACAGGAGAACACAGGAGAACACAAATCAAGATTACAACCACAATAATGCCAAAAATGTATAAGCACGTCACGCCAGGAAGTAAGAAACCATCCCAACACTGAGGAAGAATGAGCAGCTGTGACAGTTTCTGACTCCATGAGGTCACGAAGTTTAGTCAAATTTGCGAGTCCCTGTTGGATCGCTCCTCCATCCTCATCATTAGCGGGAATATAAGTACAACAGCTCCCCTTGAGTAAAGTGCACACCCCCCCAGCCGCTCCAGTGATTTGATCAAGCACAATACGATTTTGAAGTGCGACTGCGCGGAGTGCGTGCATCTCTTCTCTCTGTGACTTCAATAGTGGCAAGTGTTGTGTTGATAAATGATGTGAATCTGTAGCTAAGAGTTTCCACACGCAACATGAGTGTACCCACACCTACACCTGGAAATAATGCCAATAGAATGTTTTCCCCCGTGGTCCAAATCTTATGGTCATCTGGCACGTCAGACCCCCAAACAGAGTCATGAGGTGTCAGATCCCGCTGAGCTCTGTGTGTGAGGTGTGGTACCCCAGATATTTATGTTTGAATGATCCGACGGGGATAACAGCAGCGCAGCGGCCCACCCATCCAGCCGGAAGACATTCATACATGTAATATCCACAGAGAAACATGTAATCCTCTATTGGAACGGTCCCTAAAATGTCTGGTACGGTGTAGTAAGGTGCACATGTGGTGCCGGGACCCGCCTGAGATGTATTCAAATGAATCCCCTCCCTCAGAGGGGTGCACGGGACATGTACTGCAGAACAATATATATTAGGGATTCGTCCTACATGCAGTGGTTTAAGTTCAGATTCTGTTCCAGGGGACAAGGGTGATATATATATTCTGTGTGAAAACATGCAAATTTAGAGCCAGGTTGAATATGTACTGGTCCAAAGAGTGGTCCCAGTTCTAGATTCTCAGGAGGTCTAATGTTAATTTCAGGTCGCCTTGTCGTCTTGCGTAGTACAAGAGGAATCATCACTTTCCACACAGACCAAACTATCTTACTCAGGAGTTTAGGATTATCCAAAGAGATTAGAGTTTTAGGTAAAATGGTGGCTAAATCGGGTACAGGGAGAGGCAACACGTGGGGCGACGCCGTTGCTATGGGCATATGTGTACACACATAACAATCTTTCCGTTTATGGCTATCGGCTATGTATTTAGCATATCAATACCAGTAATTTAGAGTATAGACAGTGGAATAGTTATGAATAAGTGTAAGAGCCCCAATCTGAGTATTGTCATTATGCAGCGTACGAGTGTTACGGTTGAACCTTTGTTCTCTGTTGTGATATATCAAGCTGGGCGGAGCAATGAACCACATGATTAACAAAGCTAGAGCTACTGACATCAACAAGGCATACATCAATTTTCTACAATTCAGTGACCGGATGTTGACCCTCCTGTTGATCTGGTTAGAGCTCTTCTCCTCCCGAAGAGCACATGGATGTGCTTTAGGAGCCATGAAGACAACGAGATCGTGTTGTGTAGATGCGATTACCAAACGATGCAGAGCTTCAAACTGCGCTGGGTTTTGTCGGAGTGCCACGTGCTCGGAGCACCCGATCAGTGGGCTCCGGTGCGGGTCGAGCTTTATGACCTGCTCTGACCCCTGTTCTCACGCGCTTGAGGTCGTTGCAATTCAAAGGTCCCACGACGTCCTCAGTGGTTGAGGTTGGAGTTGCAGCCGGCCCCTGTGACTGACCCACGGGTGGACAGACAGACGTGCTGTTGTTGTCGAGCTCCACAGGTGAGCTGAAGACTGCTCGACAGTGTGATGCGTGAACCCAAGTACCGCGTTCGGCTACTTTCACTGCGTTGTCCGTGATGAGAAGAACTTGGAATGGACCTAACCAGCGTTTGGACCTCCAGTGCTTAAGTCTTGGCTCTCGAACCAGGACCCAGTCTCCTGGTTTGAAGTTATGAAGTACAGCTTCAGCTGCCTTCGGGAGAGCGGTTTTTACCTGCGCAGAAATAGAGGACAACAGTGCATCCAATTCTTTACAATAAGCTAACATTGAATCATCACAAAGGGAAGAAGAATCGGGTAGATCTCGTGGTGGAGGTGGGCTCAGGCCTTTATTAGGTGGGCGAGCAAACAAAATTTCAAATGGACTCATTTTACATCTTGCCTGTACTCGCATACGCATGTACATGAGTGCGAGTGGAAGCGCCTTGACCCAGGAGAGTCCTGTTTGCTCACAGATTTTAGTCAGTTTTGTTTTGGTCGTCCCGTTACTCCTTTCGACTAGACCTGGTGATTCAGAATGATAAGAGGTATGTTTACGGAGATGTTTACGGAGATCAATACCCAGAAATTGACCCACCTCCTCCACCACCTTAGCTACAAAATGGCTGCCATTGTCACTAGAAACTTTTTCAGGAATGCCCCAGCGTGGCACAATCTCTGTGATCAGAGCTTTGACCACTGCGTTACTAGAAGCATGTTTAGATGGAAAAGCTTCCACATACCGGGACCAAACATCAACAAACACCAGACAGAATTTCTTGCCCTCGCATGGAGTTAGTTCAATGAAGTCCATCTGCACGTGTCCAAACGGCCTTTGTGGTGGTGGGTGCGCTGCCTGTGGGACTTGTTTTGCTTTACCTGGATTGTTGTTTAAACAAATAGCACAAGATTGACAAAACTTTTGGGCATAAATTGAAAAACCTTTTGTGAACCAATTTTGTCCCACAGCAGTCACCATCCCCCCTTTTGATGCATGGTCACGGCCATGTGAGATCAACGCCATCTGCCTAAAAAAATGTTAAGGTAAGCAAGGTTTGTTCTTTGGTCCAAGCCATGTGCCATCAGACTTCACAGCCCCAGCCTTAGTCCACACACAGAGATTTCCTCTGACGTAGCAAACTCCTGCATGGCTGATAAGGACTCTGCAAGAGAAGTGTTATGAGACACAAAACATTCATTTTGTTTTGGCCTGCAGAGATAAGACGCGGCCTTGGCGGCGGAGTCTGCTCTGCTATTACCATGTGAGATTTGGTCATCTCGGTTTGTGTGAGCTTGGCATTTGCATACAGCAATCTCAGATGGCAACAAGATCGCCTCCAGGAGCTCTGCAACCTGTGTGGAGTTTAGAATCGGCTTACCATCTGATTTCAGAAAGTTCCTGTGTCGCCACAACCCAGCCCAGTCATGACAAACACCAAACGCATAGCGAGAATCTGTGAAAATTGTGACAGACTGACCCTTCGCCAGTTTGCACGCAGCTGTCAGAGCCACCAATTCAGCAGAGAAATGTGAGGGCAGTGGTCCTGACGCCACCACATCCCACTCGGAGCATAGAGCGAAGTCAACACGGTTCTGACCAGTGTTAGCATCTCGAGATGCAGATCCATCTACATAAAAAATTAAATCAGGGTTAATTAGTGGCTCTTCTTTCAGATCCGGTCTTGGAGTGCACACCTGTTCAATGGCGGAAATACAACAGTGAGGTTCTCCTTCATCAGGGGTGGGCAAGCGTGTGGCAGGGTTAAGCTGTGTGCACCGTTTTACTGTGACGTTAGACAACTCAAGAAGAATAGTGTTATATCTAAGCCATCGTGAAGCAGAAAGATGAGAAGTTGTATTGCTGCAACGCGCTTTGTGGAAATGCCTTTACCATTTTTAGAAATCACATGACCCAAGAAAATGACTTCCTCCTTAACAAATTGCAGTTTAGACAGGCTCGCTTTGTGGCCTTCTGCGTGCAAATGATCAAGTAAAGTCACTGTATCTTGTTTACACTGGTCCTCAGTTGGAGAACATAAAAGTAAATCATACACGTATTGTAATAAACAGCTTCCTGGTGACAGCTGCAGAGGAGCCAATGAGTGCGCAGTGCTGCGTTGTACCACGTTGAAGAGTGAATGAACCCCTGACAAAGCCTTGTCAGGGTCCAGAGTCGGTTCTGGAATTCAAATGCGAACCAAAACTGTGAATCCTGATGAACAGGGACAGAGAAAAACGCATTAGCCAGATCCACAACTGTAAAGTATTTTGCCTCTGAAGGAATCTGAGATAAAATAGTGTATGGATGAGGTACTACAGCTGCAACTGGTTCCACAGCTTCATTTACTGCTTTCAAGTCATTTGTAAACCGCCACTTTTCTGGGGCCCCTGGGTCACCCTGCTTTTTAACAGGAAAGATGGGACTCCGTACTCCACCTGATTTACAAGGAACTATTACTCCCGCCTCCCTCAGGGCCTCAAAAACTGGAGTAATACCTTCAACTGCCTCTGGGCGCAGAGGATATTGTGGTCTACAGGGGCGGGCGTCAGATTTTGGGGTGATCACTACGGGTTGACAACTTCGAATCCGGCCTACATCAGTTGGGCTCTTGGCCCAGAGGTCATCCGCAACCTCTCTCAGGTCAGGGGTCGCCTCTGCCTCAGCCTGAGACAAAAAACAGCCTGCTCCTGGAGCAGAGAGACTCTTATCAGTGCCTGTGGAAACACAGCGAATGGACGGGAGAGACAATTGTGAACACATCCTCCACGCGTTTGTGGAGCGTGAACATTTCACCGCAGATTCTGGAATATTCTCCCAGTCCTCTGCCATGAAACAGCGATAGACAAAATCTTGTACTTCCCCCCAGTTTGCATTTGTTGGTTTAGATAATGCGATGTACAGATTTAAGTTTGACATACTACATTATTTTAGCAGAGAACTGATGACCCCAGAATAAATGTTCAGTCGTTAAATCCTCATAACAGTCATATCAACAAGCATTAAAATCATGTTCTGTTCTAGTTACATCTGCGGGCAAACGAAACGAGCACTGCAATTCTCCCATGTCTTTGAAGTCAGCATTCTCAGTGTGTCACTTTCTCATGAGCTAAAGAAATTAGCTTAATCGAAGGGTTTGGGGACAATTTCCAAAAATAGTTATAATCGGGAGCTTCTGTCTGCCCCGTCAGAACATTTGAATCATGTGACAGTTCTCTTATGGTGGTGACCTCTAGTCCGTCTGCAGTGGAGATGAGGCAGATTCCTAATCTACGCATTAGATCGCGTCCCTAACAGGTTCACCGGACACAAAGGAGAATAGAGAAATGAATGCTTGAATGTGTGACCACTGACATGAAAACATGTTAAAGGAGATGTGAAATTCTCTTTCGTTGTCTCTCCAGAAGCTGCTAATGAAAATGCGTACCGCCCACTTAACCTGGGTTTCTTTGTTAGTGCAAGAAAATTTAATCACAGAATTTGTGGCGCCTGAGTCCACCAAGAAAGTAATTTTTTCACCATTAATCATCATGTGGTACTTGGGAAAATTAGCATTAGCGTTAGCATTTAGCATTTAGCATAATAAGCATAATATAAATGTAAAAAGTAATGATACAAATGTAATGATAATCATAAGTAAAAAGTAAGTAATAATAAAAAATAGTAATAATAAAAATAGTGATAATAAGAATAGTAAAATAAAAAAAAATAAAAAATAAAATTGAATAATAAAAAGTAATAATAAAAATAGTGATAAAAAAAATTGTAATAATAAAAATGTAATAATCTAGGATTTTTTAAAAACATTATTATCTCCCCCCTTTAATCAGTAAATTCTGTTTAAACAGTTAAACTACTTCATTCCCCTAATGATTGAATCATCGTCTGAATCACTGATGTAACCCGTGTCCTGCTTGAAAGCGTCTTTATCTGGCCCTGTCACCTGAACAGACACATATTGAGCAGAAACCATCTCACCAATGACTTTGAATAAACACGGGAGAGAACACTGGAGAACACGGGAGAACACAGGAGAACACACACAGGAGAACACAGGGAGAACACAGGAGAACACGGGAGAACACAGAGGGAGAACACAGGAGAACACAGGAGAACACGGAGAGAACACAGGAGAACAGGAGAACACAGGAGAACACAGGAGAAACAGGAGAACACAGAACACAGGAGAACACAGGAGAACACAGGAGAACACAGGAGAACACTGGAGAACACGGAGAACACAATCAAGATTACAACCACAATTTGCAAAAACAAAAGGCACTTTTTCACACGTTTATAGAAAACCACAAAATCAAGTATAAATATATCTCGCAGTCAGTGCTCACTGATTTGTAGGTGAAGCCTTTTGTTCAGGAAAGTCACAGCCCCCCAGCCCCCCAGCCCCCCTCATCATGACACACTCCCCCATCACCAATCACTCACTGTCACTTTCTGCACTCACAACTGTAAATGTAACTGTAATTCTCGTGTACATAGTAATGCCTATTTTTATTTTATACTATAGAAATTTAAATTGTTTCTTAATGCCCTTTGGATTGAATATACGTTGTTTTTATTATTGATCAGTGTTTTGTGTGGCACCTTAAGGCCGAGACAAGTTCCTATGTTCTATTCCATGGAATGCAGTCACTCAATACAATAAAAAAAGATGAATTTGAGCTTATTAAGTTCTGAATAATTGTCCAAGAGAGAATTCTCCCACAATATTCAGCCAATCACACACACACAAAACATTCAAATGAGAAGACAATTTGTGTTTTTTATAGGTCTGTGTCATTTTCAAATCCAAAAAACCTTGATTATTAGAATGTGAAAAATCTAATATATAGTTCGAAAGCATGAACTCTTTTAGCGCTCAAGCTGAAGCCACGTGTTGCTCAAACTTTACGTCGAACGTCAGTCAGAGCCGAAGATGTTTGTTGTGTAATAATGTGCTGATATTAATATACATCTTGGTTCTTAATCCAATCAGAAGCTTCTGTTTGTATTCCAGATTTAGAATAATTCCGTGTCCAAACTCTTAAAGGGTCTGTTAAAAACCCCCACAACACTGACATTGAATGTTGTTTTTCAGGGTTGTCTGTGTACGAGGTAAAAGAGGGGGGCGACGTCCTCCTCCAGTGGGACGGCGCCAATGGAACCGACCTGTCCTCGCTCTACATGACGTGTCACTTCACATTCGGGGCGCCGAGGCTGGTGCTGCAGATGGAGCGGGGAGCGGAGAAGCGGAGAAGACCGACAACCAGGACCCACAGTTCTCAGGACGGGTGCGGTGTTTCCGGGAGAGTCTCCCTCAGGGGCTGGTCCGGATCCTCCTGACTGGACTCAGACTTCAGGACTCGGGGTGCTACACGTGTGACATGACTGTTCCCAGCGCGGACAAGACAAAGCGGGTGTTTTTTAAGTCTGGTGAGCGTGCGTCCATGAGCTTCTAGTCAGTCAGATTACTGCTTCATTTCAATGGACAAACAGCACGATGGCTAGCTAACCGTTAGCTCATTTTTCACCATGGACCCGGCTAGTTCTGGTTGCCGTACAAGTGCGTAACATACATTCACTTAAATAAAAAACACACAAAAACTTGATAAAAGTTGATGGAATGTATTTGTTTACCAGGTTAGTTCAGTTTGTGCTGTTGTTTGAACATTATTGATTACATTTATTGTATGTTAGCATTAGCTTAGCGACAAAGCAGTTCCTTTATAAACATATAGATGTCACAGGTGAAGTGAAGTATTTACATGGTACGTAAAGGTCTGAAACATAACACAGTGATTATCATCTGGAACATCTTCATTCATGATTGATTTATTTTAACGAGACTCGGCTAATTCCTCATGAGTAATGACCCGAGCAGGAAGTGGAGCTCCTCAGTTTTAAGGCAACAGGAACGAGCTGCTCAGGTTCATGAAAAGGACCTCGACAAGCGATCGCTGATAGTGTTTTTCCTCCGGGATTATTTGTTCATGCGCGCCCCCTGGTGGTAGAACGTGAGTGCTGCAGGCGAGAGCGAGGTCTGCTTTGGATGTTATCTTCCGATTTATGGCTGACGTTTCTGTTGATTTTGTTTGATATAATCGAGCATGTCACCCGCACGTTGTCTCTGGGACAGCGGCAAAAAATATACAGTGGGAAGAAAAAAACTAAAGTGAGCAGATAAACGGGCCACTTATGACCCACACAGGTCATAAGTGGCCCACATCAGCCTGACCTATCGCCAGAGCCACGGCAAGTATTACTGTAAACAAACCTACAGCAGGCTTTAACATGTGACCGTAGAACTGAACTGTCAGGACATGTGACCGTGGAACTGTCAGGACATGTGACCGTGGAACTGTCAGGACATGTGACCGTAGAACTGTCAGGACATGTGACCGTGGAACTGTCAGGACATGTGACCGTAGAACTGTCAAGACATGTGACCGTGAAACTGTCAGGACATGTGACCGTGAACTGTCAGGACATGTGACCGTGAACTGTCAGGACATGTGACCGTGGAACTGTCAGGACATGTGACCGTGGAACTGTCAGGACATGTGACCGTGGAACTGTCAGGACATGTGACCGTGGAACTGTCAGGACATGTGACCGTGGAACTGTCAGGACATGTGACCGTGGAACTGGTCCATTTCCACTGTGAGAGCCAGAATTCTTGCTGATTGGCAGGTTTTCAAATACTTATTTGCGGTAAAAAACATACAAATAAATTGTTTGAAAAAAAGGGATGTTTTTTTTTAGATTCTGTCTCTCACAGTGGAAATGCACCGAGGAAGAACATCTCAGATCCCTCCATCATTTCTAAGTGGGAGAACTTACAACGTGGCAGGCTGTTCAAATGCTCATTTTCCTCACTGTATTTACCTCCTCTTCATCCACACTGACATTGTTCAGAAAACACAGATTTCTTTCTGTCTTTCAGAGGATTTTGTGGTAAATGTGACGTCGCACTCAGTGATACACTCTAGACAACCACACAATGAAGGTAAAACACACATCTAGACATTTATTCTCATTATGGTCTTTGTTGTGCGTTCCACTTTGCTGCAGTCGATTCAAGCGATTCACTTGACGCTCTGTTTTGAAAGCGACTGTTCAACTGCAAATTGATATTTTCCTTTTTTTCAGATCAGAACAAAATTGAAAAGACACAAATTACAAAACCGTTCCACAACAAAAGATTAAGGACCGTTGCATTCTGCGCCGCGGTCCTCTTCCTCACTCTGGCCGTAATTGTATTTTGTGCCGTGAAGTACAACGGTGTGTTCTTTTACAGTCAAATCTAAACCACATCCCAACGAGGGTTTTGATTGACGGAAATGTTTTCTCGCAGATCATAAAAGACAGGAAAAACTCACATACGATGTGGTGTGAGACCACCACGCTCATGACTGGATCCTCCTCATCCCTGGATCTCATCCTCATCCCTGGATCCTCCTCATCCCTGGATCTTCCTCATCTCTGGATCTTCCTCATCCCTGGATCCTCCTCATCCCTGGATCTCCTCATCTCTGGATCTCCTCATCCCTGGATCTTCCTCATCCCTGGATCTTCCTCATCCCTGGATCCTCGGATCATCCCTGGATCCTCCTCATCATCTGGATCCTCCTCATCCCTGGATCTTCCTCATCTTCCTCATGGATCTTCCTCATCATCCTCTGGATCCTCCTCATCCCTGGATCTTCCTCATCTGGATCCTCCTCATCTCTGGCTCTTCCTCATCTGGATCCTCCTCATCTCTGGCTCTTCCTCATCTCCTGGATCTCCTCATCTCTGGATCTCCTCATCCCTGGATCTCCTCTCTGGATCCTCCTCATCTGGATCCTCCTCATCTCTGGATCCTCCTCATCTCTGGCTCTTCCTCATCCCTGGATCCTCCTCATCTCTGGATCCTCTCATCTCTGGCTCTTCCTCATCCCTGGATCTTCCTCATCCCTCCTGGATCTTCCTCATCTCTGGATCCTCCTCATCTCTGGATCTTCCTCATCCCTGGATCCTCATCCTGGATCTCCTCATCTCTGGATCTTCCTCATCCCTGGATCTTCCTCATCCTGGATCTCCTCATCCCTGGATCTTCCTCATCCTCTGGATCCTCCTCATCTCTGGCTCTTCCTCATCCCTGGATCCTCCTCATCTCTGGTTTAGTCCTGGTTCAGTCCTGTTTCAGCCCTAGTTTAGTCTGAGGGAGTGGGATCTCTCCTTCACTGTGGAACTCCTCCAGGTTTCTACTTTCTCCCAAAGGGTTTTGTAGTTTTTCCTGCAGGAGGAGGGCCTAAGGACAGGGGGCGCTCTGGGACATTGTTCGTATGTATTACATTTATTACATTTGATGTAGTGTGTGTTTTATTATTCATCTGGTTCACTCACTTTTGAAATGACACTCCCGGTGTGTTTTATACTTACTACATTTGTAATATGAACATATAAACACCTACAACAGACTTTCCATGAGTTTGAATATTTTTAAAACAATTGACAAAATATTGACATGAGAAAGGACAGAAATTGGTTTGATCATGTTATAACATCATCAGTTTCAAACAGTGAAAATAAGATTATGTCGGTCACAAAACTGTATTTAATGTCAGATCTTGGGTCACATGAGCTGTGATTGCTCCGCCCTCTGCTGGTCTCCGTGGAAATGTCGTGGCTCCTCCTGAAATGTTCCGCAGTATGGCATTAAGCATTTATTTATTCAATTCAAGGGTTTATGTTGCTCAGAAATACACATCAGGCCTTTTTGACATGGAACAATGTCCAATTCTGCGTTTGGCCTGTCGGACATTCAGAACACAAAACACAATTATATTTCAGATTTGACTTTACATTTTTGCCCGTTTGTCCCCAGTGCGACCATTTTTGTAACATTTATAATTGTACTTCCTGGTTGGACATGAGCTCAAATATGACATAGTTAGAGGTCATTCCACAACTGTTACCTAGCAACCAGACTGTAAACAAGAGCCACAATCCACATAAATGACACAACAGTTCTGATCTGACACACAATAATACCATAGAACACCTTTATTTTGTGGATCGATGGTTTAAACTGTCAGTTAGTGTGTCAGTTAAGTGTCAACTGTCTCTGCGTCGCACACTGATGACATCACAGAGGGAGTCAGCTCCACTTCCTGTCATTTTAAAGTCTTATTTTTCTAAATGTCGTCACAAACTGTAACTCAACAGAAGTAAAACTGTGATAAATATTTACCACAGGTTCTACAGCCCCAAACTAAGTCTGAATAATAAAAGCACAAGAACCTTCATATGGACTTTAAATGAAGATAAGTTTGTTATCTTAAGTTCGGAAGCAGGACCACACCCCTTTCACGCCGCTTCCTTCAGCGACACTATTTCAGTATTCAGTGAACACACATCAGTGTTCATGACTTCGTGCCCCTCCCGCCTTCCCTCTTCTAATTATTCTAATTATTCTAATGTATCTCCTAGATGGGGGCTTCTGAGGCCCGGGAGCCCACAGCCCTCATCGCCAGAAGCCCCAAAACGGCATCCATTTCTGTACACGCGTGTTGTTCATGTTTCACGTATGTCAATAAACACTTTGCATCGTAGCTGGGCTCGTGCCCCTCCCGAATGAAGCATATGTTGGAACATTGAAATGAGCTAAGAGTGGGTGGTTTCGTCCATGTAAATTTCTTGTTCAAACTTCACACATGACCAACCACAAAAGGGGCAAACAAATGAACCGGGCACTTTGTCTTTTGCATAAAAACGTCATATTTTTCCATCGCCGTCGAACAAACGGCCGCCTTGAAACCTAAAGGTAGAATAAAGACCCAGACGAGCTTTGGAGGGCGCGCAGAGCAATGGGGTGGTCTCGACTTTACCTCCAGATCATCGGTGAGCGGTTTAAATCGTACGACTTGTTGGATGATACTTGTGAGAAACCGTGCGTAAGTTGTTGTGTCGTTTTAGGTGCGGTGGTTTTAAGCGCAAGCTCCGAGCGTCGTGAGTAAAAACTATTCAACAAATGAAACAGGACTGTTCTCTAAATGTGTCCACGCTGTCATGGTAACGGTGCTGCAACATCGAGCTCGGGACTTTGCCTTACGTGTCAGGCGTGGAAAGTAGCTAATTACAAATATTGCTGTAATTGAGTGGGTGATTTAACTTTTTTGAGTCCTTTTTTAAACGCGTACTTGTGATTGAGTATAATTTTAGCCGTGTAATTGTAATTAGTCACGGTGTGTAGTGAGAACAGCTCAAGTCGTCCCAAATCCCACCTCTATCGCTGCTCTTTTCTAAAACTACAAAGTCAAAAAACGTCACTGCATCGTCCTGAGCTCAGAGAATATGCAGATCGCTATTTAAAACGACTTAATTCTGCTTTAAACCCTTTATTTAATCAAGTTTTGTAAAAAGACTGATCTAAAATTGTACTAAGAACAGGCATTTTGAGCAGTTTAGTTCTTGTGCACGTTCTACTTTTACTTCAGCACAGATTTGGTTCCAGTATTTGTACTTTCCGTTGAGATGCATTAGCAAAAACAATAGAAAAAACAACCCGATGAGCCGATGAGCCGCTCGGTCACAGTCACTACCAGTAAATACATTTCTCATGCTGTAATCACTTCTAATAACCGAAGATTTTGTTAAGAAACAATTCTAACATTTAACGTGGCCAAATGTTAAAAAAGGCTCAGGGTTTCTCAGGAGAGTTGTCTTTGGGTCGGTCGATGTCAACAAAATGTTACAAGGCTGGTTTTCCACTCAGAGACAGCAGGGGGCGATGACGGACACTTCAAACGCCCCGAAAATACATATTAAACCATCACAAGGACTTATAAAGACGCTTAATAAGGTGAAAATGTGACTTAGATCTGCTTTAAAGGACACAAACATTTCAATAGAAAGCTTCATCTGATGTGTGGGATTTTTGTTATTTCTTTTAAAAATGGTAAATTACCCACTTTATTTTACATGCAATAATGTCAAAATATTCTAAAATATACTCCATCAATGAAAGTATTTAACTTGTGCTACGATTATTGTGAGAAAAAAACACCACAATTAAACGATTATTCACGATTACAGAGAACTCAACCAAACAGCAGCGTGATAAAAAAAAAAGAACTTTACATTTCTTGGACAATAGATTGACTTAAAAATACTTCATTTCACTTCTGAAATGGTCATAATTATTTTATTTGTGACCTGAATTGTTTTTGCGGAGTGTTTTTGGAATACCATTTCATAAACCAGCCGATGTCGTGGGGGGACGCTCAGAGCTACTGTCGGCTGAAGCACTGGGACCTGGCCACGGTTCGGGACGTGTCGGACCAGAGGGACATGGTCGACCTGCTGGGGCCAGTCGCGCCTCTCCACTCCTGGATCGGGCTGAGAAAGACCGCGACGCGCCGCTGGAGGTGGTCCGACGGCAGCGGGACATTACAGTCCGCCGTGAGTAGGATTTTGACCATATTTAAAGCAGAAATGAGAGCGCCCCCTGCAGCTCCCTTGAGATAATACACAGTCAGAAAACGGACGCAAACGCTTTTCACTTTTGTTTGTTATCATAATCACACACAAAAACACATATATGGTTTTACGCTCAGAGACAGCAGGGGGCGACAACAGACATTTCAAATGCCCCGAAAATACACGTTTAATCATCTTAGGGATTTACAAAGACCTTTCACCTTTCAATAAGGTGAACATTTGACTTAGTATGTATTTTTACTGTGTTTGGAGCTTTTAACCAAGTTTAAACCCCAAAAACATCCCTGGAGTTGTATTTAGCTTCATTCAGTTTGATGAATCCTGCAGTCCTGAAGTCACTCCATTCCGAAATATGCAGTTTTGTTACTTACAAAGCTCTGAAATGTTCTCACTGAACTACATTTTTTTTTTTTATTATGCAAATTTCATCCCAGAATAGCAATGTTTTCAACTTTATAATTGTACTCACTTACAATTACTGGGCGAAAATTCATCTAATTTATAGTTTTTTTGTTTATTTGAACAAAAAATATATAAATGAGAACGACTTTATTTTGTGGGTCAAAAAAGTTGTTTCTTTTGTGAAAATTCTGCAAAAAACTGTATGGAAGTTGGTGTGATGTCACTTCCTGTTATTTTGAAGCAGAAACAAGAAAATTGTCAAATCTGCTCTAATTTTCTAATTGTTCCATTTAATCCACTCTTCATCCAAATACTGCGCTTTACAAAGACACTGAGTTTTAGAACATGGAACGCTAAAGCAAAGCCACTCGAGAGCTCGTTTAAAGGACGGCAGCGAAACAAAAATGCAAAATGCCGTCGCCAAGTTACACCTTTTGGTACAATTATATGAAAACCATAACACACAGCTCACTAACGCCCCCTGGATGCAGTACTGGAGCGAGGAGGAGCCCGACAATGCGAACGGGGCCGACTGGTGTGTGACGCTGGGCTCGGACGGACGGTGGAACGACATCTACTGCACTGACGCCAACGGATTTGTGTGCTATGAATGTAAGTTCTGCTTTTTGAACCTTTATGTTCCTTTTGGCTGTTAAAAGAAGGGAAACAAATAAAGTAATAAATAGACAATATGAAGCAGTGTATTGACTTCATGTTAACATACTTTTTTTGTCTGGAGTGTTTTTTTATTCTTTTTATTTTGTTGATGCAAAAGGAGCAGAAAGAAGATCAATCTTATGTTATCTTAAGTTTTTTTTTTTTTTTTTTAATGTCTTTTTCCTTTTAGATTATAATGAGTTGAATTCCGGGATGTTCTGGGTGAAATTCTGCACTTTGCTTTATACGTTACTTTGAGTATACAATATCATGAACTTTTTATACTTTAAATGTGACACATCATGGGTTTGATGGTGACAATTATCAAGGCCCCTTTTCTGTAAAGTAGATATGTTTCATATGTATGTTTTACACGTGGACCCCCAAATTAGTAGGTCAAATGTGGGACAATGATTGAGTTCTATAATGTTAATAATGCTGTGCTATTTAGGGAATGCTTGACTTTATGCAACACCTCAATGGCTTTGGTTTAGGTTGGATTCATGTGACATCACATTATAATCTGCCCATAGTTTTACATTTGGGCGGGGGAGGGACAGATGTTTTCAACCTTTATTTTTTTAATTAAAAAGATTATTTATTTATATTACTTACTAACTTATTTATTATTCATTTATTATTTATTTATTTATTCATACACACACACAAGGTGACCAAATTGCTTTTCAATAAAAATCAAGCCAATAAAAATCTTATTTGGACCTGGTTTATGTTTATGTCATGTTTATACCTCCACTGGATCTAAAACTAGCAACGTTTTTTTCTTGGTTAAAACTTTTAATACAGTAGTGATGTGATTATAAAAAAAAAAAATCTAAAAATCTAAATTGCTAAAAAAAAAGAATTTGGGACTTTTTTTTCTGCAGCGACGTGTTTTTTTTTACAGGCAGTGTATTTAGAGAACCGCTTTGCAAAACTAAAATAACAGTTGCTAATGGACCTAATCTTCAAATGTAATGTTTCCGCCTGTGAAGTGAACAGGACGATGGTGAGGTTCGTGCACTACAACAGCATGGCCACCTGGCGAAGCGGGCAGAGCACGTGCCGGAAAAATCACCACGACTTGGTGGCCGCCACGTCGTCAGAGATCAACTCGGACATCCGGGGTCTGGTGGCCGAGGGGACGACTGTGTGGATCGGCCTTTTCAACGATGCCTGGGAGTGGTCGGACGGCAATGACACTTCGTACAGATCGTGGGTCGACGGTGGCGATAGCGACGGCGATAGCGACGGCAATAGCGACGGCGATAGCGACGGCGATAGCGACGGCGATAGCGACAGCGACGGCGACAGCGACGGTGACAGCGACGGCGACGGCGACAGCGACAGCGACGCAGACTGTGCGTCGGTATCGATGGAGAATGGAGGATTCTGGACCGCAAAGGACTGCGCAGTAAAAATGCCGTTTGTCTGTGAAGGAGGTGAGTGAAGGACAGCAGATTACATAAACGCAATAGGAGTCCCACAAGGTTTTGTCATAGGTCCATTGTATTTTGTCCCTTTATCACCCATTTTCTTACCAGCGACGAAGAGCTATTGTAGGCGCAATTAATTTTACAGTGTATTAATCCAAGACATATTTATTTAGAATCATAAAGATTTTTCACCTTGGTAAATTCAGTTGTTTTACACTACTAAGAATGTGAATATAAATTTTTTTAGTTACTGATGAGGACTAAAACGAACAATAGTTTTGTCAAATTGAAGACTTGCTACAAGCTCCACCTTTTCAATCACAGAGCATAAACAAACGTCGACGAATAGAACGACATTATAATTCACTAAATCATTTAGACTAAGACTAAAACCATATTAAGTTTAACATAATTGACACTGAGTCAAGACCATATTTTAGGCCAACAAGTGGAAAACCAGTGGAATTAAATGGAAAATAGTATGTTTTTTCTATTATGCCAGTTATGTTTATTTCTGAATAAAAAATAACGACATATATATTTCAGGCAACCACTATGTGTAATATTCCACAGAGCATTTAATTAAACTGTGGTCATCTTAACATAACGTCATGGCGCCCCCTTCTGGATTAATCAAATATATAATAAAACCATCTCATTTCTTTTGTGCTGTGATTGTTGCAGGTTTGAAGGCTCGAAAGACTTTGGTGAAAATACGGATCAGGTCCACCACGGCAAGTCTCAACCCCGACGACATCATGGCGCACGTACGGTTATGATTAAAGACTCATTCTCTTTCTATCGTTGGTTTACAGTTGGAGCTGGATGATACATGGGGAAATGGATAATATCGCTCATGTTGAGACGGAAAACTTGAAAATGGAGTACGTTGTCTGAAAACTCTTTTTTTTTTTGGGAAAAGCAGGACACAGAGAAGCGGGATAATAAACCTCAACAATTACGTTTTCTCTCCCAAATTTAAGCACTTGAGAACATCAAAAACACGCACACACAAAAAGAAGACATTTTTCGATTTTGCCACTAACGCCGACATCGAGCGAAGACTATTGAATGACACTGAATCAAAACAAATCTCTTGTTACTCAATATTTCAGATATTTAGTTTTGACGCTTTAATCTGTAGAATATTATTAGTTTACGGAATTTTGTGTGGAGATGGAAGAGCAGCCGACTCAAAACTAGCCCAAGAACTTGAAAACATGAGTAGGAAACACGACACGTTGAACACATATTTCTAAAGGTTTTAAGCGAGTTTGTATGACATTTGGATGGATTAAAACATATCTACTGGTTTTCTGTGGTTTTCTTCAGCTGTCAAGCCAACTCCAAACCAACGGCGTGTCGGATTTCAAACTGAGCTGGAGACGGAGCAAAGACGAGAAGATTTTGCGACGGCAACTGGCGCCGGCCCCCGACAAAAAAAAAACGTGTGTGTGATGACGTGTAAAGTATTAGAAAATGTGCTTTTTAGAGACATCTTCTCGTAAACACCAACAGAAGGAGGCCAGCCCAGTTCTATAAAGTTATATTCATACATAGCATCCATAAAGGAATATATATATATATGTTTTCTGTTGTTTAGTTTAGTCTTTACAATGTTTGAAAATGTTAATTTCTTCCTTTTCCACTTCTTTTTTGCTCTAGTTTGTTGTGGTGTTTTAAATGTGTCTTAATGGAGTTTTCATCATAAAGTATCTACATTTACTGACTAAACGATTGAGTGATTCATAAAAAATGCTTTTAAAACCTGCCTTGGTCAAAGGTCCGATCATTATCTGATTTCTGGTGTTATCGGATTATCGAAATGTCCCGTAAACAGTTCCATTTGATGTGAGTGATCGGATCATTTCAGGTTTTGACAAGGAAATTATGCTAAAAAAATAAAATAAAATGGCAAACGAATGTGGCTCAGACAGAAATGAAAGAGAACATTTTAAAGATTTAGTTATTTTGAAAATGATCAGATTTCTGTTGTGGACGTAAACACGCACCAAAAGTCTAAATATTGGGTTATCTGATTATTCTAGTTATCTGATTTACCCTGAGCATGTAAAAATGTACACACTGATGGTATTTTGCCTTATAATGATGATGAAAGATATTTATTCTGAGGTTCACAGTTTCTTTTTTAAACATAGAGCAACAAAAACGTGCAGAAAACACACTGACCTATGTAAAGAAAAATATGTAATAATAATTAAAAAAATGTCAGATAAATAAATACAATAAATAATGGGATCAATGGGATGTTAACACTTGAAGCTCGGGTCAGCTCGTTTACATTTTACAGCGTTCAAACAAAGCCCACGTACGCCATGTTTACGTCACTGCTAAGAAAGGTAAATAGGATGTAAATGGTGTTCTAAGGTGACATTGGCAGGTTTTATGTTTTGCATTCAAATATAAAGAAATCCCAGACTTGAGTTTCAGCATTTCCCTCTTCAGTTTAAGGTGTTTCATCAGCAGAACAAAGGCGATGTCGGGTCCAGGTATGAGCTTTATTCTTTTCAACGGCTCAATTTATTAGTTATTGAACAGTCAACGATATGAATTTGCAGAGTCAGACGTCCCGCGCTCAGATGTACCTTTTGTCTGTCTAATTGATTACTTTGTAGAAATGATTGTGCACAAAGGCGAATTTTATCA
This sequence comes from Chaenogobius annularis, assembly GCA_015082035.1. Lineage (NCBI taxonomy): Eukaryota > Metazoa > Chordata > Actinopteri > Gobiiformes > Gobiidae > Chaenogobius > Chaenogobius annularis. The sequence goes on along the minus strand of BJKM01000691.1, from coordinate 233,486 downwards.
ACGCACCAAGTTCCTTATTTTTTTAGACTTAACTTCTTGATAATAATAGTTAATCATTTTGATTTACGGGTGGTCGTACAACACATTATGAGGAGGTCAATCTACTGCTAACTGTTTAATAATACAAACTGTTGCTATGGGGATTTGGGGGGAACTCAGCTTCACTTTAATATTCACTTTACTTCTTCACATTGGGAGCCTCTAAAAGTTCAGCGTTTGGTTCCAAGGGCAGAGCTCAGTGTTCTTTTCTTTGCAAATGTTACTACAGATATTATTATGAAATGGTTTCGACAGTATTAGTTCACAGTTGGTGTAAATTTATGAGTTAGGATTATATCAAAGCCTTTTGCACGAGAGGCTTTTGGGCTTCGAGGAGACGTGGCCTGTGAGAGATTATTGGTCGTGGCATTCCTCATGAGTTATTTATTTATTTGACCAGGTAAGAACCCAATGAGATCAAGACCTCTGTTTCAAGGGTTACACATTTAAGAGACATTTAAAGAACGTGTGAGCTAGTACGAACAAAGGCTAATGACGTCAACTGAACTTGTTTAGTTCTGGAATTTTTCCAAACAGTTGTTTATTCGTGGACCTGGCCAAACATGAGTAAATCACAGGCTAACTCTGGGTTTTACAGTGAGAGCTTCTGTTTGTGGTTTAGTCCTGGTTTAGATCTGGTTTGCCACATTGGCCTGGATTTTAATCTGAAAAAACATCTAATTCTGATGAATGTTACTGTATAAAGGTGCACAATGTCACTTTTTCTGGTGGAAGGTCTGCCACCTGCTCGTCTCCATGGGAACCTTGCCTGGCATTATAGTATCTGAGTATCTGAAAAGTTGCATGGTGCATCTTTAATTTGATCATCTACAACCAGTTGAACCAGATTCAGGACTCCTTTATAAAACAAACACAATGAACCCAGGACCTTTAAACAGTAATGGGTCATGTTTAATTAGTCTAAACTATATTGTTGTAGTATTCTTTAAGGTAGCTAGTAATTCTGGTAAACATTACTGACTCCAGATATAGTATATGTCAAGTACTTTCCCCATTTGTCATACACAGGATTTGCCTTTATTCAAATGTTTTCAAATATCTTGACCTTTATTCACACTTTCCTTTCTGAATGACACTACTTCAGACGCTGGTCAACAAAGAGATGCATTTTGGTTCAATTTTGTGCAATTGACTTGATGTGTAAAAATATCTTCTGTGATGCAGGTATTTTCTTCTTGTTCATCTTGGCCACTGGGACAGAAAGCAAGATTCTGACAGTTCCAGGTAATGACAACATTTAACGGTGAGAAAAACAAGCTCTTGTGGCCGATAGTTGAACCTCGGATTCAGGAGGAGCCGAGTGGTTTTGGTCCTGGTCGTGGACCAGCTCTAGACTCTCCATCGGGTGCTCCAGGGTTCATGGGAGTTTGCCCAACCAGGCCACATGTCCTTTGTGGATCTGGAGAAGGGGTTTGACCGTGTCCCACGGGGTGCCCTTTGGGGGATGCTCCTGGAGTATGGGGTCCGGGGTAAGTCAGATCTGTTCCCAGTGCATGTGGGACTCCTCAGGGCTGCCCTTTGTCACCGGTTCTATTCATTGTTTTTACGGACAGGGGAAGAACCAGGACACTAGAGGGACTATGTGTCTCTGTTTGGTGTTTTATGGAAAATAAGTTTGAACGATAAGGAGTATGTGATAAATATGAATAGGGTAGAAAATAAATCACTTTTCTTTGGGCAGTGCATCACAAGTATCACGTCGTGCGATTGCCTCGGACCTGGACCGAGGCCCAGAGTTACTGCAGGGCTCACTATGTGGACCTGGCCACAATGGACAACATAGAGGAGCACCAGGAAATCCTCAAACTCTTCCCCAACAATAATGTCGCTGAGGTCTGGTTGGGTTTGACGAGGTCAAACATGAAGTCCTGGGGCTGGTCTGACGGAGCCCGAGCCGAGGACTGGACTCTGCAGGTTCTGGACCAGGTATGGAATGGTGATACTTTTTTTTTTTGCACTGATATTTCCATGTATATTTACACAATGTTTTGGCAGTCCGTCAGAAATGTGCTGAAACGTGCCCGAATGGTTGAGAATCAAGGATTGTAAAGACGTGATATGACGTGTTATAGCCTTTTTTTAAAGATAACACTGCAAGATTGTTTCATATTTAATATTCTCTTTTTCAGCCTTACAGGAAGTTTTTAGACTTGATGAACTAAATATTTTTAATCTCAATATAGCAATGTCACAGTATCAAATTGGAATGTTAAGTTTATAGAAAACTTCTTTTAGTCTGTTAATGCAGACAAAGTGGGAGTTAAAATGATTACATTGTCTTTAATGTCTTTTTTTAATTGAAAATAGTTTGTTTTAGTGACAATGGGTCAGAAAACACAATAAACTTCTAAAATACATACAATTAAACCTAATTTAAACTGGTTTATGTTAAATTTTAAATTTTTTCTTTTGGGGGTCTCGGCCTGAGAAGTTTGGGACCCCCTATGACCATTCCTTTTGTTTGCGTCCAATGTTGAATGATAGTGGAGTCAATCTGACATAAACCTAAATGTAATGTAATTTTTAATCTGTCTGTTTCAAGTATAAATGAAATGACTTTACTTTGTTCCAAAGTCTCTCACATTGTATTGACTCTGACAAACACACCACTGTATTACCCCGCCGTATTGTCCCGCCGCATTATCCTGCCGTATTACCTCACCGTATTGTCCCGCCGCATTATCCCGCTGCATTATCCCGCTGCATTATCCCGTTGCATTATCCCGCCGTATTGTCCCGCCGCATTATCCTGCCGTATTACCTCACCGTATTGTCCCGCCGTATTATCCCGCTGCATTATCCCGCTGCATTATCCCGCTGCATTATCCCGCTGCATTATCCCGTTGCATTATCCCGCTGCATTATCCCGTTGCATTATCCTGCCGTATTATCCCGCCGCATTATCCCGCTGCATTATCCCGTCGCATTATCCCGCCTTATTATCTCGCCGCATTATCCCGCCGTATTATCCGCGCGCATTATCCTGCCGTATTATCCCGCCGCCGTATTATCCCGTATTATCCGCGCGCATTATCCCGCCGTATTATCCCGCCGCATTATCCCGCCGTATTATCCCGCCGCATTATCCCGCCGTATTATCCCGCCGTATTATTATCCCGCCTTATTATCCCGCCGCATTATCCCGCCGTATTATCCCGCCGCATTATCCCGCCGCCGTATTATTATCCCGCCGTATTATCCCACTGTATTATCCTGCCGTATTATCCCTCTGTATTTTCCTGCCGCATTATCCTGCTGTATTATCCCGCCGTATTATCCCACTGTATTATCCTGCCGTATTATCCCTCTGTATTTTCCTGCCGTATTATCCCGCCTTATTATCCCGCTGTATTATCCCGCTGTATTATCCCGCCGTATTATCCTTCCGTTTTATCCCGCCGTATTATCCCACCGTATTATCCTGCCGTATTATCCCGCTGTATTATCCCGCCGCATTATCCTGCCGTATTATCCCGCCGTATTATCCCGCCGTATTATCCCCGTATTATCCTGCCGCATTATCCCGCCGTATTATCCGCCGCATTATCCCGCCGTATTATCCCGCCGTATTATCCCGCCGTATTATCCCGCCGCATTATCCGCCGTATTATCCCGCCGTATTATCCCGCCGTATTATCCCCCGTATTATCCCGCCGCATTATCCCGCCGTATTATCCCGCCGTATTATCCCGCCGTATTATCCCACGTATTATCCCGCCGTATTATCCCGTATTATCCGCGTATTATCCCGCCGTATTATCCCGCTGTATTATCCCGCCGTATTATCCTGCCGTATTATCCCACTGTATTATCCTGCGATACCCAGGGCTCTGCGGGGGACTGTGTGTGGATGGGCCCAAAGGGAGAGTGGATCTCCACAGACTGTACCCAACAGAAGGCATCGCTGTGTTACAAGAGTGAGTAAAGACTTCTCATACTATTGGCTTGGACACTGTTTAGGTCTGGATTAGTCCTGGTCTGGTTAGGCAAAGGTTTGTGCAAAGTAAATACTTGATTTGCAGACAAAAAAACCCAAAATAAAATATTTACAAGAAAATAACGCACATGTTGTACTGATAAAACGTTACAATTGCAATTCCTGTTTTAAATGGAATATTCAGTTTACAGTAAAGATTGGTCAAACCAACTTGTCAACGCCCAATCTGATCAGATTTCCAATACAAAGCAGGGATTCCATTGTGTACTTGGGCAAAACACTTAATTTGCATACACTTTCCAAGTGTATGAAGAGAGTGTGTGTTTTGTTCGATTAGATTAGACTTTATTGTCTCAGCAGGGAAATTTGTCCTCTGCATTTGACCCATCCTTCACCCAATGTCACCGGGGCGTCTCCTCAGGAGCGCTCATCTCCAGATCTTGGTTTGGTCAGGACTACTTTGCATGTATTGGGTTGATGATCTTGAGCATCCGGAGGGAACCCAGACACAGGGAGAAACATGCAAACTCCACACAGAAAGGCCCAGTCTGGCCCAGGAAATGAACATGTGACCATCTTGCTGTGAGGCAGGAGTGCTTGCCACTCAAGAGTGAATACAGGACAACAGATGGAAATGAGCCCATGTCTACAATCCGGCGTGTTTGCAGCATGTGTATCATGTGTGTTCATTAACATGTTTAACATGTTTAACACGTGTTCAGAGGCCTAAACTACAAGGTTTTACAGAGAAAAATACAGGACACAAATGTTGTTTTTCAGACATTGTGATTACGTTTACACACGTGCACATCACAAAACTGGGATTACAACTGGACTAGACCAGGGGCATGGGGGCCTTCTCTGTCGTTGGCCCTAAACTTTGGAAGGGAGTCCCACAGTGGAGTGTTTTAGGTCTTGTCTTCTTTTGTATGTTCCTGTGTTTTTAATTATTTTAATGTATCTTACTTATTTATTGCTGTTTCAATGGTTTTATGATTTTGCTCTGATTTGATTTAGCTGGTTTTACTGTTTACATCAAATTGAGCACTTGTGAAACCTTTTTTTTTCTAAATAAAATGTGCTATAATTAAAGTGTAGTTGGATTTAGACCAGGATTAAACCAGATTAAAAAGGTGCTGATATAAGTCGATAAAGCAGTATATAAGTGCCCACAGTTATTATGCTATCATTATAACGTTTACGCGCCTCCTTTTAGGTGAAAATGGCGTTGAGAGCTACTTCCTGAACCCGTCCCTTCTCTCGTGGAGGGCAGCCTTGTCCTCGTGTCGACAGCTCTACACAGACCTGGCTTCATTCAAGACCCCGGACCAAATCCAGGATCTCCTCGGCACTTTGGAGGGAAACGGCGTGTGGATCGGCCTGTTCCGGGACGAGTGGCGATGGTCCGACCAAACCTCCGGATCTTTCCGAATGTGGGACAATTGGAACCCCGATAACAACGGAGCGCCCCAAAACTGCGTTGCCATCCGCTTCCAGTATAAAGCATGGGACACGCAGAACTGTAAAACAACAAGCTCCTTTATCTGCTACAGTAAGTTTGAAACAGGATTGAACCAGTAAACCAGGACTAAAGCAGGAGTAAAACCAGTACTAAAGGGGGTCCAAAGGAGGACTAAAGGGGGACTAAAGCAGGACTAAACCAGGACCATATTCCCCTTCTCTAAAGAATGGGATACAGATTATTGTGGTTTAGCTCTTTGTCTGATCCAGTAAACATAAACCAGAACTAACCAAGGACTAAAAGTGGACCGGTTTAGGCAGTTTGGTCGCCCCCTGGTGGCTGATGGCTCTAATGTGTCTGTAGAGTGTGCCTTTGCAGAAAAGGCTAACACTAAACCAAGACTAAAGTACATTTGAATTAGAACTCGAACAAACAAAGACCAAGAACTAAACACAGTCTGTCAGAACTCTGGACTATGACTGGACGAAAATAGGACTAAAAAAGGACTAAACCAGACCTGCATTGATGGGTTAACCGATATTTTCTTGTGAATCCTTGTGTCGATAGCCGCGTCTTGGCAAACAATGTTCCGCATCGAACTGGCCTCACCCGTTCCCATTTCTGAGGTGAAAACCTCCCTTCAGCAACAGGTAAAAAACTACTGCAGTCATTTAAAGTCATATTTGTCACTACAGTAACAATCAAATAACGCTCTGAATTTGACTTTTTCCCTCAGATTCAGATGCGATTTGAAAACTACGTCGTCAAACTAAGGCTGATTGAGAAAAAAAACAACATAAGTGCGACCTAAAAGTCCAAGCACTGTTTTATCATAGTTTTAATGCACTGCTAAACATACATCTGTGAGCATTTTAGAACATTTAGGTTTTTAGTTTTACTTCAGGTTTTGTTGGAGATGAAATATACAATGTTAAGCTTTCCTTCAGTGGTTTAGTCGCTACGATAAGAGAACCAGTAATAATGGAGACGTGTGTTGTCTTTATGTGTGAAATAAAAGAAATGAAGTTGTCTTGTCTTGGCTTGTCTTATTCATGTCCAGTATTTGCTCTGTGATGTAATGTGACGAAACACTTCCTTCTATCGTTCGTCTTCACTCAAAAGTGGTGAGTTTAAAGCTGCAATAACAAAAGGTACAACTGCTGTGTAATAAACCCAATCAGATCCCAGCAGGGCGGAGCAGCACACGCATGACAGGTGAGTGTGTCATGTAGACTTCATGTGTCTGAGCTGAAGGGATTGGACAGCAGATCTAAGATTTGGAACTGTTTTTTGTGGAAATGGACTTTTAGATCGATCTGTGCTGCCGTCTTGTTGCCTGGGATACAGGACGCACTTCTTCAGTTCTTTATGAAGCTGGTCGCCTTGAGTCAAACTCAAACAGAACTGTGCAATTAGTATAGCCAATAAATGACAGGGAGCGTGAATGGCACGTCCACAGAAAAGAACCAGTGAACAGCAGGAAATGGGGACAAGGCCTGTATAGATTAGCTTCAACAGATCAGTTGTCATTTCTTAACACAATGTTCTTCTTAGCACATCGTGTGATTTAACAACAACAGCAGACATTTGAAATGTAAATGTGGCATGACATCACAATTCCCCTCTTATGAAAATAATATAACATGCTTTTATTTTTATTTTTACTTTAATGTCATTAATCAACATCTTCAAAATCATACAAAACATTAAAACCTGAGCAAACCTTCCAGAGGAGAAACCTTTTCTCTCACTGTACAGGGGACAAATACCCTCATCCTCACGTCCTGTGTTTCCAAAAAGGAGTCTTGTTTGTGGTTCTCTCCCGACCTCCTGGTCCCTATTCAGAGTTTTTAACAGAGTTCTCAGACTTTATATCAAACTTGGTGTTAGACTGAGATAAAGTAGTGATAGTTGGGGGGTTCAATATCCACGTGAACGTGAACGATAACTCTCTCAGTAATTCTTTCAACGCCCTGTTAGATAGCACTGGTTTTGCTCAAAATGTAAACACAGTCACAAGCACACTCTAGATCTTGTTCTAACATATGGAATAGAGTTTAGTGACCTCATTGTCTTCCCTCAAAACCCTTTACTGTCAGATCATTTCCTAATCACCTTTCAGTTTGTTCTTAAAGATTATCTAACCCCACAAAATAAAGTCATAATGAAAAGGACAACATCGGAAAAATCTATCTCAAAGTTCAAATAAATAATAGAGCCAATATTCAGTGACATGTCATGTGATCATGTCATGTGATCATGTCATGTGATCATGTCATGTCATGTGATCATGTCATGTGATCATGTCATGTGATCATGTCATGTGATCATGTCATGTGTGATCCTGCTGAGAACAGCCTTAGTCCCAGTGTAAGTGATCAATTTGTCGACTTGACCATGAACTCTCTGAAGTCCGCTCTTGATGTTGCAGCTCCGCTAAAGCAGAAGGTCATTAGGCCAAAACGTGCCTCCCCATGGTACAATGAAGAACTGCGTTCACATAAACAAAGAGTTAGAAAATTAGAAAGACCATTTCGTCGCTCCCACACGGAGGAATCCCTAAAAGCATGGAAAATCTGCCTACTGTTCTATAAGCAGGCTCTGCGTAAGGCCCAAACCAGATACTATTCAAATTTAATAGAAGTCAACAAAAATAACACTAGATTTCTTTTCAGCACTGTAGCCAGGCTAACAAACTGTCACAGCGCAGTAGAGCCGTCACTCCCAGCGACTCTCAGCTCTGATGATTTTCTTCTATTTTTTTACAATAAAATAAAAACAATCAGAGATAAATTAGATGAAACTCCTCCCACTATTAGCCCTGAACAAGCCCAAGCTGTAAAACTAGTGTCCCATAGAAATCCCTCAGTAACACTAGAAAGGTTCACTGCTGTTGATCAAGCAGAGAGAACTTCAGCCATTATGTCCTCTAAAACATCATCTTGTATTCTAGACCCGATTCCAAGCAGACTCCTCAAAGACATTCTCCCCCTAATTATAGATTCTATTCTTAATATAATAAATACTTCACTAAAAAGTGGTTATGTTCCACAGACCTTCAAACATGCAGTCATTAAACCGCTTCTGAAAAAGCCTAATCTTGATCCTGACCAGTTGATAAACTACAGACCTATTTCAAATCCACCCTTTGTCTCTAAAATCCTTGAAAGAGTTGTAGTTAAACTGCTCTGTCGCCATCTACAGGACAATAACTTACTTGAAGTTTTCCAGTCAGGGTCCAGAGCCCCCCACACACTGAAACTGCACTAGTTAAAGTCACGAAATGATTTGTTATTAGCGGCTGACGATGGACTGGTCTCAATCCTGGTTCTATTGGACCTCAGTGCAGCGTTCGACACCATCGACCACAACATTCTACTGCAGAGGTTAGAATCTGATGTAGGTGTCAGAGGCCCCGCCCTCAGCTGGTTTAAATCCTACCTATCGGATTGGTACCAGTTTGTTAATGTAAACCAGAGCTCCTCACCCTGTTCTAAAGTAACCTACGGTGTGCCACAGGGTTCAGTTCTTGGTCCAATTCTGTTTACCCTTTATATGTTGCCGTTAGGTCACATGATCAGAAAGCATAGCATTAACTTCCACTGCTATGCAGATGACACACAGCTGTATTTATCAATGAAACCTGATCAGACCGATCAAGCAGACAGACTTGGTGCTTGTGTGAAGGATATAAAAACCTGGATGACACTTAATTATCTGCTTCTTAACCCTGAAAAAACCGAGGTCATCGTACTAGGCCCTAATCATCTACGAGACGCTTTATCTGAGCAGATAGTCACACTGGACAACGTCAGTGTGGCCTCCAGCTCCACTGTAAGAAACCTTTGGAGTCTTATTTGACCAAGAGCTCTCATTCAAAGCACACATAAACCAAGCCTATTTCCATCTGCGTAATATAGCCAAAATCAGAAAAATCTTGCCTAAAAGCGATGCTGAAAAACTTGTC
>BJKM01000691.1:108490-223707 GCA_015082035.1 Chaenogobius annularis | reverse complement strand
TTCTGGGTTAGTCTTGGTTCCGACCTGGTTTGTAGCCTATTCGGCCTAGAGGCCACGTCTCCAAGGAATCTGGCCCTCAGGAAAATTAAGTTGAATAGCCCTGAGCTATGAACTGACCTGGGATTTAATCGGTCCACCGAGACATGAAAGCGTGAAGCTGAAAGTATTCTGGCGCGGAGACCGGTGGGTGTAGGCAGCACTCCTGTGCTGGAGGGCTATGTTGGTGGGCGGAATCCGGTAGGGGGAAATAATGGCCCGGTGGGCGGAACCTAGGATTAGCTGGAGGCCAGCGATACAGAAGGTGGAGCCTGAAGTGCGGGGGGTGGGGCAGTTGTGTTGTGAGTTTGAAGGGTGAATCTAGGGTGCCGGACATTGGAACTGGAATGGGAGGAACTACTGAGGCACGACCAAATGGGAAGGCTGAGTGGAGGCTCGAATCCTGCGTGGGTGGATGTGCCAGGCGTGGGCTATCCGGTGCTTGAGGAGGCTGGAGTGGAACATGGCAATGTGGGGTCCGAGGAGAAACGACTAGGAAGTACATCCTCTGCTGGGCCTTCTTGATGAGGGAGCTGATGGTGGGCTCCCACTCAGCACCACCACCTGGGTAATGGTGGTGCTGAGGAAGCGGAAGGAGTCCACGGTGGTGATGGGGGAGTCTGTCATGGTGAGGGGGGCTTGGGGGCTGTGACTTTCCTGAAGTCCTCGATCATCTCCACTGACATCTAGGTAACAACCTATAATAATAATAATACATTTTATTTAAAAGCGCCTTTCAGAACACTCAAGGACACTGTACAAGAGAATAAAACAACCTTTGCTCAAAACTTTGTTGACGCACCTTTGGCACTAATTACAGCCTCAAGGCTTTTGCTTAGGGGCACTGTCTTGTTGAAAGATGAACCTTCAAAGCCCCAGTGAAGTGAATACTTTCAACATTTGAGTACGTATCCTTTAAGATTGAGCTAAAACAGTCTCCATCCATTCTCTTCATTGTTTTATACAAGCCTCCTCAGCACTGCCAAAGTTTTATTGATGATTTTACTGAGATGCTTTCAGTCGTATGCACAGACTTTGATTGATGGTGTGGGCTAGCGTCACAGACAGGTGGACTCCTTGGCAATGTCTCAAGCAGCTTGATTCAGGATGATAGTACTGTGATCAGACGGGTACAAAGCGTAGTCTTCTTATCGATGTCGTATTGGGGGGAGGGCTCAGTGTGCTCGGCGTCTTACTGGCCGTCTGACGGTTGGGTCGCTGACAATCCTACTAGACGAAAGACAGAGAGGGGAATACACACCTTACTAGAATCTTCTCTAAGTCTGGTTCAGGATGCCTAATGTACACAAGTGGTGAGACTTAATGTTCTCAACGTTTCAAATGTGAGTACGAAAAGCTGTGCTGTGGGATAGATTTGAACGTGGGCTGTTCATTAGATCTGCAAGTTCCTGAGTTTCTAGTGTCCTATCTCATTCTCGACCTGATTTCTGTTATATTCCTTGATTGCGTACAAACTCTCCAGCAGCAGGATCGTGACCTCGCAATGTGATCGTGAGGAGCAATTCAACAAAATTGACAGCACTGCGGTAATAAACTGTTTAGTGTGTATCTAGATTATCAAACCTAAATGACAAAATGGTCTCATTTTGATCTCTTGTAATGTGGAATATCTGAACTGAGATGGTCTTGATATGCATCACACACTTCTGTTACATCTAGTGTTTTGAATGTTCTCGACACCATTGGCTTCTGATTTTTGATCAAGGATGACACTATGTGGAGGACCACGCAGAGTGTGACAAAACCTCCAGTGTTCCATTATTATCTGCTCCAGGACAATGTAGGAAAGGATCATATTTATGCATTTAGGAGAATGGTTCGTGCAGTGGCAAGTAACATCTTGTCGCATAGGGACCACTAGTCTCTGCTTTTACGACAGTTGAACAGAATGATGAACTAACCCGCACAGGCCACAGCACTGGTACGTGGTATGAATACTCATCATTCCGAACGCAAGGCTCCCAGGAGTGTTGAACATGAGTTTGCATTCAAATTTTTTTCCATGACAAGAGATGTGGAGTACTTGGCTCTCTGAATAAATACTTAGCGTAGTCAATTCCTCATGAGCTATTCCCGTTTAAGAATAAACCCTGGCAACTAGTCGGATATACCAACTTAGCACTCCAGTCTCTAATCTCTGTAAGCTGAACGTCACTAGTGTGCACTCCTGCTAAACTTAGCCAAAATGGTCGCAGGAGATCAATCACGCAGTCTGAGTTCAGATGGTCCAATAAAGCAAGTGCATTGCCCAGACTAACAAAAAAGACTGCAGCGATGCTGTGTGCCTTGGCCTCCAGATTTCCTAACCGCGTCTGTTGGTTGATCGTGAGCATGGTCATTTGTTTAGCAACCCCATTTCGACTACAACAGTAATGTGAGTCATGATGCTTGATGATGTCTAAAACCTGACCACTCTGGAAATGCCAAATTAAACCTTCAGCATAGAGAACGTTGATCAGTTTGTTATTAAAGAGGCGCATCTTCTGTGCCCCAAAATGGCAAGATAAGAGATGGGCCGGTAATTACTCAGTACTGCGGCATCAAGACTGCTCTTCTTTAGGAGAGGCTTTATGACCGCAGTTTTCAAAAACATTGGGAATGTTCCAGATTGAAGCGACATGTTAACTATTTGAGTGAGTGGTGCTAACAAACTGTTCTGCAGACTTTAGAAATCTGGTGGGTCACACATCGAGGCAGCATGTAGATGAACTCAAGACTGGTGACGATCTCCTGGACAGTTTTGTAATTTTTGCATTGTAGAATTTATAGCATTTTTAATGCTATAAATTCAATCCAAAAATCACATTTAATGTGGTTCTCCAATGAGATGTACATATACTTTCCTATTCTTCGTCAGTCAAAATAAAATAACCCTCTCTTTCCCATTTATTTTTTTATGTAATTAGTTGCCTTTTAAAAGGATAGGTATTTTGAAAGGCCAGAGGGGGTTGCCAGAGTGAGATAATTTAAGTTTTTTGTACATTTAATTTGAACCAAGACATTGGGAAAATTTTTTTTAAGAAAATGCATCGAATTGGGTGTGGACATTTCTGGTTTGGTCAAATACAATAGAACATCATCTGCAGCAGGCAATTTTATGTTCCGTCCCATCAATTGTAACACTGTGAATTGTTTTTGATTGTCTAATAAATTGGGCAAATGGTTCCAAATACAAAGCAAACAGGAGGGGAGACCCGGCCTGCCTGACCCCCCTTTCCAGAGTCAGTGGGTCTGTCAGGTGACCATTGATTTTTATAATTAAATCGTCGATTTGAAATTTGTTTTGCACTTTAAATAAATAAGGTCACTCAAAGTCAAAAACGCTTTCAGCGTCCAGATTAATTATTACAGCTGCGTTTTTTGTATATGATTGATTATCTGTAAGAATCCTATTTGTGTGTTTTACAACATTTGCACTTAAATATATGCAGTTTGACTGAAAGTCCAGTGCCTCTTTTCTCTTTCTCTTCTCTCCTGCTTCTTATCATCATAATCAAAGTGGAAAGTAAACAACTATTTTTGTACTGTATTAGAGTGAAACCTACGACCTTATTTAGCGCACCGACAATGCACATGTTTTTGCCCACAGCAGACAACAGACAAGCAGCTTGTCTGCACGTTCCCAAGTGTGCTGAATTTGGCCAGGAGAGATCGCCGGTTAACAGGACAAAGCACCATGTTTCAGTCCTAACAACTGGACCACAAACTCGCTAACCAGACTGCACCCAAACCAATAAAATAAAACACACAGCACATAAAACACAGCTTTACCCAGAATGGCCCAGTTGGGGTGAGCTCTCCTGTTCCTACTTTGGTCCTGGGGGTCAGTGAAGGTCCCTGGGCTGGTGCCAGTCTGCGCCCCTCCTTCTGCAAGAGACGTTTGTTGTGTTGAAGAGCAGGGCCAAGGGTCACCACCAGGGGGCAGAAGACAGGGGCCACTCACAGGGGAAACAGGAGTGTGTGAGACCAACGCAGAAGAGGAGCAGAAGAGGAGCAGTGAGGCTGGAGGGGTTAATACAGTGGTCTCATGAAGCAGTTACTTCATTCCAGATTAACAAGTGTCAGTCAAAATGTACGATCTTCCATGATATATTAACAAAAGAACGATCGCTCAAAAGCACGTAACGACACAGGCGCTAATTGAGTAGATATTTTTCTTTTTGTAACGGAGCACTGGTGACACGTTCTCATAATTACACTATTAATAACCTTAACAAAGACTTTATTAATACCCCAACTCCTATCCCTTTAATCCCTTTAAGGCAGGCATGTCCAAACTACGGCCCGGGGGCCAAATGCGGCCCTCAGACCAATTTTTTTGGCCCTCCTGCTTCCTGCTAAATTGATCCAAACAACAAAAAGTAGTGCATTTTACTGTAAAATTGGACAAATTCAAGCATTTGGATGTTATACCAACGTAATATTAATGTTCCAAGTCTTATGAAAGGTGTTGGAGTGCCCTATTCGAAACTAGGTCAAATTTCAAAATTTCGAATGATTCACTTCATTTGCGGGTTTGTCTATGGATCGCTCCGTATAAGTTTCAAAATGCGGCCTCGGATAAAAATTGGACACCCCTGCTTTAAGGTAAATAATTGCCATAGTTTTACATCAGTCACGTTGCAGTTTGTGAAGAAAATTTGACCCAAAAGTTGAAAATAACAGGAAGTAGAGCTGTTGTTGTTGTTGTTGTTGTTGTTGAAAGAGAGGAAGAAAGAGAGAGAAAAAAGAGAGAAGAAAAAAACGTCTCAGGAAGTGTCCAGAAGCCGCTGGCGGCGTGTGAACAACTCTCCTCTCCAGGACCAGCACACATATCTGCTTTGTTCACGCTGGACCATCATTTGTGTCGTTTAGGATGTGTTTAAACAGTGGATGTGGCTTTGCTAACTGCTCCATGAGCCAAACCACGCCCTCTTTGTGCAGGTAAACAAGGCCGACGCAAAGGTCAAGTGTCTCTATAAGGCGCCTAAAAGGCGCCTAAAAGGCGCCTAAAGCGTCTTCTTATAGTGCTGAGCAGTCTTTTCTGAAGCAGTCTGAGCGTGTGGTCTGACCACATCGACCGGGCTGTGACCTGCTGGTTACAGGTCGAGGCCACGTATTATCATCACATAGTGTGTAACCTATAGCAACAGTAGTCTTCATGTGTACAAGGCTAAAGAGTTTACAGTGAGCTGCTGCACACAAGAGTAAGTGCGCTCCTAAGGGGCGCCTGCAGGAGGCGAGGGTCCGCACAATCAAATGGGTGACAGACCCTTCACGCGCAGGGGCATGCAAGTGCACATCATGCACACACACATGCACGCACACCAGTCATTTATCTGAAAGATTTCCATCATTGCTCCTCTGTTCTGATGCCCTCCCTGAGTGTCACAGCCCTCCCTCACGCTCACCTGACTCTGATGCCGCCCTCGCGCTCACCTGACTCTGATGCCCTCCTCACTCACCTGACTCTGATGCCCTCCTCACGCTCACCTGACTCTGATGCCGCCCTCGCGCTCACCTGACTCTGATGCCCGCCCTCACGCTCACCTGACTCTGATGCCGCCCTCAGCTCACCTGACTCTGATGCCCGCTCCTCACACTCACCTGACTTCTGATGCCCGCCCTCACGCTCACCTGACTCTGATGCCCTCGCTCACTACTCACCTGTACTGATGCCCTCACCTCACCTCACTTGCCTACTGATGCCCTGCCTCACACTCACCTGACTCTGATGCCCGCCCTCGCGCTCACCTGACTCTGGATGCCGCCCTCACGCTCACCTGACTCTGATGCCCGCCCTCACGCCAACCTGACTCTGATGCCCTCCGTCACGCTCACCTGACTCTGATGCCGCCCTCACGCTCACCGTGACTATGATGCCCGCCTCTGCGCTCACCTGACTCTGATGCCGCCCTCGCGCTCACCTGACTCTGATGCCCGCTCCTCACGCCTCACCTGACTCTGATGCCGCCCTACGCTCACCTGACTCTGATGCCCGCCTCACGCTCACCTGACTCTGATGCCTCCGTCACGCTCACCTGACTCTGATGCCCGCCCTCGCGCTCACCTGACTCTGATCCGCCCTCACGCTCACTGGACTCTGTATGCCCGCCCTCACGCTCACCTGACTCTGATGCCCTCCGTCACGCTCACCTGACTCTGATGCCCTCCCTCACAGCTCACTCTGACCTCTTGATGCCCGCCCTCACGCTCACTGACTCTGATGCCCGCCCTACCGCTCACCTGACTCTGATGCCCGCCTCACGTCACCTGACTCTGATGCCCGCCCTCACGCTCACCTGACTCTGATGCCCGCCCTCACGCTCACCTGACTCTGATGCCCGCCTCACGCTCACCTGTACTACTGATGCCGCCCTCATCGCTCACCTGCCTCTGATGCCCGCCCTCACGCTCACCTGACTATGATGCCCTCCCTCACAGCTCACCTGACTGATGCCGCCCTCACGCTCACTTGCTCTGATGCCCGCCCTCACGCCTCACCTGACTCTGATGCCCTCCCTCTACGCTCACGTTGCCTCTGATGCCCTCCCTCACGCTCACTGATCTGATGCCCGCCCTCACGCTCACTGTCCCTCTGATGCCCTCCCTCACGCTCACCTGACTCTGATGCCCGCCCTCACGCTTCACATGCTCTGATTGTCCGTACCTCAGCTACTTGCCTCTGATGCCCTCCGCTCACGCTCACCTGACTCTGATGCCCTCCCTCACGCTCACCTGACTCTTGCATGCCCGGCCCTCACGCTCACACTGTCACTCTGATGCCCCGCCCTTCACGCTCACCTGGACTCTGATGCCCGCCCTCACTGCTCACCTGGGACTCTGATGCCCGCCCTCACGCTCACCTGACTCTGAATGCCCGCCCTCACGCTCAACTCTGCCTCTGGATCCTCCCTCTACGCTCACCTGACTCTGATGCCCGCCTCACGCTCACTTGCCTCTGATGCCCGCTCTACGCTCACTTGCCTCTGATGCCCTCGTCCCTCGCCACCTGACTCTTGATGCCCTTCCCTCACGCTCACCTGACCTCTGATGCCTCCCTCACGTCCCTGACTCTGTCCCGCCCTCAACGCTCACTTGCCTCTGATGCCCCTCCCATGCTCACCTGACTCTTGATGCCCGCTCCTCACGCTCACCTGACTCTGATGCCCTCCTTCATGCTCACCTGACTCTGATGCCCGCCCTCACGCTCACATGACTCTGTATGATGCCCGCCCTCACGCTCACTCTGACTCTGATGCGCCCTCCGCTCACTGACTCTGATGCCCGCCCTCACGCTCACCTGACTCTGATGCCCGCCCTCACCTCACTGACTCTATGGGCCTACACACTGCTCTGATGCCCGCCCTCACGCTCACCTGACTCTGATGCCCTCCTCACACTCACTCTGCGATCTGATGCCCCCCTCACTCTCACCCTCATCTCGCCTCACCTACTGACTCTGATGCCCGCCCTCGCGCTCACTGACTCTGATGCCCTCGCTCCCTCACGCTCACCTGACTCTGATCGCCCTCCGTTCACTGCTCACCTGACTCTGATGCCTCGCCTCACGCTCACCTGACTCTGATGCCCGCCCTCACGCTCACCTGACTCTGATGCCCGCCCTCACGCTCACCTGGACTCTGATGCGCCGTCCCTCGATCGCCTCACCTGACTCTGATGCCCGCCCTCTCGCTCACCTTGACTCTGATGCCCGCCCTCACGCTCATCTCTGACTCTGTATGCCCGCCCCTCACGCTCACCTGACTATGATGCCCGCCCTCACGCTCACTCTGCCTTCTGATGCCCGCCCTCACGCTCACCTGACTATGATGCCCCCCCTCACGCTTCACCTGACTTCTGATCCTCGCCTCTACGCTCACTTGGCTCTGATGCCCGCCCTCACTGCTCACCTCTGACTCTGATGCTTTCCTGCCCTCTAGTGCCTTCACTTGTCCTCTGATGCCTCCCTCACGCTCACCTGAGTCTGATGCCCGCCCCTCACGCTCACTTGCCTCTGATGCTCCTCCGCTCACGCTCACCTGACTCTGATGCCCGCCCTCACGCTCACTTGCCTCTGATGCCCGCCTCACGCTTCACTTGCTCTGATGCTCCCGTCACGTCCTACCTGACTCTGATGCCCTCCCTCACGCTCACCTGACTCTGATGCCGCCCTCACGCTCACTTGCCTCTGTAGCCCGCCCTCACTGCTCACCTGACTCTGATGCCCGCCCTCACGCTCACCTGACTCTGATCCGCTCCGCCCACAGTCTGCTCACCCCGCCTCTCCTGACCTCTGATGGCCCGCCATGCCTACTATCTCAGCCGACACCTCACGCTGACTCTGGTCTCATGCTCACAGCTGCGGACTCCGCAATGTCACCTCTTGTGCCTCACTGCCCTGCCTGTCTCCCTCACGCTCACGGCTGACTCTGATGCCGCCCTCACCCTCACTTGCTCTGATGCGCCGCCCTGTTCTCACTATGCCTCTGATGCCCTTCCGTCACGCCTCCTCTGACTCTTGATGCCCTCCCTCACGCTTCACCTGACTCTGATGCCCTCCCTCCTGCTCACGACTCTGATGCCCGCCCTCACGCTCACTTGCTCTGATCCCTCTCCTTCATGCTCACTGGACTCTTGATGCTCTCCGTCCCTCACGCTCACCTGGACTCTGATGCCCTTCCCTCTTATGCTTCACCTGACTCTTCTATCCCGCCCTCACTGCTTCACCTGACTCTTGATGGCCCGCCCTCACGGTCTCACCTGCCTTGCCCGCCCTCACGCTCACCTGCCTCTGATGCCCGCCCTCACGCTCACTTGCCTCTGATGCCCACCCTCAGTCCCTCAGCCAGAAACAGCCTTTATCTTTATTAAGCCTCATTTTGCGTCACTAGAATAGGCCTGTATGACATGGCATCAGAGGGACAAATGTACAGCAGGAGCAGATCAATACAGTTTTGTGCAAAAGTGCAATGGAAACTCAGAGAGGGTCCGTGTTGTCATGGTTACCAGTGTCAGAAACAGAGAGATGTTAGTTCCATGACCCTGCCCTGACTAAAGAGTGGCGTTTTAGGGGTGTGTTGTCGCTGTTGCGCTGCTCCATGCATGCCTTATGAGATGCATTTGGGTTCAATGGGTAAATTCAAAATACGAATATACGTTCCTACCCTCACCTATGGTCATGGGCTATTGAAACCCCTCACGGGTGACACGCGGTGAGGGATTTTTATTCTGTAACATTTTATTATTGTAGAAACGTGCAATGGCAGTAAAAGCAGTCAAATTTGAAGACAGTGAATTTTCTCTGAGCACTGCACAGAAGTATCCATTCATTGTACGAGTATTTTTATTTTATTTTTAAATGTTTTGTGGGCCGTAGGCTTTATTGGACAGGACACATTAGAATGAAATGGGGGATGAGAGAGAAGGGAGGACATGCAGCAAATGGTCAGAGTCAGGAATCAAACTCACGACACTGCGGTCGGCTGCACTTTGAGCCTGGCATATGTGCTGCGCCTTAACCACTCGACCTGTACTGGTATTTCCAAAAGACACACACAAAGAAGAGCCAAACTAAATCGTACCTGAATTAGTGGTGCAATAACACAATCGTTTTCAACTTGAGGCACTGTAGATTTACTCCCAGTGGGAAGAGGAACCAACACTTTTACTCAAGTAAGACACTGTTACACTCTACAATATGTTAGATAGATATATCTATATCTATATAGATATATATATATATACTGTGGAACAGAATAGCATGCTACGGTTAGCCACGCCGCGCTCCGGTTAGCCACGCCGCGCTCCGGTTAGCCACGCCGCGCTCCGGTTAGCCACGCCGCGC
Organism: Chaenogobius annularis; assembly: GCA_015082035.1. Classification (NCBI taxonomy): domain Eukaryota; kingdom Metazoa; phylum Chordata; class Actinopteri; order Gobiiformes; family Gobiidae; genus Chaenogobius; species Chaenogobius annularis. Next base: position 213,824 of record BJKM01000691.1, on the reverse strand, counting down.
TCCGGTTAGCCACGCCGCGCTCCGGTTAGCCACGCCGCGCTCCGGTTAGCCATGCTGGGTCTTAAGCCTGTCCAGTCAAATGTGAGGCAGAAAACACTGCACCTGCCCCTGCTATGTCAGAGCCGTCTGCTGCGCTACACTACACACTTTTTACACACACTGAAAGGTTCATTGTAATTTGAATGGTTATTAACATACAGCAATAGTTGCACTTCTTTGGGGTAATATAATTTGTATGTTCTTTTGTGGTTTTATTGTGTATAAAACTGTACACGCTAGGTCAGAGGTTCCCAAACCATGAAACCAACTTGGGGCCCCCACAGTCAAATCAAAAAGACCCCTGTGATCATTTATAGTTAAGTCTGTTTATTTTAGAAGTTCATTGTGTCATGAGCTAATTTAACTGAAACTGACTGTTTTCAATAAAATATATTAAATAAATACAGTGTCATAATTTAACAATCACTTAACATTACTTCTTTAAATCATCTCGCGACCCCTGAGGGGTCCCGACCCACACTTTTGGGACCACTGCCCTAGGTCACAGAAAGGTGAACTCTGGTTCAGATTCGGGCCCAAGCGCTGTCCCATCCAGATCCTGACCTCTGACCTAATTCTCTTCTCAGTGCGACTGTCTGAATAAGACTCATTAAGAGCAGTGGTCCACAAAGCATGAGCTGGGCTCACAGAATCATTTCAAGATGTAACTTTAGAAATGTTGGCTCAGATAACATAATAAACTACTAAAAAATACAAATCAACATCATTTAAAAGGTTTACAACTATAAATTATTACAGACGTTTACAGTCATTTTACTGTGGGGGTCCTGAGTCAGCTGCATGATTATTTTGAGGGGTTTTTGAGCACACACACACGTCTATTTGTGTGTGCGCGCGTGTGTGTGTTTTGATTGTGGTTCGGCTGGTTGGCTGTGTAGCTTCTCCTCTTGCACTAAAGTGGAAAGGGTCTTTAGCATACACGCCAATTAGCCAATCACATCATTGCATTTGATTTTGATACAGAAGAGAGAACAGAATGTGCTGTTCTGATCAGTACAAACACAGAAAGAGCATTCAAATATCACATTTCATTTCAAATATAAATATTACATATTTGTGATATTGTGAAAAGAACAATGTATGTACTTTTTTCTAATCATAAAATAAAATATAATTTTGTCATAAAAGAGACACCTGTGCGGGTCCAGACCATGGCTTGTGACCATTTTCCCAAACTGGACCCCAGTGAAATGTTTATTTGTGACCCCTGCTGGTAAGAATATATACACATATTTTCATCTTTATTTAACCCAAAGTCCCACTGAGATGTGGCATCTCTTTTTCAGGGAGTCCTGGCCCCAGAGGGGAGGAGCCTATTGTATATGTTTTTAGTGGAAAGGGTAACTTACACAGACACAGGAAGAGCATGCAAAAAAACAGAAAAGCCCTGAGCCACCCGAGAATCAAACCCAGGACCTTGTTGGTGTGAAGCAAGAGCTCTACTGCAGTGCCACCGCGCAGAAGTGGGCACAGGGAGTAAAACTGCCAGGCTTTATGTAGATCATCTAGTCTCATTTCGGTGTGATTGTGATTTGGGGCAATATTTAATATTTTGTGAATTACATTATCTTCCAATTCTAAATCAGTCACATCCAGGCACGTACTCTTACTTGAGCAGTAGTTTCTTCATGTCATTTCATAGTAATTTCCTCAACCATTAAGCTGTACTTTTACTTGAGTAAATATTATTTTGAAGTATTTCTGAATAGCCTACTCTCACTCTTGCACTGTCTTTGGCCACTGTACTGCGTTCTACTCTATACAGCGTGCACTGGCTCACTGTCCATTCTGACACGAAACGTCTCCTCTCTCCTGGTCTCACTGCATTAAACATGTCTGCTCACACTTAGAAACCCTCGCAAGCGCATACGAAGTGTCCGCAGGTCGCTGCGTAAGCGGGGGCCTAAATGAACGACAGGAGCCGGGGCCCAGAGCCGACACGAGCTGTCACTCTCGTTTGTTAAGTATGATGAATCACTGCTCCACTCCACAGCCAATCAGAGCTCCCGCCGGCCGGTCACCTCTGTGCAAATGATGGAGTTGGCGCGTGCTGGGATGGCAGTATGTGTGTGTGTGCGCGTGCGTGTGTGCGCGTGTGTGTGTGCGCATGTGTGTGCGTGTGTGCCTGCGTGTGTGCCTGTGTGCGTGCGTGTGTGTGTGCGTCGCGCGTGCGTTGCTCGTGTGTGTGTGTGCGTGCGTGTGTGCGCATGTGTGTGTGTTGTGTGTGTGTGTGTGTGTGTGTGGCGTGCGTGCCTGCGTGTGTGTGCGTGTGTGTGTGCGTGTGTCCTGCGTGTGCCTGCGTGTGTGCGTGTGCGTGCGTGCGTGTGTGTGTGTGTGTGTGTGTTGCGTGTGTGTGTGTGTGTGGTGTGCGTGTGTGTGTGTTGTGCGTGTGTGTGTGTGCGTGTGTGCCTGCGTGTGCCTGCGTGTGTGCGTGTGCGTGAGTGTGTGTGTGTGTGTGTGAGGGAGGTACACAGCTGGACCTGTCATTCCCAAACAGAGCAGGGAGTTAAGTGGCATGTGGAGGTTGGTTGGATGTGATAACTAAGTGGTTTACAGAAGCAATTTAGAAATGGTCTTTTATAAGCTTTAAAAAGGAGAAGCAAACACTGTCTTTCATTCCTCCAGCTCTTGGATTAAAACTCTTCTCCAGTTTTGTTGGATTCTCTTAGATTCTTTCTTTATATCTTATTGTTAGATTTACACTCACTCTCAGAGACCCTCAGTCACACTCAGTCACTCTTCGTCACTCTCCATCACACTCCGTCACTCTCAGTTCCTCTCAGTTCCTCTCAGTTCCTCTCAGTTCCTCTCAGTTCCTCTCAGTCATCTCTAGTTGGAGTCAGTAGCAGCTGCTTCAGTCTTGTCGTGTGGACCAGTTACAACTAGACTCACGTTTGAACCGCATCGAAAAGTGTGGACCGCGGACAGACTCGACTAGACTCCAGTCGCAGTCATTCAAACATGGTTGAATGATGCGCCTGATTTGGGGCGTGCTCCGGAGCAGTGGCACGTTTATTGAGCCCAGCGGCCAATGACAAGGAGGAGACACTGGAAACAGCTGCATCTGGGCTAAAACTTGCTTTTTTTGTTATTACAGAGAGAAGATGCACAAACAATGACAGGAGCGAGGTGTACGCTTAATAATCCTACCTAAACATCACATTAATAATACAAAAATGCACACGCATCACTTTTACGCTTAAAACCAGATCTGAACTGATAAACAAACCCTCACATGGCCCACCTCCTCCTCTGGTGCGACTCACGTCTGCCTCACAAATGATCCAAATGGCGGTCACATGACGCCGTTTAACCAATGAAAAGTTATGAAACACTGCAGCCTACCTAAAGCATTAAGAAATAGTGCTGTATTATTATGAAGTTATTTATGTGATTATTAATTGTACTTTGTAGCAGTGGCGTGCAGTGACTTTTATGGATGGGCAAGCAGACCTGGGTTCTGTGTTGTTAAATGACTGCTTGTATTTCTAACATCTAATCATTACAAACATGAACAGAGGCTGAGCTACAAACACAAAATTGTCTCAGTTCGGCCAAAACCTGCAAACGTCCTTGATCCCCACACAGGTTTATTCAGCGTGGTTTAAGCCAAGCTCCATGGGTTTGAGGCTGTGTGGGCCTCAGAGCACATGTGCAGAGCTCTAACACAAGCTGCTGTCCACTCTGGTTCTGAAAGCTCATGTCAGAGAGCGGAGCATGAACGGGCCTCTGAACACGCCCATGGATTGCGCCGCTATGTTAACAGCAGAATCATGCTTCCCACGCAGTAATGCCCATCAGCCTGTAGAGGCCAGTAAAAGACACCGTGACTTCAGCCAAGCTTCAGCAGCAGAAGTGAGGGGAAAACGGGTTTATTTGGATATATTTTAGACCAATTTAAATATAGTTGTGACACACGGTAATTTTTGATTTTATTTGCGAATCACTGATGCTTTGATATCCCTGACCCCACGCCAGTGCTTTGTAGGATAGCAATGTCTTCAGTTGTTAGTCAAAGTCGTGTAGTGTGGACCTCAGATTTTCTATAATCGCACTCAGTCCAGCCGTGTAGTGTGGGCCTCAGACTCTATAATCACACTCGGTCCAGTCGTGTAGTGTGGGCCTCAGACTCTATAATCACACTCGGTCCAGTCGTGTAGTGTGGGCCTCAGATTCTATACCACTCGGCATCCAGTCGTGAGTGTGGGCCTCTAGCTCTATATTACACTCGGCATCCAGTTCGTGTAAGTGTGGGACTCAGACCTATAATCAACTTCGGATCCAGTCAGTCGTAGTGTGGAGCCTCAGACTCTATAACAACACTCGGGTTCCAGTCGTGTAGTGTGGACCTCAGTTTTCTATAATCGCACTCAGTCCAGCCGTGTAGTGTGGGCCTCAGACTCTATAATCACACTCGGTCCAGTCGTGTAGTGTGGGCCTCAGACTCTATATCCACACTCAGTCCAGTCGTGTAGTGTGGGCAAGATTCATAATCACACTGGTCCAGTTGTAGTGTGGGCATCAGACTCTATATATCACACTCGGTCCAGTCGTGTAGTGTGGACCAGATTCTATAATCAACTCCGGTCCAGTCGTGTAGTGTGGAGCTCAGACTCTATAATCACACTCGGTCCAGCGTGTAAGTGTGGGCCTCAGACTCTATAATCACACTCGGTCCAGTCGTGTAACGTGTGGAGGACCTCAGACTCTATAATCAGACTCAGCTCCACGTCGTCGTAGTGTGGCCTCAGGCCTCTTTCTGGGATCAGTCTTGGATGAGAAGCACTCTCAGAGGTGTGAGTTGAAGACCTGCTGATAGAGGGCTTTTGCAAGACGTTCCCAACAGAAACTCAGAATGGGCTTGCCAAGTCTGTCTGGCTTCCTCTCCGCTAGATGTTGGTTAACAGCTCTGCCTTTCTTTTCACCCGAGTGTCGAAGACACGACAACAAAGTGATCATGATCTCCAGCCTAGGGTGTGCTGGTGCCCCGTGCACTGCTGACAACCTTGTGCTGGAGATCCTTGTTCAAGCACCAGTCAATTATGTTGGTTTATTTGTGTTATTGTTCAGGAGAAGATCACTCTGGTCACTGTCTGAAGAGCACCTGGACTCCAGCCTCTCACCTGCTGCTGCTGTGTGGACATGACTTCTGATGACCAGGCACTAAGAGCTCTATCTATCTAGGGCGAAAAATACCTATGGGCAGCAAACTGGAATCAACTGAAATTAACAATGCACTGGCAGACTGGTTTTTGACATTGCCATCCCACTCACTTTTAGAGCTATGTATTTGGGCTCAAAACTCTGCCATGGACACAATAAATGGTACATTTGGATATACTATCTGGCAGCAGGGAAAAGGGCATCAAAAGAAATGGATGACAGAAACTGCACTGATGATCAAAGATGCCCAACATAAGAAGTAGAAAATGGAAGGAAACAAAACAAAAACACTTTTGGACAATTTTGACGGATTTTTTATTTTTGATTTGAAAATAAAATAGAATGGACTACCTGTGCTTTAAAACAAAGCTCTGCTCAGTCTGAGCTCAGAGCGGTTTATTCTCTGTATAGATCGCTTGACTCGATTCCCAACACTTATGGATGGACTTCTTTTTGGCATTAATTAGGATTTGGACACAAGTGAATGTCTGAAACACGTGTCTGTGGTTTCCAGTGGAGCCCAGTAGGGATGAGAGTATCAATATGCAAGTATCGATACACAGATGCCATCGATACCTCAATGCGTTGCACTGGCGTGCTGCGTCACACGACACGTTCTGGACAGGTTTGAGCACAAGGGCTTGTGTCTGGAAACACCCCACTTAACAGAAGAAGAATGGACTGGTCCATCTACGCCACAATGTATGACCCGGCGCACAGGAGCGCAAACGCATGCTAAAGTTGTTGTGTTTCAATCTGGACAATGTCCGAACGCAAAGTGTAGGAGCAAAACCTAAAGAGAACCCTCGGCGCTCACAGCGCACAGAAGAAATGAACTGTTGGATGTATTCCACAGCCGATGGCCTGGCGTGAACCTGTGGATAAACTTCTCATCTGGTGAAAAAACTGCAGTGAGTTAGACGTGTGTGACGTCGTGTTATAATACATTCTATGTGACCATTGAGACTCACCATTGGCCACTTACCGTATCGATACGCTGATGTTGTGATGGAGGGTGGAGACTAGGGAGACTTTTATTCAAATTTGTCGTACAAACTTGTTTTTTTTTTCCCATACAAACATGAAACACTCATTTGCCATGTGTCAGTGGACAGTGGTTGTGGATATTTCTCTTTCTAAACAGTTTGTTATGTGTTTGCAGCACCCCCTGCCTGCAGCGCACCCTCGCAGGTGAATGCAGGAGCCGAGAGGTCTACTGGACTGGACAATAAACTTATCTATCCATCTAAATATAATAATATATTAGGAAAGCGTCAACAGCCAAAATACTACGAGTAAGGCTAAGAAGCCCGCTTAATGGCACACAAGTCCCAGGCAGTCCTGCCAGTGATCAGATGCCCTGCAGGAATAATAAGGTGGCCAAAAGAAGAGATACAACCACAAAGCTCCTCACCATGCATGCAGGGTTCTAGCCAAAATCCAGCACCATGAGACAGTACACTAGCCGTAAGGAAGGAGGCCGTGGACTAGTGATTGTGAGAGCCACTATCCAATATCATATCAAGGTTTATTTATAAAGCCACTTACAACTTTAAAAGCCACAAGTGCTGTACAGCAAGTGCAATAATACATTTATACAAACAATCAAAAATACACATGAAATTAATAAATAATGACTCCAGGATGAACATCCAAGATCCACAAGTACATCATGGACAGGGCCCCGACAGATGACGTGCTCAGTGAATGTCTCAGGGATGGGGAACAGAGGATGAGGTGCTGAAGGAGGGACATCATGGGAGGACATCAAGAAATCCTCCCAAATGGCTAGAGCGGCCGTCTGAAGGACAGCACAGAGGCACTCATCATGGCTGCACAGGAACAGGCCCTGAGCACAGAGGCCCAGATCTACCACACACCAGACAAGACCCAAGGTGTAGGTTGTGCAAAGGGGCCCACTGAGACTATCCAGCACATAATGCAGGGTGTGGAGATGCTGGCAGGGAAAGCATACATGGAGCGCCATAACCAAGTGGCTGGCATAGTGTACAGGAACATCTGTGCGGAGTATGGACTGGAGACCACCAAGGTCAAAGTGGGAAACACCCCCAAAGGTGGTAGAGAATGACCGAGCCAAGATCCTGTGGGACTTCCAGATACAGACTGACAGAACTGTAATGGCAAACCAACCCGACATTGTGGTGGTGGATAAACAGCAGAGGAAAGCCGTTGGTTGACATGGCAACACCAAGTGATGGAAACATCAGGAAAAAGGAAAACGAGAAACTGGAGAAATACCAAGGGCCCAGAGAAGAGCTGGACAAGGCCAAAGTGGTGTCCGTGGTCATCGGAGCACTTGGGGCAGTGACCCCCAAACTGGAGGAGTGACAGAGCAAAAAGTGACAACCCAAAAAGGATAATTTCATAGTGGGGCGGGTTGGGGTATCTCTGCGGTACATGTGCTACCTTTGCATTCAGCTTCTTAATTAACCCCCTCATTAGGCTTGTTTCTTTATGAACATGAACCAGGTTGTAATAAAACACACATCGTTTCACGGCCGAACATGCAGAGATGTTTGTCCCCTCTGTCCACGAGCTTTCTGTGTGAGCAGAACCTGTGATGTACCTACGTCGGCCTTCCTCCTGTCACTGCTCTGCTCTGTGTGAGTGAGCGAGCGAGGGAGAGAGAGAGCGAAGGTGGGGGAGGGAGCGTATTGATAGTATTGTTTTTAAAGTAGCCTATGAGTTAAAAAACATATAGTACATCTGTGCTGTCTTCATGGGGCAAATATTAGACCTAAAATCATATGTTGTGGGCATTTAAACTGCTGGCCAGGATAAATATAAAAACATCTATATACGTATGTAAAAAGATCCAAATGACAGATGCATGATGACACCAGTCTGGCGCACTGCGGCAGGCCTGTGCCCCATGTGGCCGAGTCTAAACCATGTGCTGGGGTTAGAAACAGTGCCAGCGCTCAACAGCTGGACCTGTCACTGACAAACTGAGCTATCCCTAAGAGAACTGAGGGAGGAGTCAGAAGAACAGTTGGAGGTCGTGACCTTGGGAGAACTGGAAATACTCTTGAGTCGTCTGTGGGACAAGAGTTTGGATCCTCAGCCTAAGCCCGACTGAAGCCTGGATGTGTCTCCGGCTGAGCAGACACATTGGAGTTTCCAAAACCACACCAGATGGATCACTCTGAATTAAGTTCTACACAGTTATCAATTTGGAAAGACTTTTGCTGAAAGCAAGAAAAAAGATCTTCAAACAGATATCTCACGCTGATTGGTCGAATTCTTAAATCCAGTTGAGAGAACAATCACAAAGGGCTTCTTCTGCTTCTTTCAAAAACTGCTAAAATATTCATGTGTATGTCAAGCGGAGCCACTGTGTTTGTTTTGGTTCATTTGAGCTCTTCACCATTTGTTACTTACTAAATGAAGTTCAGTAGCCTACACATGGTGATTGGCATTCTTGCTTCACAAAAAGATCCAGATTTGAATTCAGAACCGGACCTATAAACCCCAGTGCCTGGCCCAAGCCCACCCTCCTCTCCCACACATCAATGTCTCAGCCTAATGTCCCGAAGGTGGAAAAGCCCTATATAAATACACTTTCATCATAATATCAAAAATAAAATAAATATATGATCATTATCATTATTAATAATAATAATAATAATAATAATAATAAAGTGTATCTGTTCAATAAACCTGTTCTCAGTGATTATTTAAGCAGGAACTTGCATCTTGATGATGAATTTTAAATGAATATTGACTTTATCTTGAGGCAGTGGTGTCAAAAATGAATCTGAAAAAATAAATAAAAGTCTGACAATAAAAAATTTATAAAACAGGTTATTTCTAAACACATTCATCCTAAAAGCTTAATTTTGACAAACATTGATTTTTACGCATTCATACTGACTGAAACTCACCACAGATTGTATGATTCAGATAATTTATCATTTACAGATTAGAAAATGTGATTTTAAAAGACAAAATATTGAAAAGAAAATAACTGCAAAACACCACATTTATCAAACATATAGGTCTATAGTTGTTTGGGTCGGTTAAGCCCTTGTTAGAGTGAAATTCGAAACTCTCAGAGAGTGTCCAATATTCAAAAGCTTCCTGGAAAAACTCACTTAAGAATGAGCAGAATGTGTCTATATCTACCGTTTGTTCCTGTTCGGGGTCGCGGGTGACTGGAGCCTGTCTCGGTGACTTTGGGCTTCACCACCAGCAGAAGAACTAGTATCACAATAAGAATAAAATACTAATAAATACTACAAATACACCTGTAGTAAATAGAATAAACTTAACTTAAACATCTCCTCACAGCATATTGACATGTTCCTGTCCCGTTTGACAGAGAGGATTTACAGCAGAGTCACAGTCGAAGGGTTTCCTGTGTCTCAGTGGAGCAGTGGCAGTCACAGGCTGTTGTTGAACGAGCTCTTGACCAGGACCCTGTGGAGCCGGTGGGAGGGAAAGCACTAATGGCCTTTCTTTCTTCAGCTTCCCTCAAAGGAGAGTCTAACATTTTGTCTAATTAATCTTTTCCCCAACCAATTTCAGACTTATAAAATAAGATACCATATTCCTTGATTGTCTCCCATGGGGCACATTTTCCCTGGGACATGGGGGTCACATCACCAACAATACAAACACATTTTTATGATTGACCTTTATTTAACCCACAAAGTCTCACTGAGATTTAAATTTTTTTTTGATTGCACATTCCCTAAGTGTGCAAGATCATACAGATATTCATGTATTGTTGTCATTCTGATTATCCAGTTGCTTTAGCTGTCTTTCTAGTAACTCTCCAGTCTTCTCTCCTTTAATAATCTGCTTTGTAAAAGTAATGTATTCTGAATATTTACATAGGAAATATCAGAAAATTGACAAAGCTTTATTCTGCTGTCTCACATGTATGTTTATAACCCAAGCAGTCATCGCCCGTTTTTTTTTTTTTACCCATCCATTAGGGCCGACCTTGGAGCCAAGCTTGACCTCTGCGATCGCCCGTCATTTCATCGATTTGTACCAGTCTTTTGAATTAGGCTAAACTGGCATTACTAACTTTTTTAGTAAACCCCATTTTAAAGCCCAGAAGCTCTTGAGACCAGTCGATCGCTAGGCCAAAGTGGGCCGATAGCGCTGGCCCAAATCAGGACACATTATTGACGTTATCCAGTCGACCTCAACAAGGACTTGCCACACCTCAACAAGGACCTGCCACACCTCAGCAAGGACTGCCACACCTCAACAAGGACCTGCCACACCTCAGCGAGAACCTGTCACACCTTAGCAAGGACCTGCTACACCTCAGCAAGAACCTGCCACACCTCAGCAAAGGACTAGCCACACCTCAACAAGGGACCTGCCACACCTCAACAAGGACCTGCCACACCCTCAACAAGGACCTGCCACACCTCAGCAAGGACTGCCACACCTCAACAAGGACCTCCCACACCTCAACAAGGACCTGCCACACCTTAGCAAGGACCTGCCACACCTCAGCGAGGACCTACCACACCTCAACAAGGACCTGCCACACCTCAGCAAGGACTGCCACACCTCAACAAAGACCTGCCACCCCTCAACAAGGACCTGCCACACCTCAGCAAGAACCTGCCACACCTCAGCGAGGACCTACCACACCTCAACAAGGACCTGCCACACCTCAGCAAGGACTGCCACACCTCAACAAAGACCTGCCATACCTCAACAAGGACCTGCCACACCTCAACAAGGACCTGCCACACCTCAGCAAGGACTGCCACACCTCAGCAAGGACTGCCACACCTCAGCAAGGACTGCCACACCTCAACAAGGACCTGCCACACCTCAGCAAGAACCTTCCACACCTCAGCGAGGACCTACGGCACCTCAACAAGGACCTGCCACACCTCAGCAAGGACTGCCACACCTCAAAAAGACCTGCCACACCTCAACAAGGACCTGCCACACCTCAGCAAGGACTGCCACACCTCAACAAGACCTGCCACACCTCAACAAGGACCTGCCCACCTCAACAAGGACCTGCCACACCTCAGCAAGGACCTGCCACACCTCAGCAAGGACCTGCCAAACCTCAACAAGGACCTGCCACACCTCAACAAGGACCTGCCACACTCAGCAAGGACCTGCCACACCTCAACAAGGACCTGCCACACCTCAACAAGGCCTGGCACACCTCAGCGTGACCTGCCACACCTCCGCTTGGACCTGCCACACCTCTGCTTGGACCTGCCACACCTCATCTTGGACTTGCCACACCTCAGCATGGACCTGTCACACCTCAGCATGGACCTGCCACACCTGATCATGGACCTGCCACACCTGATCATGGACCTGCCACACCTCAGCGTGGACCTGCCACACCTCAGCATAGACCTCAGCATGGACATGTCCCTGGACACAAAAGGCACTGATTTCACAGAACGTTAATCTCCACCCAGAGTACGACCCCACAGGCTCTACAAGGAGGGTCCTCAGGTATAATTAACACCTATCATCATCGCTCTCACGTTTTAATAAATGCTAAATGATTAAATGACTATTGCTGACTATTGTTAAATAGGTGAGTCATGTCAATGTCACTGTCCACAATAGAAACACATACAGAGCAGAATGTTTAACACACAAACACTGACTCGTACAACAAACACCGGTACACAACAACAGTCCAGATGACTACAACTGAATCTTTTTCGACAATGGAACACTCCTGGACGAATGAGGGATTACACCGACATCATTAGTCCAACATCATGAAACCGCACACAAACGCCTCACACACACACACACACACACACACACACAAACGGCTAACACACACAAACGCCTCACAAACGGCCGCCACGCACAAGCGGCTCGCACACACAAGCGCCTCACACGCACAAACGCTACAAGCGGCTCGCACGCACAAGCGGCTCGCACGCACAAGCGGCTCGCACGCACAAGCGGCTCGCACGCACAAGCGGCTCGCACGCACAAGCGGCTCGCACGCACAAGCGGCTCGCACACACAAGCGGCTCGCACGCACGCACATTGCACTTCAGAACCACTAGCTTTAAACAATGGCCCTCACTGTGTTCTTTCCCTGTCAGAGATGTGTCGAGCTGCTCCTGATTAGTGACATTTCAATAAACCCAAGCCACAGAAAACGTACAATAAACATCAGCGTTAACTAATCACACACGCAAGCACGCACACACACACACACACACACACAGACGAAACAGTGAACCGTTCAACTTCATCAGGTGCTCTGAAATTATCATACATTTTAGGCTTTTGGAACCTTTAATCATACAAAGTACAGGGGTCAAATGGTTGTACAAATATTATACTTAACATACTGTACATTTGGCATCACTGGGGTGGAGGTTAACCCCGCACACCCCTGCACACAGCCCAGTCCTCTGATAACCGCTCAGGTCATGGCAGTGATGACAGCACACTGCGGCCTCCTCTGTATTCACGCCATCACACGTCCTGGGCCCTCCGTCGCTCTTATCAAACGCACCTTCCACCACAGATACTGCCTCCGAGCCGGACGCCGAGTGTTTGCTTTTCCTGACACTCCCATGCGTAATCACAAGTCAAGGAGACGCGTGCCGTGCAATTTCAGGCACGTTTAAGATATTCAAAGTGTCCAAAGCGCGAGAAGAGGAATGGGAAAGCGCGACAGAGGAGCGTAGATAGCATGAGCGCAGACGATTGTATAATTTGGAAGATTGCAGTGTTTTTATTTGATGTGGCACTTTGGAGGAAAATGGAAGGATGAGGGAAACAGTCTAATTCTGCAGCGCTGGGAGGCACTGACTGGAAAATAGGGAGAAGAAAGGCCACATTTTATCAAAACAGGATCTGATTTTGTAAAGCTGAAGAATACATTCACCCAAGACAACTTTCACCCAATCACGGCAAATCATTTCAACTAGCTCTGCAACAATGAATCAGAATCAGAATCAGGAAAGGTTTATTGCCGTTGTCAATTAACGGAATTCACAAACATAGGAACTTGTTTTGGCGTTAAGGTGCAACATAAAACACTGAGCAATAATCAAACAACATATATGAAATCAAAAGGGCGTGCATTAAGAACAATTTAAGATTACTATAGTATAAAATAAAAAAAAGGCTTGTCCCATTTTGTCCATTGTCTTTTAAATGTGTTTGTTTTTAAATTGAGTCCTGAGGTTATTTTCCCATTGTGCGTATGTCTGATATGAGATTTGTCCAGTCCTGTATCGTCGGGCCGGTTTGACTCATCCATTTTTTTGTGAGGGCCTTCTTCCCAGCTGCCAAGAGTATGTTCCAAAGATTTCCTTCCATTGTGTCCATTGTGGGGGGTTTGAGGCCCAAGTACATTATTCCAAAATTGAATGGGATGATGGTGTCAAAAACAATCTGCATTGCAAATAACTGAATTATTTTCAACACTACCATTCTAGTCAAGAGTCGAATCAGGATTCGCACAATCGAACTCCTACCCGGACCAAAGAAGCAAACTCTGGGCCGAAAGGTCGGTCTTGGTCCGATTGAATCGAACTCTAGTGCGATTCATTTGAATTGTGAACGCAAACCAGAGAACGGAACAAAACCAGGAACTGACCATGAAGTAAGCCACGCTGAGTCAAACCTGAGGCTCAGGATCAAAACAAACAGGGCAAGTTGTGCACATGTGGGGCAGGTTGTGTGCATGTGGGGCCGTTTGTGCGTATGTGGGGCCGGTTGTGCACATGTGGGTTAGGTTGTGATTATGTGGGGCAGTTTGTGGACATGTGGGGCTGGTATTGCACATGTGGGGAAGGTTGTGCACATGTGGGGCCGATTGTGCGCATGTGGGGCTGGTTGTGCAAATGTGGGGCAGGTCATGCACATGTGGGGCAGGTTGCGCACATGGGCCGGTTGTGCACATGTGGGGCAGGTTCTGCACATGTGGGGCCGGTTGTGTACATGTGGGGCGAGTTGCGCACATGTGGGGGAAGTTGCGGGGTAAATCTGCAAAAGCCACAGAATGAATCCAAAAACATTTGTTCATGTGATGTGGATCAGACAGAAACTTCGAGTCATTCCTTTGGCTGATATTGTACATAGCACCTCTAAAGGCGAGGCAGAGATGTGTCTTTCTAAACATTTGGTTTGATTGGTTAAAGTGTATTGTGAATGTGAACCACACCAGTTCAGAGAATAAGAAAACGTTGCAATTTTGGTCCCCAATCGAACCGAGTCCTCTTCAATTTGTGATATGACCTAAAACTATTTATTTGAGATATAATACTCCTGCGATAAAAACAATAGCTGGATACATCTGGAAAATACTATTTGCTTGATTTTATTTTTGCCGTTAGAGATGAAAAAATTATACTACTACACCACTAAGTCTTATGTGACGAATACATATATACATATCTTTGGTAATATACGCCCGATTTCTTTTTTAGGACCAAACTCAGTTAATCATGTGTCCTGTTCAAGTGTGGAAATGTCTCCACTCCACACACGTGTATTAGGCTCTCAGATGTGCAGCCCTGTGTCAACAGCACCGTCTCAGCAGACCAGAACAAGTACAGTATATGAAGGACTTCATTTGGACCACAGCATCTGTAGAAGCTTGTAATTCTGTATTCACATGTTTGTAGTAGTAGGGTAGTTTTACAAGTCCAGAAAAAAGTCTGATAACTGGAATAATCAGATAACCCAACAATTAGATCTGATTTTGGGTGTGTGTTCACAGCACATGAGAAATCTGATCACTGTTGGGGACACCTGTAAGGGAATCAGTCAGTGCTTTTATAGTAACTCTTGTATTTGGAAGACACATTTTATTATTATTTTTATTTTATTTTTTGGCTTTGGATTTATTTTATAGGACAATCATTGCATGAAGGGGGAGAGAGGGGGTATAGACAGTCAGCAAATGTCAAGGGATGGACTCAAACCCACGATGCACACGAGCAACGCTCCTCACCATTGTACCACCAGCGAAGCACTCAAATAACTATTTCAATGTTACACATTTTCTCTCTCATTTTAGCCTTATTATTTTTATTTTTATTTGTTTAACAATTTTTTTCTTCTCAAAGCCTGTACGAATGATGAGAAAGAAATCAGATTACTCACATCAGATGGAACAATTGGACAATGGTCAGTTTTCTGGTGTGCCACTGCAGCACATTGAACAATCTCATTTCACACCAGATCCCGACCACTGGAGGGAATAACACCGCCATCTACAGGCCGCCTTCAGCACTGCTCACAGTTCCATTCAACACAGACATTTGACATCTTCCTCGCTAGGATTCACCTACACAAGCTTTTCCTACAACCGGCACAAGGACATGGGAGCGAGCCGTCTTTCCGCACACTGCTGGATGAGACTCACAGCGTTAGGGTTACTTTGAGAACATGCACCAGCGACAGAGGAGGAGGTGGAGGAGAAGAATGAAGAGAGGACACAGGAGAGGGACGCACTAGGGCTTTAGTCGACTAAAGTCATTCACGGTTTACTAAAGACAAACCCTGCTGATCGATTAGCCGGGACAGTGGTGTGAAACAAAGCTCTCAAACCTTTTCTCTGACCATAAGTCTGACCGAAATAGCACTCATGCAGAAACAACTGTCCAACTGTGTGTGAAAAGCAGATTCAACTCATGATTAACTCTTTTAATCTGCACATAACTCAGTCTATTATATTGACTACTTTTTGCTGTTGTTGGATTGAAATCCTTGTAATCTAATTAAAATATTATAATACACATTTTGGTTGACAAAAACACCAATGACCGACGAATCGACTAAATGACTAAAGCCCGACAGCCATAGGACACACACCATTACCCAACATGCAACAGTTCAAAACAGCACCAGTAGGAGTGACAGCCACCCAGCGTTTTGCCCCAGCGTTTGAAGGCTTACCGAGGATGGGCGCTAGGCGGAAGATGTCAGACAGTCGGCTGTTCACAGGTTCGTAAGGAGAGTCCTCCAAGAAGTCGTTCCCTGAGAGAGGAGAAAAATCAATAATATTTTCTTGAATAGGTTGTGTTCACGTGACATCACAACATTCCTTTGGTTTGGAAAAAAAGGACTTTTGTAGGTTTTTACAAATAAGGAATGATTATAACCAAGAAATAAACAAAGCAATGTCCTGTGTCCGAACTCTTTATGAAGGCATTTCAATCAGAACTCACAAGTGGAATAATATCTAAATTACATAAATGCATCAAATTAGATTAGATTAGTTTTTATTGTCCCTGTAGGGAAATTTGTCCTCTGCATTTGACCCATCCTTCAATGCCGGGGCATCTCCTCAGGAGCAGTGGTCAGAACACCATGTCAAAGTGCTCACGACTCAGCGGGATCTGCAAACTGTTGGAGAAACTGTGGTTGCCAAGAGGCTCATCATTACATGTGTTTTGGGACTGTCCTGTGGTTCACAAATACTGGACTGAGATCAATGATGCGGCTTGTCTTCAACCCATTCCATTTAACTTTAAAACGTTGTACCTCGGATGTAGGACTCTAGCGATGGAGAGGATGAATGGATACCTGTGGAGTGTACTTTCAGCTGCAGTGAAAAAGGCAGTAACCAAGAAATAGAGACGGGAACTGAGCCGACAGTGAAGGACTGGACTTAAGCGTGGACAAATGTAACGATCACTGGGACAGAGGGGACAGAGGGGACAGAGGGGACAGAGGGGACAGATACAGGGTCCTTCTTATCTCCTTTTGATTTGAACTTTTCACTCTCTGGTCTTGTTTCATTTGTTCTTTCTGTTTTGTTCATATTTTAACATAAAAAAGGACTTTAAGACATAAAATGTACACGTTTGTAGAACCAAACCCCCCAAAATAATGTGGATCATAAGTTTGGAGATTTCCAAAACAGTAAAGGGAACAGTTTCACAATAAATATGTACTTATGATGTGAAATTAAGAGTAATTTTAAGCATAAGCCCAGTATTTGTTATTACATGAACTATAACTTTTATTTTATTTATTTTTTGATATGCTTTTAAATATAGTTTTACGGAATGTTAAAAGAACAAAACCAAAAACCTAAATAAATGACTCGATATGTCATTAGCTGAGGCCCTAGAAACAAAATGAGGTTTAACAGCACAAATCAGATCACCTGTTTCCGCAACATCAAGAATGCACGTTTTTCAGGGTATTTTTAGCAATAAAAACTCTGTAAATAGTGTTTAAGTTATGCCTTACTGGGCAAAATTCCAGGCAAAATAGCAAAAAAAGTTGCATAGTGCGCCTTTAATGAGCACTGTATTGAGTAATTACAGTGTGGCTATAAAGTTCACTTCAGTCAGATAAAATACTTTAGAATTATCTGTTCTTCAGGTGGATCTGTTATAAAGTCTGTTTTCATCTAAAATGTCCTTTTCATTCGTATTAGTGACATGGTCCGTTCTCCCACTGCAGCCATATGTAGTCCAGAGAGTCACTTTTTTGACTTTCGATTTCAACTTAAAATGTTTTTGTAACGGCATATATCTCAGGCATATAGTCGTAAATCATGTAAAAACCAGAACCCTAACCTCTTTAGGAGAGTCCAAGTCAGAGTTGTTGTAGTCCACTGGAGATGACACAGATGACAACGACATTGCAGATAATTGGAGGCCTGACGTTTCTTATCAATATTATCAATTACACGCACTCATTTTAAGAGAGTAAAATGAGATCTTCACGTCACATTGGCTCATTAGCTCACAGAAGCTCACCAAAAGAGCACATCATTGCTGCAGGTTCCACATTCTTCTGTCTGAATAATCGATCTGCAGATGAGCATCACAGCGTTAACTGCTGGATTAAAGGAGACATCGAATGCTTTATTGTTACTTAGTGTTGAACAATAAAGCATAAGTAGAGCATTATTTTACACGTTGTTCATTGTAAACTGCAGTATTGATCTGAAACGGCTTAGTAATAGAGAAGGGCCATTGACTTCCTGTTCACAACTGTCCCGCCTCTTCATAGTGACCTTTCACTGTAACTAGCAGCAGGATGTCATTTGTATGTTTTTATTGGAGAAAAGTGTCTGCGTGACCTTTTGCATGTATCACTCAGAGTTAATTTTTTAAATAATCACAAGTATGAACTGGGATGTGGGCGGGGTTAGGGGGAAGGTGAAAACTGGACATTTCTGAGCACGCAAGCCTCAGTTACAGGACAAGATTAACTCAAACAAACAGGAATCAATCCAAAAGCAACTTTGACTGAACTAACAATGAGGAAACTGTTGTAACGAGGTAAAGATGATTTTGCACAATATATCTCCTGGAGGAGCACCTTGCACTTTTGTATAACCCGTTAACAGCCGCCCATTTTGCCCTGTGCACAATAGTTGGACATACCAAATGGCATTGCTTATTAAAAGAGGACCTCACAGCCCACAAGCCAGTGTGATGCATCATTAGAAAGCTTAGGCCTTCTAGTTTCTGCAGATGTGCATATGAACACTGTCAGGACTTCAGAAGCCCAAACATAAAAAATAAAAAAAAATTTTAGTCTCGCCTGAATATTGTCAATTTGTTAAGGTCCTGAGCAAGACATACTTCACTGTAAAATGATGCTATTCACTGTACTTGCTGTTCATCTTGTTGACAACAACTGTGTAAAGTTTCAAATCTCTAGGAAAAGGCATTTTGGTGCTGTTGACCTTTTTGAAATCAAAAAGTATATTCGGAACAAGTTCTCCAAATATGTGCCAACTGTTCCAAACTGATTGTAGCTCCTCTATGATCATAAAACATACATTTTGATGTTTTGGAGACCACAAATACCTATTATAAACTGCTAAGAACAATGTATGTGAAAATGAAGTGAGTTACATGAGTGTGACCATGAATTTCCCAATAGAGATGGGAAAAAAAAATAATTATATTTATATTTTTTGGGTATAATACATATGTCGTGCACGTCCAAGAGGCTGACGAGATCAGAAAACATGGTGCGTAAAATCTTGTCTGCTGGCTCTTTACTGCTTTTACGCATGTGAATAATTTGCCCCCCGTCTGTCTTCTCCTAAAACCCACCCATCGTTCGAAAGGTTATCTGATTGGCTACCATAATATGTCAATCAAAACGTGATACGCAGATGCGTGAAGGCGACGCATGGTTTATCTAAAGGGCTGTGCCAGACGAACCCGTGAACAGAAAAACTCTTGGATGGTCCCATTTTGTAGCTGAAAGTGTGAGGAAAACAAACATACAGCTCCATATTGTATCTGGAGCTTGTGTTTCGATACGGACCAGAGATGTGTTGCACGAGCTTTAGTTGTGAGTTTTTTACAGAAGAAAACTTCAAATGGGATTACTTCAGGAAAAATACACAAGGATATTGTTTTTCTGTGGATTATTACGGACAGAATGAGTACAGCTACTGATGGACTGAACACCGTTGAGTTTGTCAGAACTGCAATAAGTGTAAGAAATGTTACATGGAAAGTAGATTTTTATCACAAACTATTGGTGATTGCATTGCATTATTCATTTGCATTGAATAATATGCCCCAATAAGCAATGACATATTTGTTTTGTTGAAAAAATAATCTTTAAAAATGAAAGAACGTTTAAAGTCCGGTTTCATACCGTGCGCGGTATGGAGGACAACTTAGAGGAAAATCGACTGCTGCCACTCTTCATCTTTTTGCCACCACTGTCCGATAGAGTCAAAAATGCCGTTGCTGTTTTGTTTACCCCATTGCCCCCCATGTGACAGGCTTTATTTGGGTCAGTCGATTTCCTCTCCGGCCCCCGCGCCTGATTAGGCAGGCCGGTCAGCTAGGACGCACCGCTCGACACCCATCCTCCTACCACTGAGATGGGCCGTGGAAGACGGGCTAACCAGCACTAAGACCGCTCACGCACCATTAGCTTCATGTAGAGCAATGGGACGGGACAGCGACACCACCACCAGAGCTGCGGACCAGTTTGGATCGTGTTTGTGATGCGATGACGGACAGTCACGGACACAGAGGAGAGAGATAGACTTTTGTCACTGTCAGGGGTGGGGTCAAGTGCCAGAGGGGGAGAGGGGCGGGGTTATCACTGGGACAAAGGGAGGGGCTGACATCAAAACAGATAAATACTGTTTTCATCCACATTTATGGGCAAGCAAAAATGACATGGGAAGAGGTCATTCCACAATGGTTACCTAGCAACCAGACTGTAAACAAGAACCAAACCCATGTAAATTACACAACAGTTATGATTTGAAAATGAGTATTACCTGATTACACCTTTATTTTAGTGACAGTCAGAACTGCGTCAGTCTCTGTATTTGAGATGACACGGCTCATATTGATGACATCACAGAAGGATTGCGTTTTAGAACTCGGCTCTACGTCCTGTAATTTTATTTTTCTTAATTTCTTCCCAAACTGCAACTTTACAGATGTAAAACTATGATAAACATTGACCACAGGTTCTAGCACAATGCCACCGTCATTTAAAATCGTTTTATTAGGGCGTGGGCACAAAAGTGTGAGAGGGGGGATTTGAACGAACCCAATGGAGCACGCACATTGAGCTGGACGTTATGATATGAAAATGAAGACTTTGCCCATTAAGATGACTCTCTGGTGCCCCCTTTAAATTTATTTTAGAATATTCATCAAAGAAAAATGTAAAAAAGTGTCTGTAATAGGTGTGCAGAAGGGATTGTTTGAGTGTAAAAAATGGGTTGAAGATCATTATTAGGGTCAGCGATTCGTCCGCCTCGCACTGGTCCTATTTTACCTGTAAAGTTAATCTCAGTGGTTCCCAAAGTCGGGGTCACAAAGCATGTGCTGCGGATGGAGAATTCTTCCATGTTGGTGTTCTACCTTACCTTGCAGCGTCTGGTAGATGCCCCAGTAGATGCGTAGACAGTTCTTCTCTTTCTTCATGCCCCTCTTGCAGCGACAGTTGTACAGTGGGCTCTGTTTGAGGGCATCCATGGCCATGCGGCACTCGTCCTTTCCTTCCAGAGAGGCCACCAGGCTCAGGTTGGTCTCCTTCCCGCCGGACACGCACTGCCTCATGGTGCGGTACTTGGAGCTGCAGGAGGCTTCTCTAAGGCACTGCTCACTGGCCCGCACACAATCCAGCCGTGAGGAGGCCGAGCGCTGCGGGTCCAAGGCCATGGAGAACACCACTGTGGAGGGACGGACAAGAGAGCACGTTTGGATTCTGGGATTCACAATCAATATTGCAACCAACTATATATCACAACTATATTATATATCATCTATCTAATCTATGTATTATTTATGTATATATTATGATATCTATATTAGATCTATAAATCATGTTGTTTATGTCCTGACTCTGGACAGAGGAGGCGGTCATGTTTAGTTCATCACTGGGCCACAGGAGGCCGGTCACATGTTTAAGTCTCCCCTGACTCTCGGACTGCAGGAGGCTGGTGCCATGTTTAGTCCTGATGTCTGGCACAGCAGGAGGCGGCACATGTTTTTAGTCCTGATTCTGGATCGCAAACAGGAGGCCGTGTCATGTTTAGTCCTGACTCTGGCACAACGGAGGCGGTCATGTTTAGTCCTGACTCTGGCACGGCAGGAGGCCGGTCCATGTTTTATCCTGACTCTGGCACCAGACGGGGCCGGCACATGTTTAGTCTGATTCTTGGCACCAGCAGGAGGCCGGTCATGTTTAGTCTGACTCTGGACGAGCAGGAGGCCGGCCATGTGTTAGTCCTGATTCTGGCACCAACAGGAGGCCGGTTCCATGTTTAGTTCTGACATCCTGGACCTGCAGGACGGCCGGACTGTTTAGTCCGATTCTGGCACCGCCAGGAGGCGGTCCAGATTGTTTAGCCTGACTTTGGCACCTGCAGGAGCGGTCCCATGTTTAGGTCCCTACTCTGGAACCTTGCAGGAGGCGTCCATGTTTAGTCCTGAACTCTGGACAGCAGGAGGCCGGCACATGTTGTCTGATTCTGGCACACCAGAGGCGGTCCAGTTTAGTCTGAACTGGACTGAGGAGCGGCACATGTTAGTTGATTTCTGGGGCACAAACAGGAGGCCGGTCCATGTTTGTCATGATCTGGCATGCAGGAGGCCGGTCATGTTTAGTCCTGATCTCTGGCACATGCAGGGAGGCCGTCCATGTTTAGTCCTGACTCTGGCACTGCAGGAGGCGTTCTCATGTTTAGTCCTGACATTCGGACCTGCAGTGAGGCCGTCATGTTTGTCCTGATATGGCACAACAGAGGCCGGTCATGTTAGTCCTGATCTGGCCTGCAGGAGGTCGTCCGATGTTTAGATCCTGACTTCTGCCACTCTGGCGAGCAGGCTTGGTATCCGTAGTCCTGACTCTGGCACCTCTATACAGGAACAGGCCGGTCATGTTAGTCCTGACTCTGCACCAGACGAGTGCCGGTCCATGTTTATCCATGACTGAGCACCTGCAGGAGGCCGGTCCCTTGTTTAGATCTTGATCTGGCAGCCTGCAGGAGGCGGCACATGTTAGATGTTTAGTCCTGACTCTGGCACCTGCAGGAGGCCGGCACATGTTTAGTCCTGACTCTGGCACCAACAGGAGGCACTGTGGCCTGCCCTACATGGCAAGCATAAGTGCTGTCCACTCCACCATGAGCCGCACTGTGTTTTCTAATATCACAGGTTTTATCGAGCGATCCGATCCCACACTGTGTTTCCTGCATTAGGACCTGTAGATGTGAGCAGCGCTGCTGTTCTGGCTTGAGGCTAACGCTACCGCTAAAATACACACTGTGGAGACTCAGCAGACACTAAAAACACTCATATTGGCAGATGTTTGTGTTTCCCCTTTGGTGCCTTCGTTAAGTCTTTTTGAGTGGTAAAACTGTCGGGACAGTGAGCCATGTGCTCTGAGGATAAGCACTTTTCTCCCACACACCAGTGGAAAGGACAAAGTACAAAAGTCAAAGCACTTAAATCTACTCAATTCAATCAAGATTACAACATAAATTCTCAAAATCTCTGAAATCAATTTTCCACTTTTTTGTGCAGACTTATCTTTTGCTCTTTTATCTAATATATCAAAATATTTCCCTCAGTTCCTCTTTTATCTATCAAAGTTTAGTAACTTTCGTTTACTTTTTCAGCAAAGAATATACAACATCATAAGAAATGAAAACAAAACCCACACTATTTTTCACAAAATTATCCCCAATAATAAAGAATAACCCTAAAGTCTTCTCAAACACTGACAACATTTTAAAGACTGTGAAGACAGAAACACAATCAGCTGTGGTCTTAAAGCAGTCGATCTACACATTATGTCCACGTTCGGCTCCTCAGGAAGGCCCAGCACGGTTTTCAGATCCAATTCCAACCCAATGTTTCAGTTCTTTTATGGATCTTGCTGAGACAAGTTTTTAAACATGATTAATGGCTCTCTTCATACGGGGGTCTTTCCCACTGCCTTTAAGTGGCAGTGGTGAGGCCCCTGCAGAAGAAGAGCGATGTATGTGTCTCTCAAAGCAAGTTCTACTATTAGGAGCTGCTCTCTGTAAAGTTCCAGTGAGAGTGTGTTTGAAGGATTCTTTAACAATATTTGAGGGTCCAAATATGGGTCATAGAGAGAGTGCTGTAAAACCCACCCAAGGACAACTGGACAACTGCATGGGCCAGCCAAGACCAGACCCTCACTTCTGAATGGGTCCGATCCATGCCGGAGCCAGTACACGACCACACTGTAATACTCAGGAGACCACCATCATTCAGCCCCAAACATTCCACTGACTGACCCCTGCTGTAAGGTTATTATAGGGCATTTGGATTCATTCATCGAAAAATCCACCAGATTATAGGATCGGATTTGTGGACATTTTCAAGCGGTGCACTACTTTGTACTTTTACAACATGTAGGCATTAACTGAAGGGACCTGTGTGCCAGTGAAGATGAAGGCCTAGTGACGTTCCTGATGCAGAGAGTGGCTTCTCATTTCTGACACAACCGTGTGGAAAGACAAATCCCGTGGTCATGGAAAAGTTGCCAGTGTGTTTGAGAAGGGTCAAATTATTGGCATCAAACAGAGAAAACATCTGCATGACCGCAGAGAAGCAGAAACTAATGTACCACAGCTCTGAACCCCAGTGAGAGTGTTTGGGACGAGCTGGACGGCTTTGTTGCAAGAGGTCACCTTCCTCTCCATCATCAACATAAGATCTGTGTAGGAACAATACGACACGTCCTGAAGATCTTGTACCGGTTGTGTAGGAATCAATTGATCACTACTGATATTTCTGTTTGTGTTTTAGGATAGCAATGAACGTCTTGTTAGATCTACATTGTTATGTGAAACAATTGACACGCGTGAAGATCTGTGGTGTTTCAGGGAATTACAATTTGATCATCGTCTAGAATAGATCTGCGTTGTAGTACAGCAACGACTACGCTGAAGATCCTGTGCAGAGAAAACGAACGACGATCGCGTGTAGAGCATACCCGGCTGAAGATGCGTGAGGAAGAACGACACCTAAGATCTGTGTGTAGGAACAATGGACACGCTTGAAGATCTTGTAGTAAGAACAACGACACGCTGAAGATCATACTCTGAATGTGAGAACAATCGACACGACTGAAGATCTGCTAAGTGAAGGAACAACGGACACGCTGAAGATCTGCGATGGAACAACATCACACGCTGAAGATCTCGCGGTGAGGAACAACAACCGCTGAAGATCTGCCGGAGGAACAACGAACACATTCTGTACAAATTATTGATAGAAGCGTATTGAAACTATGCCACATGAATGATGTGCTGTAATAATATAAGCTAACGCTAAACCAAATATTAGAGCATGTGACTTTTTTTGAGACTCTTTTTTGGGACTGTATTCGACAGCCAAAAACAATCAATGGAGTTACAAATAACTCTTTGCCACAGACGGAAATGCCCGTCTTATAAATCCCAACCGTAACCTGCCACGGACGGGTTAAGAAGAGAATTCCTCTTTGAACAGAAATGGTCATTTAAAGTTCAATTTACCGGAAGTTTACAATAGCGTTCTTATGCCTCAACAAAGAGCTGCAGTCAGCTAACAATAGGATTTCAATGGCCCATTACAGGGCTGGAATCTACACTGCTCAGATTTGCATAAACATCGGCGTTCTCAGACCAGGTTCTGCAGATGGAAAATGACTTTCAGATGATTTTCCAAACAGTGTCCAGATGACTACACGATGGAACACTCCTGGACGAAGGAGGGATTACACTGACCCATAATCCCAAAGATTTATTTTCATTGCGGTTGCACATAAATGAACAAGAAGAACAAAAAGTGTTATACAAACGTTTTTCTCCACTTATTGCTTCGAAATGCTTGAGTTTTATAACTACGGGTTTTCAACAAAAAAAGCAGCGGCTCAATGTACATAACATTTTCTTCAATGTAAGGGTTAGGGTTTGGAGTAAAAACGTGGTTGAACCTGCAGCCGAGTTTTACAACTCCAGCTCTGTGACTGAAACATTTCATAAAACATAAATCAGATCTCGCCAGGGGAATCAACTCAAAACTATTCATTATGGCTGATCTTAACTACAATTGAACTGGATAAATAACAAATAAATTGGAAAAAGAAGAAAATTGTGTTCTAACTGATGAAGAATGGGAGTGTATAGTGTATGTTGTTACAATATTATCCAACACCACGACAAATGGCCATTTTCCACAGAGAAGTACTTTGTGGGATTGTCCCGTTCCTAAATACTGAGATCAATGAGGCTTCAACCCATATTCCATTTGACTTTAAAACAGTGTATCTGGGCTGTAGGACTCCAGCAATGGAGAGGATTGATGGAAATATGTGGAGTGTACTTTTGTCTGAAGCAAAATAAGGAAGAAAAAAAAAGGCAGGCACCATGAAGGACTCAACTGAATGAACTTTAAACATTCATAAAATGGAAAGAGGGACTTTTCTTGGACCGATGGGACAGGCACAGGACAAACGGACTTTTCTTTGAGCTGCTCCTTTTTTCATTTTGATTTTGCCTTCACTCTCACATTTGTTCAGTTTGTTTGTGTCCTTAATAAAAGAATAACACCATTTTAATCGTATATTGCATCCACGCAGAACTTGACAAGAGATCAATTTTCCGCAACGACTTGTTTACATTTTCGCCGTAGTTGATCAAATGAGCACTCACTTCTTGGTCGTGAGTGCGGTGGATGCTTCGAAAATACAATCTATAGCTGATAACTTTCATCTTTAAGAGATTATGTCCATGTTTGGAAAATGTATAAACTTGCCTTCTGAACACATACTCATGTTCCATCTGCAGCATTAGCGTGCAGAGCCACGAGAGGCCCGTGTGAGGCGCTGGTCTGCAGGCGGAGCGAGCTCTGTGGTGGGCTCGTGGAGGACTCGAGGAGGAGCAGCGCATCACGACCCAAATGTTGGCAGTTCATCCCACCTAACTCCTTTGGGATTATTGAAGTGATATCTAATCTGGCAGTGCATATGTGCATACTGTAGTGCCATAGAAGCATGTGTCAGTGTGATTTGTGTGATCAGAGGCTGTTGGCATTTAAAGGCAGCCACATCTTTGTGATACTGTCCCAAGGCAGCTGTTATCAGAATCAGAATCAGAAAAAGGTGTATTGCCGTTGTCGTTGAACACAGGAACTTGTGTCGGCGTGAAGGTGCGACATGAAACAATGAATAATTAAAATAATAACAAAAGCAACGTCTATAGCGCCAAAGATGGCACGCACAAATGACCAACTATCAGAGTGCTTTATGACCCGCTGACTGTCATTATCAGCCCAAAGAAGGTCAGATCTGACTGGCCCACTTCACCAAGTCTCCTGATGAAGTGGGCCATGACAAAATGTCAATTTATTCATTTGCATGGTATTTTGGCAGGTTTAATGAACAAACTCTGGTGTGTGGTTATTTTGTACAAATACAATGTTTGAGAAGAGTGGCATCCCCAAGTGTGGTCATCAGGCCTGATCACTTCTCTGCCACAGCCCAATCACAGCCACAATTTGTACTGTTATTATCTTCAATTCTACATGCATTAATGGTACACATATGGTGATTTTTGAGATAGAAGCGCATGGATTTTAAAATACAAAGCATCCACATCCATCCAGAAGCACCTTCAAAATATCAGTCAAAATATCAAGTGTATTCTGCGCACTTGACAGTTTAGTTCTGCGCACAAAGAAAAATATAGTTTGGAACTTTAATGGGATTGCATTGAGAGGGCTCAGTGCGAGCGACAGAGCCCGTGTCCCGGGCACCGGGCACCGGGAGGAGAGAGCGCGCTCCGGTCCGCACCGAGCCCGGGAGCTTCTGTGGCGTTAGTGGTGGAAATAGATCCCAGTGTTTGGGGGATGTTTAGTCCATATGAAGTTCTGACTAAGTCTTGGATCAGAGTCCGTTTTAAAGCCGGTTTAGACCCAGTTTAGCCCTGCACGGTTTAGACCCACTGAAAGCCTGACATCAGCCTGTTTGTAAATCCTAGTAAAGTTCTGACTTAATCCAATTTGAAACTTGGTTTAATCCTGGTTTATTCTTTTCACCTGATCCTGGTTTATTCCCTTTTGTCCAAGAATCGGCAGCGTCCTGGTTTAGACCCAGTTTAGTCTTGGATTACAATTGAACTCGGATCAAATTTAAAACCACTTTCTTATAATCTTCAATTGACTAGATCCGATTTAGTCCTTGTTTTAGTCTTGGGGTAGATCCGGGTTAGTCCTTTTCGCGTTTCCCTTTCTGTTTCATATTTTCAAAATCCCCAAACCTGATGAAATGAAAAGCCTTGCTCTTATTAAACTCACCCAAAAGCGTGAGTCCGGCGTAAAGCGCAGCGAGCACCATCGTCTTCCGCTCCATGCGCGACCGAACACAACTCCAAAGTGACTTAAAATCCGGTTAATTCCCACACGAGCGCTTCTGACGCGCTCAAATCCATCGAAAAGACTCCACGCTGATCGCAAATAACCTCCTTTAAGTCCCCAAAAGTGCCACAAAATCCACCTTCACGCCCCAAGCTTCAGTGAACCCGAACCAGGCTCGAGTCTATGAGCGTTCCCTTTCCACAGACAGTTGTTCTCCCCGTGCTGGGGTCGGACGGAGAGGCGCGGGGCCGGTGCCGGTGCGATGCCTCGTTCGTTGCGTCTGTGCGTCCTGGCCCACAGTGCCGTGCGCGCAGGGCAGAGCGCGAGAGGACGGGGGGGAGGAGGAGGAGGAGGAGGAGAGGAGGAGGAGGTACGAGTGCGCTCTTCTCCACACTCACAGTCCGGAGCAGAGCCGCGGGAGCCGTGCGTAAAATGCGCCATTGTGCTGCTGCGGGCGGCGGGACCACACTTCAGATTGTCCGGTTGGTCGTTTCCTTTGTGCGGTGCTGTTTTATCTGAGCCGCTGGTCCATTTGATCTCAGAGTCAGGCCAGTTTTAGACTCAGTTTAGCTCTGGTTTTGACCTGGTTCTGAAACATTAAGTCCTGTTTTGGACCTAGTCAGGTCTGTGCTGGTCCTGTTTTAGTCCTTTTTACAGCTGGTCTAGTCCTTCTTATATGTTTCTGGGTTTTGTTGTTGTTGTTGTTGTTTTTTAATATATATCTATAAATGAAAAACACTAAGACCTGGTTTAGTCTTTAGACCAGACCAGACCTGGTTTAGTATTGACTTAGACCACACCTATAGACTTGGTTTAGTTCTGGTTTAGACCTGGTTTAGACCTGTTTTTGACATGGTTCTGAAATGACTTAGTCTTGGTGTAGTCCTGATGTAGTCCTGGTGTAGTCCTGGTTTAGTCCTGGTTTAGTTCTGATTTAGTGCTGGTTAGGTCAGATTTAGTCCTGGTTTAGTCCTAGTTTAGTTCTGATTTAGTCCTGGTTTAGTCCTGGTTTAGTTCTGGTTTAGTTCTGATTTAGTCCTGATTTAGTTCTGATTTAGTCCTGGTTTAGTCCTGGTTTAGTTCTGATTTAGTCCTGGTTTAGTCCTGATTTAGTCCTGATTTAGTCCTGATTTAGTCCTGGTTTAGTCCTAGTTTAGTTCTGATTTAGTCCTGGTTTAGTCCTGGTTTAGTCCTGATTTAGTTCTGATTTAGTCCTGGTTTAGTCCTAGTTTAGTTCTGATTTAGTCCTGGTTTAGTTCTGATTTAGTCCTGGTTTAGTCCTGGTTTAGTCCTGATTTAGTTCTGATTTAGTAAATTCTGTGTTTGTCCGGATTTTTTTATGGTTTAATAATGTTTTGATCTGTCCTAGACCTGATTTAGTCCTGGTCCAGACCTGGACAACAGTTCCCCTAAATCCCTCTTGACCCCCTGATCGTGTATTGGTGATTCATATTAGGCATGGATCTGTTTACCAGTCGTTTGTCACGGATTACAGTTACATTTTGTTCACAATTCAAACATTTCAAAATCCATATTAAAGAATTGGTTTGATAGTTGATCAACTAAAATCATAGCACTTTCTTTTGTTGCACATGGTCTTAAACTGGATCTGCTAAAGCTCCAGATCCTTCTAAAACATCACACTTGGTATCGATACTTTTTCACATGAGTATTTAGTTTGATACTAGCTTTAGTATTACTTTTGACGACCTTATTTAAGAACATTTTATTTTCAAAAGTTTATTTTGACATAAGAAATGAGTCCAAGCTGGTCTCCATGGGCCCCGCACCTCTGCTTGGGAAACCCTGCCTCAGTCACATGTTTCAGCTCGTCTCAATCAGACCAGTGGAGAAGAAGTACTCCAGTTTGCGACTTAAGAAAAAGTACAGATGCAGGGCAAAAAAATACTCAAAAGACAAATAAATCCTTTAAAAAAGAAAAATGTACTAAATCAATAAATAGTGTCTCCACGATTTGGGGAACGGTTAAAACGTTCAATGTAGTGAACGTGATGAAGGACGGTGTTGGTTTTGAGAGGAAGTGACAGAGAACTTAATTTATTCATGATATAAAACCAAAAGGACTGAATACAAAACTAGTCTTCAGACTTCGGGGTTGTAAACGTGGTGCTGGTGGGCTTCTCCTGTACCCCGCCCTGTGGAGAGCTGCAGGTCAGGACAGTGGCTCCATGCCATTCTGCTGAATCCTACGGCGCTCACTGTTTCAGAAAATAAAACTGTAGTGTACTTAAAGAGCAGTGGGCGTGTCGCGGTGGGCAATCTGAGGAGCAGCGTTCCCCACTCAAACACACATGAAGCAGTCCAAATCCAGCTTTGAGGAGGGACAAGCATTCTAATATGCTTAAAAGCTCCTAAAAGTCAATTTAGCATTCTGGGTCTCCTTTAAGCCAAGTACTTTTGCTTTTGTACTCTAAGTAGAGCAGTGGGGTCAGATGTTAGCGCTGGTCCTACAGGTGACGTCACAAACCAAAGCTGTGATTGTGGCAGTTGAAAGGCTTTGAAGACAGAAGAGTTTCACGGGCCCTGGCAGAACATGAGCGCAACGAAGACGAGGCTCAGGGCGTACACCGGTGGAACGTGCACCCCAGTCTGAGACCCCTTCCTCAGGCTCGGCGCTGCTGACCCGTGTGTGGGCGGCGGCAGGAGCGTGTTGGCAGTGCTCACCAACACGCACACACGCACGTACATACACGCACACACGTACACGCACACACACGTGCACACATACACGCATGCACACGTACACACACACAGCTAAACACACGCACACTTACACACACGTGTACACGTACACGTAGACACACGTACACGCACACACACCTACACACACACACCTACACACACGTGCACCATACACGCATGCACGTACACACAAGCGCACGTACACGTAGACACACGTACACACACGCACACCTACACACACGTACACGCACACCTACACACACACTCACCTACACACACACTCACCGACACACACGCACACGGTACACACACGCACACACACACGCACACCTCACACACACACCTACACCTTTACACACACGCTCACTTACACACACGCACACACATGCTCACCTACACACACGCTCACCTACACGCACACACACACGCCTCACCTACACGCACGCACACAGAGGCTCACCTACACACACGCACACACACACTCACCTACACACGCACACACACACGCTCACCTACACACACACACACATGCTCACCTACACGCACGCACACAACACACGCTCACTACACGCACACACACACATGCTCACCTACACACACGCACACACATGCTCACCTACACACACACACACATGCTCACCTACACACACCACACACCACACACGCTCACCTCACACACACTACGACACACGCTCACCAACACGCACGCACAACACATGCTCACCTACACGCACGCACACACATGCTCACCTACACGCACACACACATGCTCACCTAACACACACGCACACACATGCTCACCTACACACACGCACACACACACACACACACACACATGCTCACCTACACACACACTTACGACACACGCTCACCTACACGCACGCACACACATGCTCACCTACACACACGCACACACATGCTCACCTACACACACGCACACACATGCT
This sequence comes from Chaenogobius annularis, assembly GCA_015082035.1. Classification (NCBI taxonomy): domain Eukaryota; kingdom Metazoa; phylum Chordata; class Actinopteri; order Gobiiformes; family Gobiidae; genus Chaenogobius; species Chaenogobius annularis. Next base: position 182,113 of record BJKM01000691.1, on the reverse strand, counting down.
CACCTACCACCCGCGCACACACACGCGCGCACACACCGTCAGGCCGGGCCCACAGACCTTCGGGTCGCACCACTCAAAGTCTCTTGTTCAGGACGGGCCGTTCTGACAGCAGAAAGTGGCAAAGATTCAAAGACAACTCAAGGAATATGTTTTCCGCTTACAGGGACCAAAGCAGGACTGAACCAGGTCTGCAGGTCTGGTCTTAGCAAGACTAGTCCAAGACTAAACCAGGGCTCTAGGTCTAGCCTAAACCAAGACTAAACCAGGGCTTAGGTCTGGCATAAACAAGACTAAAACCAGGTCTTAGGTCTGGCCTAAACCAAGACCTAAACCAGAGTTTAGGTCTGGCATAAACAAGACTAAACCAGGGCTTAGGTCTGGCCTAAACCAAGACTAAACCAGAGCTTAGGTCTGGCATAAACAAGACTAAAACCAGGTCTTAGGTCTTGGTTTAGTCCTGTTTTAGTCCTGTTGTAGTCCTGCTTTAGACCTGCTTTAGTCCTGGTTTAGTCCTGCTTTTGTTCTGTTTTAGTCCTGTTTTAGTCCTGGTTTAGTCCTACTTTAGTCCTGCTTTAGTCCTGCTTTAGTCCTGCTTCAGTCCTGTTTTAGTCCTGTTTCAGTCCTGCTTTAGTCCTCTTTAGTCCTCTTTAGTCCTGTTTAGTCCCGGTTTAGTCCCGCTTTTGTCCTGTTTTAGTCCTGTTTTAGTCCTTGTTTAGTCCTGCTTTAAGTCCTGTTTTAGTCCTGCTTTAGACCTGCTTTAGTCCTGCTTTAGTCCTGCTTCAGTCCTTTGTTTTAGTCCTGTTTCAGTCCCGTTTCAGTCCTGCTTTAGTCCTGTTTTAAGTCCTGCTTAAGTCCTGTTCAGTCCTGCCTTTAGTCCTGCTTTAGTCCTGCTTTAGTCCTGCTTTAGTCCTGGATGTGCACAAACATGATGAGCGACCATGCCTATCAGAGGCACTAACACCTATGGAGACCTGGGTGACTGGCGCCATCTACTGGGCATTTGAGGAATGGCTAAATGACCTCAGTCTCCTCAGATGAAGAAAAGGCGGTGTTCTGTAGCTTTAAACAGGAGCTTTCACAGGAACAGTGAAAATACATCATGCATTTCCACATTACCAGGTGTGTTCATTTCATTAACTTCCCCAAAATGTCCATGTTGATTTTTTTTATACCAAGTTGTTACTTCAGATCTTTTCCGTGTACGTTTGAGAGCCCTGCCAAAAAACATTGTGGCGAGACACTGCAGGTCAACAAAGAACTTCAAAACATTTTGTAATATTTTCTTACAAAAATGTATTTATTTGTAACACATGTAGCAGATATTTGAGACAAATAGATGTGAAAAATATATAGGGTTGTTTTTGCTCCCACTATTTATATTTTCTTTTTTCAAAATGTTGGCACAATTAACCAGAGGAAAATCACGAGACGTCAAAATAAAATCGAAGCCACAAAACCTCCAAAAATAAGCATCCCAATCGGTCCAAAGTCGGTCAAATTTGTCCGATGTTTTATTAAGTCCAAATGTAATCTTCTCCATTTCCTGTATGTTAGTTACGATATCAGTCCAGTCCCTGATCGTCGGTGCAGTTTGAGTCATTCCTGCAGCCAAGAGCACTCTCCCAAGGTATCCACAGTGTGTGCCTGTGTCCACATTAGGAGTTTTAAGGCCCAGATACATAGTACTGAAATCAAATGAAATGGCAATGCCAAAAATAGTCTGTAGCTCTTTGTTGAGTTCAGTCCAATATTTCTGAGCAACTATGTCCCAAAACACGTGAGAGTGGTTTGCCTCCTGGTGCCACAGTTTCTCCAACTGTTAGCATTCTTCTGTGAGTAATGGGCACTTTATCATGTTATATTCCAACAGAATTCTCTCCAAACATGTGATTTTGTGGTTCTCCGCTGAGATGTACATACATTTTCCCATTTGTCGTCTGTCAAAATAAAATGATCCTCTCTTTCCCATTATTTTTAATGTAACCAATAGAGTGGCGGCCCAAATTGTTAATACATTTGTATAACTTAGATATTATTCACCTTATGTGTTCTGATCTATAAGCTTTAATAAACATTTCTGTCAAAAGGCTATGATGGGCATTGGTAAGTTTAATTTCTTGGATATAACAACTCTTTATTTGTAAATACCTATAAAATTCCTGTTTCTCCAAGCCAAAGGATTCTTTCAACATACAAAAGCTTTTCATGTGATTTTTTAGTTTTATCTGGTAGAACACTCATATACCTTTAGTTATTCAGACTTTAAATCGCAAATATGTGCTGTTAGGTGCAAAACTTTGATCGTAAGCCAACAGTTTCCGATTTTGATATATTTGTTTAGTTAGCATGTTTAGATTAACTCCTTCCATGTTGTAAAACAGTAAAGCCTGCACAGGAATCCCCGGCACAACATTAGTCTCAATATTCTTCCATTGAGCCTCAAATTCTGGATCACACCAGCAACGCTCTGATCTGAGCTGAAATAAAGTAATTTTTCAAACAAGGCAAACCCCAATTGGATACAGTGATATTTTCCTTGCCGTACAAATCTTCCAAATGTTTTATTCCACTCATCAAACAGCCATTTGCGGATGGAAATTAGGAGAGTCTGGAACAGATAGAGAAACCTGGGCAAAACATTCATTTTTATAGTTTCAATCCTTTGATTTAGACTTAAGTATGGGATAAGAGTACATTTTTCAAGATGGACCTGTCAGGTGACCATTGATTTTAAGAGCCCCAATATTTTGAATAATTAAATCGTCTATTGGAAATTTGTTTCGCACTTCAAATAAATATGGCCAACTAACAGAATCAGAAGCTGAAAAGCAGGAGTTGATGTTTCTAGGAGCAGATTGGCCAGTGTTGTTATTTCCTGGTAAGCGAGTACATGTTAAGAGAGCAAACTGATTATAAAAGAAAAAAGAAAACGGTCTAGTTTTGCTTTTAGTGTCTCATTGATTGTCCATATGCTGCTGGTGCTAATCCACCAAGTGAAGTCCAAGGATCAGAGCCTGTCAATGATCGCTGTTATCGAGCCAGACTCAATCCACACCCACCCACCCACATACACACCCACAAAAGTCACCCTCCTCCTTCACATTTGTACAACTACAACAACTAGCATGATTTGTTTATTAAATTGACCTTATGCATTTTTTTAATGTGACTTGATTTTACCTGGAGGCCTCGAATCAGGGAGCACAGACTGCAGAGAAGAGCCGTAGGGTTGCAGGTTTGAACACAGTTTGTGTCCCTGCGCAGGACTGGTACAATAGAAAAGGCATTATCCCTGACAAATCTCTTCATGTAATAGCCCTGACTGCATAAAGGGCAAATATGATGCAATATTTGAATTGTTCTTTGCCTTTAAACATGTTCTTGAGTACCTTTAGTTTGGCATCTCATGTTAAAAAAAAAAAAAAAAAGTAAAATTTTTGAATCCGGGAGTACCTGTGTTTTGGCGCCATCTACTGGCGTCTACACTTGTATCTCAAAGTGTTTGAACACATTTCAAGCTGGTCTGTCTCAGCAGCAGTTGTACTGATGATGATTAGACGGAAGAAATTCACAGAACAAAATCTGGAGATGATTTACGGTGTTAAAAACAGCAGAATATTCTCAGAGTTACGTCACAGGTGGAGAAAAACGTATTGAGGAGTGTCGGTATAATCCCTCATATTGAGGAGTGTTTCTGACTTTCTAACCAGAATGAATCAAACTAGTGTGAATGAAGCTACATTCTACTTCAGGTGTGTTTTGGATGAGGAACATGTTAGAAGAGGGTTACAAGTTGTTGTTTTTGTAAACAAATCAATTTAGCATTCACTTTTTTTATGATTTTCTAATTTGGATTATTTTTATTTTGGTGTTTTACTGTTTTTTACATCAATACAGAATCAGTTTGTGAAGAAAAGCATGCAAATCAGTGTAAAATGAAATGTAAAAAGTAGAGCAGAGTTCTAAAACATATTGATGACATAACATTAAAGAGATTACTAATGAATTAATCAAAAGGTTTGGCACAGTATAAAACAAACACATGTTTCTGACCCTTTAAACATGAATTAAACAAAATAAAGTTGTTTTCAGGTATTTTTATTTGTCAGATTATAATGATTATGTGAATTACAGGAGTTTTGAGACAATGTGCAACAAGCTACAAGCAACAAGCTGCTGAGACAGACCAGCTCTATACTCTCCATCGGGTGCTCGAGGGTTCATGGGAGTTTGCCCAACCAGTCCACATGTGCTTTGTGGATCTGGAGAAGGCTTTCGACCGTGTCCCACGGTGTGCCCTTTGGGGGTGCTGCGGGAGTACGAGGTCCGGGGCCTTTGCTCAGGGCTGTCCGGTCCCTGTATGACCGGAGCAGGAGCTGTGTTCGCATTGCCGGCAGTAAGTCAGACCTGTTCCCAGTGCGTGTTGGACTCCGCCAGGGCTGCCCTTTGTCACCGGTTCTGTTCATTGTTTTTATGGACAGAATTTCTAGGTGCAGTCAGGGGTCAGAGGGGGTCCGGTTTGGAGAACACAGGATCTCATCTCTGCTGTTTGCAGATGATGTTGTCCTGATGGCTCCATCAAGGCCTGGACCTGCAACATGCACTGGGACGGTTTTCAGCCGAGTGTGAAGCAGCTGGGATGAGAATCAGCACCTCCAAATCTGAGGCCATGGTTCTCGACCGGAAAAAGGTGGCTTGCCCTCTCCGGGTGGGTGGGGAGTTCTTGCCCCAAGTGGAGGAGTTTAAGTATCTCGGGGTCTTGTTCACGAGTGAGGGAAGGATGGAGCGTGAGATTGACAGGTGGATCGGTGCAGCGTCTGCAGTGATGCGGTCGCTGCATCGGACTGTTGTGGTGAAGAAGGAGCTGAGTCGAAAGACAAAGCTCTCGATTTTCCAGTCAATCTACGGTCCTACCCTCACCTATGGTCATGAGCTTTGGGGTAGTGACCGAAAGGACAAGATCGCGGATACAAGCGGTCGAAATGAGTTTCCTCCACAGGGTGGCTGGGCGCTCCCTTAGAGATAGGGTGAGGAGCTCAGTCACACGGGAGGAGCTCGGAGTAGAGCCGCTGCTCCTCCACGTTGAGAGGAGCCAGCTGAGGTGGCTCGGGCATCTGTTCCGGATGCCTCCTGGACGCCTCCCTAGGGAGGTGTTTCGGGCATGTCCCACCGGGAGGAGGCCCCGGGGAAGACCCAGGACACGCTGGAGGGACTATGTCTCTCGGCTGGCCTGGGAACGCCTCGGGATCCCCCCGGAGGAGTTGGAGGAAGTGTCTGGGGAAAAGGAAGTCTGGGAGTCCCTGCTTAGACTGCTGCCGCTACGACCCGGCCCCGGATAAAGCGGAAGAAGATGGATGGATGGATGGATGGTGCAACAAGCTTTCTAGTAACAATTATTGAATAGGTTCACTGTGAAGGGATCATTTTCATAGTACTTTACTACAAAGTGAGCAAAATAATACTGTAAAAGTCTCCTTTACAGTAGGTTATTGTAATTGGTAAAGGATTCTGGGAAATAATTAGTTGGTACAGTAGACTACTGTAGAATGACAGTAAACAGTACGTTGCTGTAAATGTTACAGTGTGACTAATTCGTAAACTGACGTTTGCTCTTTTAAAGAGAATCCTTCTTTGAACCGAAATGGAGGTTTACGATTCAACCTTCCTGTTGCTTATAATGGTTTGTTGTAACCCTGGAGACGCCCGGATGCTAATCAGGTACTCAGTGAGGATGGACCGAAAGTCAGTGTACAATAGGATGATGATGGCCCCATCTCAAGGCTGTTAGTAAGCAAAGAGAGTAGTCTCAAGTGAAACCAAAAACTCCCTTTATCAAGAGGTCCCGCCCTGTGGGCAGGGTTTACACAGAGAAGGATCTAAAGCCTTAATTCCCAGACTCGATTCGCAGATTGAGTCCAGATGATACAACTGAATCTTTTTCTACAATGGAACACTCCTGGACGAATGAGGGATTACACCAACATCATTTTCTGTAGCAGCTATTGTATTTTTGCATCTGTTTGACTGTGAAAAGTTAACCATTTATTTGTAGAAATTGTGTAAATAATATTTCATATGTCTGTTCTGATCCTGGTTATATTGGAGGTAACTTGTGCTTGTGTAAGAAAGAGAGCCTTAAAGGGGAAGTTTTTAACAAGCTTTATCATTGTAAATACTTCTCAGAGTAGTGATGGCCAAATGAAGTCCCAAGAACCATTTGAGGCTTTAGCCAATTGTGTCAATACATGAGTCGACGCCTCACAAGGGGTTTCATTGGCTCCACTATGCCATATTGTGGTCAAAAAAATTAAACTCATGTAAAGTAGTACCAAATAATAACCCGTTTTATTGAGAAAATAACACCAATACACATAATATGAACCATCTACCCGATGATGCATATTTATTCCAACAGATGGATTCACATGGTACACATCAAGGCCTGATCAGACCTCACATTCCCCTGCTCCCAAGACGGATTTAACACCAGTCTGCCACACAGACATCTTTAGTAGCTATTTTTATATTAGTATTTAACTATTGCAATATTTCATTGACCACAACATTGTGATCAGGGAAATTCAACTTAATTTCAATTGAGAAACTTTTTAACCTCAAACCATTTCCAACCCCGCTACATACAGTAAGATAATGGCCATTGTAGTAGGCTATTACAGCAGTGTGTTTAGGTGGGAAAGGCTGACAATTCACAGAAGAGATTCACTTGACACAGGGCTATTCAACTTAATTTTCCTGAGGGCCAGATTTATCTGGGACCACTAGGCCAGATAGGCTACAAACCAGGTTGGAACACTAACACAGAATCAAACCAGGTCTAAACCAGGTCCAAACCAGGTCTAAAGCAGAATTAAATAAGGACTAAGCCATGAAAAAAAACAGAAAACCAGGTTTAAACTTGTACTAACCCAGAATTAAACCAGAAAACAAGAAAACAAATCTATAATAATAATATTTGGAAGATGGGTGGGATCAGATCGTTTGGCGGGCCATATCTGGCCCTTAAGTTGAATAGCCCTGATTTAACAGTTGATGGAAGAGAGAAGCACAGAAAATATTGAAATCAGAGGGTTATAATGGTTGTTGCTCTGTTTCATTTCTTAGGTTATAATAACTCAATATTTGTAAATACCCATACAAAGCTTTTATTAGATTATCTTTACAACTTGGTGGAAAATATTTATTACTTTCGTTATCCAGACCTTAAATCTCAGATCTGTGCTGTTAGGTGCAAAACTTTGCATAAACCAACCAGTTTCAGATTTTATTATATACAGTATGTAGTTGATGATGTAATCATTGACTGAGGTTCAGGAGCGGGACCACGCCTTAACCTCCTACTCCTCCAGCAACCACGGCTCCACTCTTGAACCACACCTCTAATTACCCAGAAGCCCTATTTATACAGGCCTATCCCTGCATCTCTTGTTGCCCTCTGCTCTCTCGACAGAGAGACAATCAGTCAGCGAGCGCGTTCGTTTGAACAAGAATCATGAGCCGTTTTCTATTCGATTCGGACCTGTTCCCAGTCTGAACTTTCAGTCAGTTGTATCTCCAGTAGTCACGTTCCCCAGAGGACTCGCCAACGCAGGTCCCCTCTCCGCCGCGCACACACACGGTAGGTGTGATTCCATAGCCACCGAACACCATAATCTCCTCAGCCCGCACGTCTTCCACGGAACCCTACCTCCGGGGCCACACATACACACACGACCTCTACTTCATAGTCAACGGGACCCATTCGCTCTCCTGCCAAGGCACCGCTCCCCGTGCCGCTCCCCCGTGCCGCTTCCGTGCGCCGCTTCCGTGCGCCGCTTCCGTGCGCCGCTTCCGTGCGCCGCTTCCGTGCGCGTCTCCACGCAGGTAGACACCAGAGACCGGACCGTGGCTTGCCTGCAGTGGGCCGAAGTCGGTAGGTATTTCTTTCAGATGCTATGATGGTAAATATCCACTTGTCGTCAGCCTCCGCACTTCCTCGTTCGCTGTACAGAGCGCGTGCAGCTGATGACGTCATTATCGCTCCACGGGCCCACAGCCCGACCGTGCCTGCTCCCTCTTTCTCATCTCATAATTTTTCTCATCCCCCTCTTTGCAGTGCACTCAACCCCCACACACATGCATTCCTTACTCCCTTCATCCCTTCATCCCTCCTCTACACCTACTACTACAGCTACAGCTGAAATCCAAGTTACTTAACGTTACTGTGGTTGTAAGAGTACGCGTGTAGCCTTTGCTATTAGCACATATGACATAGAACAGGCTCTAACCACAGAGCCTTCGAGGGTTTCATGCTACCTCATCTTACCATGTTCACCTTGCCTTCTCACACATGCTCACATCGCTTTCGGGTTTCTGCAAATTCCATGCCAGCGCTGCTCATTTTCTGTCTTTCACCCCTCATCCCATTCATTGCCATTACTACGACTCATGCTAGGCCTCGCTTGCTAATCCACGGCAGCAGCCTCGCTCGCTCCGATCCACGGCAGCAGCCACGCTCGCTCCAAGCATGAGCATCACCGGCACCCACGTCAAAGGCAGCCCCGCTTACGCCAATCGACGGTGGCAACCACGCCAATGGAGCCACAGAGAAGCCACGGAGAAGCCACGGAGCAGCCACGGCGCAGCCACGGAGCAGCCACGCTCGCTCCGATCCACGGCAGCAGCCATGCTCGCGCCGATCCATGGAAGCAGCCAACATCGCTCCGATCCACGGCAGCAGCCACGCTCGCTCCGATCCACAGCCGTCAGCCACGCTCGCTCCGCCACTCATACCCGGCACAGGGATGCCTGCTCCAGAGCCACAGGGCAACGGGATGCCCCTCTGGTTCTCTTCAGTCTCTCCTTCGACCCTCCTCTCTCATTATCCTGCTCGAGCCTTTTTCGCATCCTCACCAGGGTTGCAGCCAGGCACCGGGCTGCTGTCTCTCTCCAGAGCTGTCGCCAGGCACCAGGATGCCGTCTCTCTCCAGAGCTGTCACCAGGCACCAGGATGCTCTATCAATCATCTCACATCCCTTTTTTGACCCTCTACTCTGTTTCTCAATCCTTCTTCTTGGAGCCCACCCGTATCCAGGGTACCAGCCTCCTGCACCCCCTCTAGGACCATCTCCTTGAGCCCACCCGCAGTCTGGGTACACGCTCCAGCCTCCTCTAACCCCTCTAGGGCCAGCTCCTGGAGCCCACCCGTATCTGGGGTACCAGCTCCAGCCTCCTGCACCCCCTCTCGGGCCATCTCCTGGAGCCTACACGCAGGCAGGATACCAGCTCCAGTCTCCTCTACCCCCTCGGCCAAGCATCCCAAAGCTCACATGTGGTGATCCTCAGGTGAGTGAACTACCGAAGCGCATAGAGAGGCTATGGCAGTCAGACATCATTCCAGGGAAGGAAGGCAAGGTGGTCACACGCTCAAGGGAAGATAACTATAGGCATCCCCTGCTACGCCACCCCTCTCCTCCGTCACAAAGGCTTCCCACGCCTTCAGACGATGTTCTGCCAAATTTGAACGGTATAGAAAGGAGGCTCCGGAAGGGTCCAGAGCAAGCTAAGATCTCCTGCGCAAAGATAGATAAGTTAGTCCATGCAGGCTCTGTGGGGAAGTTGTCTCCCTCTGAGGTTTCCCAAACCGATGAGTCGTGGTACATCCCACACTACCTTGTCAGTCACAATGGCAAGCATCGCCTTGTGTTCCACTGTTCCTTCAAGTTTCAGGGCCAAACCCTAAACGAACACCCCCGACCAGGACCAACCCTGGAGGTATCTCTCCCCGGAGCTCATCTCTCCAGCCTCCTAGAATTTGAGCTCACCCTGGACACCAGGAGAGCAGTGACGTGGTCTGACTCCACTACCGTACTCACCTGGCTGACGTCCGAGTCATGCCGCTTCAAAGTCTACGTCGGCACCCGCATAGCCAAGATCCAGGAGCTGACCCTCCTTCACACCCGGTGCTATGTGGACTCAGCTCGAAACCCTGCTGATGACATAACCCGGGGAAAGACACTACTGGAGCTGACAAGACCCAACAGATGGATCCAAGGCCCCCCTTCCCTGCTCCTCAACCCAGACCAGTGGCCCCCAGATCCGGGCGATACCGTGGATGCTTCCCCAGGCCCTTCGGAGGGCTCTAAGGAGGCCTTCTGCGGAGTTTCCAGCCAAGCAGACCCGGTTACCCTGAACTTCAGTGAGTATGACTGCAGTTGTTGGAGACAAATATCCCGCAGGGGCATGGGGCGACTAATGGAGGCCGACCCACATCCGCTGAGGACTACATCCAGGCAGAGATGCTCGTTCTGAGAAGCGCTCAGCAGGAGAGCTTCTCGGAAGAGTATCGCCTTCTGAGGTCCAGCGGACCAATCAGCCGCAGCAGTCGCCTTATAGCCCTCTCTCCCGGCGAGGGAAGTCATTCGAGTAGGTGGGCATCTTCGTCATTCTGAGGCTCTTGCCTATTCCAATCTCCATCCATTGGTCTTGGACCCAACACACCCAGTCACCCTCCTGCTTACCCAAGACTTTGACCGTCGCCTGCGCCATTCAGGGCCCGAGAGGATCTTTGCGGAGATCCAAGAGGATCCTGAGAGGACGAGAAGCTGTTCGACGTTTCCAAAGAAGCCGACCAGAAGAAGTCCTCCGCACTATCCTAGCGGGGATGGAGGACATCTTAAACTCCAAACCATGGGGATATGTCCCCTCTGACGTCAGCGATCCTGATCTAGCGACTCCAAGCTACCTCTTGATGAGGCGGCCAGACAGATCACTTCCCCAAGTGGTCTATCTTAAAGAAAAGTTACTGAGTAACCAGGGGTGGAGACATTCTCAGGTGCTTGCCGACTGTTTCTGGCCCCGTTTCATCCGGCTGTTCCTCCCCAGCCTGCAGCCCTGGCAGAAGTTATCCTTTGCCGTTGCCACAAAGGGGTCTGTGGCTATGATCGTGGATCCCCAGGTTCCTCGTTCCTCCCGGCTCATGGGCTGCATCTCCAAGGTCCATCCCAGCCCCGATGGGCACATCAGGTCCGCTGACATCAAGATAAAGGACAGAACTTTCACCCGGCCGGTCGCAAGAATGGTTTCGCTGCCGGCCCTCCCGGACGAAGACGGACAAGTTCCATCCGAATAGTTTGTTGTGTAGCATCGTTTTGTTTGAGACAAATGTACTTCATACATTTGGGGGGGGGGCGGCGGCGCGTCCAGTAGATGGCGCCCCAGCCTTTGCATGATAAGCGTGCTTTATGATGTCTCCTGCATTCCCTTTCTTTCCGCAGATATATACCTCAAAAAATAAATATTTGGTGACATCATCACTGTGACCGAGTGCTGTTCTGGAAATATAAACTCAAACAAAAACATTAATTTAAAGTAAATGGGACAGAGTGAAGCAGTGAGCTGCCTCTGCCACAGGTGAGGCACATTGGCCCGAGCTTCTGTGGCTGTGTGCCTTTAGAAAGAGTGGGTCAACGTGGCTTCAGTGACTCTCTCTTCTTTCAGTGTTGGGAGTGCTATTCTCCACGACCAGTCAGAGCGTGCCAACCACTGCGCTCTCAAGCAGACATTTCCCCTCTTTTTGTAGGCTATTAGTTCATGTTAATAAAATTCTGTTTCCTGCTACATTTGACGAGACACGTTTTAACAGTACATCGCTATAAACCTCAAAGGTTTTTCCTTCATGCCGCTCCTCAATGCCACAAACACCTGTCACCTCGTCTGCTCTCTCCGCACACACATTCTGACCCACTTTTCTATGATACAAACTGTTGGATTTAATACATTTGTACTTATATAGCCTAAATGAAATGAATGTTAACCTCACTTCAGATCAAACGCTGCAGATGCTTTGCTGCATTAGCTGAGGTGATACACATGCACGTGTACAATCTCGGGATCCTGAAGAAAGACCCCTTATTTTAAACATTGACTTTGTGGTCTCTGTAAAAATGTAAGTAATTATTTTTATAAAACAATATTTTTCATGAAAGCTGTCTTGCAGTACTTAGGAGCTTGTTCCTGAGCTGGCGGCAGTCTCCAGAAAATGTTATGTTATGTTATGTTATGAGCAGTGTTATGAAGTAAGTGAATACATACATCCATACATACGGAAAATATAACTGTATTCCGGTACAGTCATTCTTTCTTTTGGTAGTTTTCAGAATACAGTAACTCTTCTAGAATCAGAGGAATACTTCAATACATATTCAAGCACACAATTTAGGCTTCAGACTTCACAGAATTAGTAAGAAATATAGAAAACATAGCTCTTATAGTAAGTGCATATGCATTTTTTCCTTCTCTAATTTGCGAATTGTGAAACAAAAACAGGTTTAATCTTAAATTATGTTAGACCAAGTTACAGAATATGTTACAAAATACATTTTATTACAGGTATTCAGTATTCTGTAACTAAATATATTTTCAAAGTATACTTCCCATCACTGGTTATGAGCACAATTCTGGCGCCGTCACATCAGAAATGGAAATAATTGATAAACGCTGTGCTGGATCTACCGTGTGGGCTAATTGTCTGCGCACGTTGTGATGACTGGGCCATTCTGGCATCTCCGCGGGGACCTCTTTCTGTCCGAGAAGGCGCTGCATGATGATCTATGCAAAGACTCAATCAATATGGCCATATTCATACAGTCATAGAGTGATGTAGTCCGGTCGCTGAACAGTGAGCCTAATGCGCTTCATGGCACCAGATCAGAAGTGTGAAGGGAGAAAGCGCTATGACAGGATTCAGACGACTGAGCGTGAGCTGAGTGGGCACAATTCTACAAGGCCAAGCACTTTTTAAATACACATTTTCAATTCAACACATAGTGTGGAAATCAATTTTATCTCTTTATTGCAGGTGCACTATGTACTGTTACCTTTTATTTATTTTGTTCCAAAATGTGGAATTTCTTGTTTCTATCCCTGCTTGGTGAGGAAGCTCTACTATTTACTCTTGTAGAGCTTCCTTTACTGTTGTTTCACTATTATCACTCAATCTCAAATCAATTATCCAAATCAATTATTAAAAATGTGTCAATTGATAATCTGAAGGTTTGTGAAGCCATAACAAAGACACTGACTGAAAATGAACCTCTCGCCACAAGAATAGTTTCTTTCCCTCTGCTCTTGGACTCATGAACACTTCTTAAACACCTGTCACTTTAACTGCAAATATTCAATCACTCACTGCACTGTCACTTTCTGCACATCTGTAAATTTAACTGTAAATTCTTGTTTACATAGTAAGCCTATTTTTATTTCATACTATAGTAATTTTAGATTGTTTCCTAATGCATGCCCTTTTGATTTCATATATGTTGTTTCTATTATTATTTATCGTTGTATGTTGCACCTTAATGACATAACAGGTTCCTGTGTTTGTGAATTTTGTTCATTGACAATGGCAATAAACCTTTTCTGATTCTGATTCTGATTCTGCTGACACCTCCAGTGTTTCAGGTCTGCAGAGGTTAAGCTGAGAAGGACACGGACCGCTCACTGCTAGCATGTAGCTCGAAGGCATCCATGTATAGAAAGACTGATGCTAGCCTCATTCCTGAGTCGGTATCCATAGCCAGTCTTGTTGCCTTTTTGGCTGAGGGGGTTCAGACCTATGCAGAACAGCAGTGGGGACATTAAATATGCCTCATTTAATGGAGACTTGTGCAAGTGGTTTACCACTGGCCCCAAGGGTGGTTTTCCACAACCTCATCGAGTTTGTTATGAAGGCACTTAGAGTCCTGTTGATGTTGTACATCTCCAAGCATTCAGTGATCCATGTGTGTGGCATTGAGTCAAATGCGTTATCAATCCATTCAGTACAGGAGTTGTTGTTTGGCTCCTCTGGTGTCTTTGACCTTCTGTGCTTTGCTCATGTATTGATCCTTTTGCCCACTTATCTTAGCTCCAATGATGCCCGACATGAGCTTCCATGTTGTGGAGAACATTTTTTGACGGATAGTTGGATGGGTCTGTCCTCTTTGTTTCCAGCACGCACACACACATAAGAAATAATGCTTACCATGTGCAGTTTTATTTTAAATACATTGGTTTTATTCTTTAACCAAGATCAATCACAATAACAGCAATTCGATTGCCAATAACAATACTACATAAAGCACATAAGTGTGTCTATAATTGACATGAATATACACTGTAAACGCCATGTGAGTCACAACTGTGGGTTCTCCCCCAGAACATTTAGGAAAAAACACATATTTTCCTTCATTCTTTTGAGCATTTTCAGTTGGTTGGTTGGTTGGCCATCTATTCTAAGACCTTATTTTATGAATGCATTAGTTTTGTCATGGTTTTTTATAAGAATATTTTACGAATACGTTATTTATTAAAGGCAACCAGGATCTACAGCACTGACATTAGGATGTCATTCGGGCTTTACAAGTGTAGTCGGATGGTGACAAAGAGAGGGAATGTAGTCCACACAGATCTCACTCCCAGAAAGAACAATAGCATACATTGAGGAGGGTTATGCCCTGCCAGTGTCAGATGCCCTGCAGGAATAATACGGTGGCCAAAGGAAGAGATACAGACCACAGATGTTAAGACGTGAAAGCTGCTCACCATGCATGGAGGGTTCCACCCAAAATCCAGCACCCTGAGACTGTACACTAGCCGTAAGGAAGGAGGCCGTGGACTAGTGAGCGTGAGAGCCACTATCCAGGATGAAACATCCAAGATCCACAATCTTGGTGGAAAGACCATCATGGGAGGGCACGCCCCTACACGGGAGGTGAAAGTTTATTTCAGTTTGTATTGTATGTGAATGTATTAATAATTATCTTGCTGCCATATTTGTATATAGTATATAATTTGATGTAAGGTAAAGCTAATTTGAGTTATGTAAGCGTTTCTCTGTCCATTGCTAATACTAGTCTTGTAATTATAGCTGGTCTGATCAGCCAGTTTAAATGTTTCCCCTGTGTGTGTTCTTTGTTTGGTCAGTTAGTATTCATTTGGGTGTGGTGTTCCGTTGACCTCTTTTATGGGCCCAAATTATGATTATGTTTGAATCTTTATTTTGGCAAAATAAAAGCCTGAAACCTTTAAATTTTTGCAAGAGTGTTCTGTTCCTGACCCTCGGTCCATTACACTTTTATTCATGGACAAACAGCTGATGAACTAATAATTCTGTACGTCTCTAGATTTAATATATTACCTCAGCATATTTCTCTCCACAGTTCTGTTGAATTCTAGCAACAGAAACAACATAAACATGTGGCCAGTTGACAGAAGTTTCAGGCTTTAGTTTTTCACAATTGTGTTCTCATAATAAACAATGGCCCCATTCAAATCTGGGAGAAAAGTAGCCTGCAACCAGAAAGTATTAAAGGTGCACTATGTAAGTAGGGTGGAGGCTGGACAGACTACACATCGACCCAAAATACAGTAATGGTTATTATGGCTTTGGCAAATATGTCTGTGCCTATATTATACAAAAGCAGTAGTAGTCAGTAGGGTATAACAAAAAGGCATCCAAAACTCACCAAAATCCAGCAAATTACTTCTTTATTGTAACTCTATGGACGTTTTTGGTCACTTATTGGCGTTCAATACTGAGGTCTAAGGAAAAACATGGTAATAAGAAGGTGGTGGAGCGTTCTATTTTAGTACTTGACCAAATGTTCCAACCCGATTTAGTCCTGTTAGTTTTGTACATTATTTTCTGCAAGGTGTAGGCTTACGACACGTACTCTTGAATCCAATACACATAAACGTCTTTAGTCTACGCTGCATGAAGACTGGGAGAGCACATTATTGACGTGCTGATCTTCTGTATGATTCCGATGACATGATCCCTCTCTCTGCG
The DNA here is from genome assembly GCA_015082035.1 of Chaenogobius annularis. Classification (NCBI taxonomy): domain Eukaryota; kingdom Metazoa; phylum Chordata; class Actinopteri; order Gobiiformes; family Gobiidae; genus Chaenogobius; species Chaenogobius annularis. Next base: position 166,287 of record BJKM01000691.1, on the reverse strand, counting down.
TTTAATCAACTGCCCTAGGATCAATTGCGAGTGCACCCACCAAATCAATGTCTAATTTTCTTGCAGATAACATTAGCTAACCTTTTGGCATGTGCGCACTATGATGTGTCCGGGACGCCCAACGACCTTTCTGAAATATTGCTAACTTCCTTCCTGAGATCAAAAGTTCACGTGGCTTAGGCTAATTAGACACAAGACGGAGTATATGCCATTGACGGTGGTAAGTAGTTAGCTAGCTTAAGCAATATGATGTATGAAATATTGAACGTGTTTACATCATCCAAGGACTGTTAACCACAACCTGTGAATAATAAGGTTGGGATATAGTCCTCCATTTCTCATCTGTCTCATTGATTTATATAAGCAGCACATTTACAGTACATTTGTAGGTGAAGGAAGGTTGCACAATTAATAGCTAATAAAGATAAAATTGCATTTGATATTGAGATGTATACATTTAAGACAAAATCAAAAGGGGTTACTAGGGTTAAGTGTAGGGCTGCACAATATACTGCAAAAGTATCGCTAATGCAATATTCGTAAACACAACAATTGATACTGCAGGTAAATATCACGATAACATAGAAGCTCTCCATCTCTCTGTATTTAAAAAAAAAATTGAATACTACTTTTTATTTACAATTTGCCTTGATTGAGTTGTATTTGTCTCTGGTTTTATTTTGACAGAGTCTGACTACATCAAGGCATAATTATTTTTAAGCTGGGGTACTTGATTTCAACACGAAAGAAGTAGGTATTTAAAGCTGTCTAACTAGTTCCTAGCTTTCACAAACTCTTCGTTAATATGCACAAGCATTCATTTTAGAAGACATTTTTTTCAAATGTTGAAGTGAAATTGGGGTGGACAACTCAAGCACAGCCAAGCTTTCCTAATTTGCAGACACCGTGCTGATGCCTCATTTTTGTCACAAAGTCCAGCTTTCACTATATACTATACTATTTTATAGGACGAAACACAAAGTTTACTCAGGTCCCCCAGTTATAATTGCTAAAATTATTGTCTTATAAGTAATATTAAAATGTCACAATAATATAGATATTTCAGTAATTAAAGGTCCTGGACGAACTCCGAAGCAGAGTCTTGTTTTTATGATTCTAATGCGTTTTTCCTGTTGTGTGAAGCACTTTGAATTGCCTTGTGTACAAATTGTGCTCTACAAATAAACTTGCCTTGCCGTCACCGTAAAGCCAACAAGCATTAGCATGCTAACAGTGCGGTCAATAACACTCTATAATTGGATGGAGACAACACCTCTAAGAGCTGCTTTTACAACATATCTGTGCTGGGGCAAGCAGATTTTACTTCATTACAGGGAAAACAAAAATAGAAAATGGTTACAGCCCTTTTATACGGTGGGCCCCCTATGGCAGGGGTGAGAAGAGTCTAATTTGTGGTCTCAAAGTACTATTTCATTATTTGTCAGATTTTCCCATGAATTAGCTAATTCATTCCCACACCCAAAATTGGGTGTTACACTGTAAAACATCTGCATTTGGCTAAATAAGCCCGTTAGACTACAAGCTGTGCACTGAAGGCAGTGAAAACAGACTATTTATGCTGACATGTTATAAGTTTTATAATTGCTTTAAATTAAGTTAAAGATTTTTTTTATTTATTGCCTGGAAATGCTAACTGCTGGAGAAACCGTGGCACCCAGGAGGCAAACCACTATCGCATGCTTTGATACTGTCCTGCTTCTCAAAAATATTGGACTGAAGTTAGCGAGGCACTGCAGGCTGTTTTAGACATTGCTCTCCCACTCAATTTTAGAACTATGGTCTTGGGCCTCAAAACTCCTGCCATGGACACAATAAATGGATACCTTTGGAAATGTTTCTGACATCAAAGACATCTCTAAGACATGGATGACACTAACCCAACTAACGATCAAGCACTGCACTGACATTGTAATTGATATTCAAAAAATTATTACAGATTACATTCCGCTTAATTGAAAATTGACAAATTTGTTGACTTTGGACCAAATCGGACAAATTGCTGGACTACAAATTTAAGACAACTTATTCTGTTAATATATCAACTCTCTGTGTCTTGTTCTGTGTTCATTTTTTTGTTGTTTAGTATATGGAAAAAAACATGTAATTAAAATAATTAATAATAATAATAAATAATAATAATAATAATAATAATAATAATAATAATAATAATAATAATACAAACCAAAAAAATTAACCATTTTATTTTTGGGGGACTACAGCATACAACACTAAATTATACATGCTATTTACTATTGTATATCCACTTCATGAGGGTTCACTGTCACTGTTACAGAAATTCAATCATATTTTTGCCAATAAGAAATATTTTAATATATGTGAAGTATTAACATTTCCTTGTAGTCTCACTGCTGTAATCTGAAAGTGGATGTTCCGCTCCGTGCTTGCTACGCCACAAAAGACCTTCTTCATGGTTTAATTAAATGAGTGCTGATCAATAATGCTCCCGGAAACATGCTTCATTGTTACTGCTGAAGATCTGCTTGTCCACTCTCTTATGGATTTGAGGTGATTCAAATGACTCCACTGAACATAAATATTCTCATATAATGAACAGTTTTAGTTCAGATAGATAAGTTGTTGAATACACATAATATAATACACATAATATAAGAAAGATTCACAAAATACCAGTACAATTCATTTTGAGCTGAGACATGCACTGCACTCTCGTTCTGTACATAAAATAAGTAGTATAGTATAGTTAATTTAACTTAAATAGACCTATAACCTATACTAGGTTCTTTCACCAAGCTTAGTTTTGCTTGTGTTGGTGGTAGTCTGATAATTACTGATAATCTTGGTCTTTGCCTTTGTAAGTAAATCCAAACTGAGAAATGTTTTAATTTAATTAAAAACTGCTTCACTGACTCGTCTCTGCAGCAGTTCTGGCAATCACTCTGTTTAGTGAGAATAGAAATTACAATGAAAAATGTAGGACTTCAGGTATTTTAAATATCTAATTCAATTGAGTTCTTTGATGCATGCACTTTTTGATTTCATATATGTTGTTTGTATTATTGCTCAGTGTTTTATGTTGCACCTTAACGCCGAAACAAGTTCCTGTTTGTGAATTTTGTTCATTGACAATGGCAATAAACCTTTTCTGATTCTGATAACCTTTTGATGGATTATGTGAATTTCGAGGAGGTGTGATCTTAAGTTACATCACCACAAGGAACCTGTGATTTGGAATTTTGTTATCCCAGATGCCCTTCCTGTACAAAAAAGAAAGAAAAATGCTTAGGTGGGATTTGAATCGTCCACGTCATCACATTATGTTTCCCTCTTTAACTGCCACTAGTTAAATGGAGATATAGCTATCAGTATACTTCACTTAAAAGTCCCATTTTAATATCACATACTTCCATTCTTGAAGGACTACCACAATATATGCTATTCTTTGATCGTCTATTATTCTTGAGGAAGTGCTGAGTATGCACTCTCTGAGTGTCCCCCTCCTCGCGCTGGGGTCCATCATCCATCCAGACTCCTTAAAGAAAACCTTTAACTCTGCTGCTATTGATCGCTGCAAATTGAACGTGCGTCGATCTGAATCAGTGCTCCAGTTGTTTAAAAAGTGTTCAGCGAGCAGAGAATCGGCCGCTGTCACTGATAAGAGATTAGTGCATACGCTCGGAGAGATAGGATTTACAGGAGGGTTAAACGGCGCTGAGTGCTATGTCACAGCGCCATGAATCATGATGGGGAAAAATTATGTAATTACACTTATTCGTATTCATTTTAATTTGGAGTTGATCAAAGAATAACTGAAGACAAAGACAAGAAGAGGATGTGCAGCTGTTTCCCTGAAGGAAAAAAAGGCTTTGTTATTCAAGTGTCAAGTGTATTATTGGTTTAACTGTGCTGGCCCCCACACTTGAAGAGGGACTGAATTTACTCAGGCGTAGCCTTTAGATATATTTCCACTTTTTAATTTTGCAGATCCATTGGCATCACAAGCCAGGTAAAAACCTTCAAACTGACAGTACACCAGTGTAAATAATTTACACTGGTACAACAACTAGCATAAAAGACAAAAAGAACCACTATCAATCAATTAATTTAGCAGTATCAAAATTATAATATATAAATACACACCCAAATAATACATCACATTAACAGCATTAGACAAAAGCCCATATCTAACAACTATAAAATATAATTACAAAATACAAACTCCAATTAATAAATGCAACAATTAAAAAAAATACTTTAACTAGATGTATAAATATTTATATTGCACAATAGCCCACTGAAATAAATGCCAAATGCATCAAACCATTATATAGCACTTGATTTATTTCATTTATATTTACACCCGCACCAAAAAGCACAACCCAGATGCGCAGCACATTAACAATCACAATCACAGCACGTGTCGGCCACAGCTTAAACAGTTCAAATAAAGCCAGCGATCTTACCGGCTGCCGCTTCAATGTTCGCATGTGGGTACCCGGTTCCGCGCAGCTCAACAGGTACGAGAATCTCCTGTCTCTCGCATCTTTAAACTACTTTCGCCGGCTTCAATTTATGCCCCGGCAGAGAAAGCGTGCGTCACTAATTACGGTCCGGGTGTGCGCCCACGCTTAACCGTTCTGCCCTAAGCGCCGCAACAATCAGCCCAACGCAACACCTCCCACTCGATCTTATTTCGCAGACGCCCAATTAAGATCGCACAACCCTGCGTTCCTAGTCATTACTATTAAAGGTTTGTTCTTCTACTGGAAGGAAGACAACAAGGCGACGAACATCCCTTCGAAGCACAGTGCCTTCCCTTTTTGTCTTGAGGTGTGATATCAGCACAGGTGCACAGTTCCCTGACGAGACTATAACATCCACGTCTCTGACAATCTCCTTGCAGTCCGGAACTGCAGCAACGACTCGCATAGCCACACAATGTCCCCGGCAGCAGCATTCCGTTCCAATGTATGCCACTCTTGCTTCTGATGAAAAGATTAGGACCAGCAAGCTGACACCAGGACCTCCAAAAGCTTTTTACTTGGGCCTTAATTTCTTGAAGACGTTTGTAGGGGTAACATGCAAAACTGAAAGTCTTAAAGTCCCCACTTGGAGACGCCCGCCCCATAAGGAGGGTATTTGGTGTCACATAGTGGGTACAATCTTCTTGACTATGGATCCTTGCATCAATAGGGCGCTCATTCGCTAGATCAGCGGCCAATTGAAGTGCCGTTAGGAACTCGCTAAAGGTAAGGTTGACTGACTTGTCCAAACTTTGAAGAGCTCTCTTTGCAGTCTTCACAAGCAGCTTCAGCAGCTCCATTTCGGTGCGAGATATCCGCAGGAAGCATCTTCCAAGCCCAGCTAGTTCCATTCCTTGCAGCAAACTCCTCCAGACTCAGCTTATCGTGCTCTAGAAAGAAATGTGTAAAGGTCTCCGAGCACTGGCTTTGCCCCAATAAAATTGGTCCCAGGATCCGACCAAACCTTCTGGGGGTGCCCTCCCAAGGCATCAAATCGTTGGGAGGCCATCAAAAAACTTTCTGTCGACATGCTGCTGATCAATGAGACATGGAGTACGCTGCTTGCCATACAGCTGAAGACAACACCCCAAGCCTTTGTGGTGACTCTTCTTCACATCGTCTCAATCAACTGCATTAAACTGGAAGAGTGCAGCGGGTCTCGTTCTTTCAACAGGCAGATCACCCATTACATGCTGACACACCTTTGCTCTTGACTTCCTGCAAACAATGCACTGTTTTACAGTCTTTTGTGCAAGTCTCTTGCCCTGTATGACCCAAGCCTTTTCCCTCATCCTTAGTAATGTTCCAGCAGCTCCTTCATGCCCTTTCTGATGACTTTGTCGAGCTATAAGGACCCCAAGCCAGGAACCAGCAGGTAATAAGGGGACACTCACTTGATCTTCCTTAAAATGCTAAATTCGGCCACCACAAAGCAATAGTCCATTAGCTCCATCCTTGTTCACAACAAGCCTCTCTAGAGATGGTATTGTGGAAGACCACTCCCTCCTGAGCTGCTAAGCAGAGTTCACGGAATGCATCATCCCGCTCTGATAGCGTAGGGACTCCTGCTGACTGGACTGCCTCCCACTTCCTCTGGCCTTGACGCGGAGAAACCCTTTGGCAGCTCTCCAAACAAGAGTGATGGTTCTCAACAGTTTGCTCAAATCACTAAACCTCTTTGACATCCACAAATCCTTTCATTGCACCTCCAGCAGAGGGCCTGCGCAGGTCTAGTTGGACATTGCTTGGGTTCAGTACAGGCACCTTTTTCGCACCGACCCGGGTGCCTCACCTTCTCCTTCGCCACACTAAAAGGTGGAGTTCGTCATTGAGTTGGGTGTAGCCCATGACAAGCACCTTATTGTCCTCATTAGAGAGCTGGTTAGGGAGAATAAAGATTCCCGAATCAGTTTCTTTCCGGCCCTCTCCGGCCCGGTATGTTTCCTCCCAATTTTACCAGAGTAGACCCATGGTTTCAGATAGAACCCCCCCGCTCTCAGGATTTGCCCAACATTTGTTGTTATAACATTTGAGCTAAGCCAAATCGTTGTGAGAGTTGAGTATATAATCCACGTACGTATCCTCTTCCAACACTCTGCGTTCGTCTTTATATTGAGCAAACTTGGTCAGCCAAGCAGTTTCTTGCATGGCTATCTGCGCAATACAACCTGCAGGTTTATCACCGATGTTGACCCTTGTTATTGCATACTCCGCAATGTCTTTCAACTCACAGTCTCCACAGAAAACGGTGAAGATGTACCTCCCGGTCCTCAAGCCAGACGGAATTGTACATCTTCTTGATGTCGCCGAGTGCAGCGTGAGCTCCTTGCCGTAATCTTAAGAGGACAGCTCGTATGTTGTTCAGCACATCAGGGCCCTTGATGAGAACATCGTTCAGGCTTAGACTCTTACATTTTTGGCTGCTTTTCCAGACGAGTCGAACAGGGGTAGTGACTGAGTGAGGGTTTGGTGCAGTGAGGTGGCTTATGTACCATACAGGTCCAGTCCAGCTTTCCGACGCCTCCTTTGAGAGCTTAAGAGCTTAATGGCCGCTTTTCACTCAACCATGTCGTGCACTTGGGCCTTATAGGCAGCCTTCCACTCGGTCTCCTTTTCCAGCTGCTCAGGGATGTTGCCTCCACAGCCCTCCTATTGCGTGAAAGTGATGATGGATCCTCTGTCCAGGGATATTTAGCATGCCAATGAGGCTCATCAAGGTGGTGGTCTCCGATACTGTAAGTCATACCGCTCTTAACCAGCTCAAGCTCTCACTCCTCAGAAAGAGTCATCTCCTTCCCTCCAGGTTGGCACTTTCCGCAGCAATATCCCCCGCACTTTGGCTCACAGGCGGCGCCGATGCTATCCCACTTCCACCATTCCAAAAAATCAAGACTGGTACTCGAAGTGGTGGCCAGGAAAATTTGAAGTGGCTCATCTGTGCTCTTGCAGGTGACTTCCTTGTACCTCACTGCAGCTGTTCGCATTGAGTGGGGAAAGTGTGTCCGCGCCTTGACGTCGAACTTCTTCCACAAGATCTGGGTGCGAACTTGCCACAGTTTTCCCCAGAGGACCGCCCCAAAACACAAGGTCCCCAATCGAGCGCACCTTTTGAGGCACGAGCTGGCCCTCTTTGTTGCTGATAAGTATCTTGATTTGAGTTGGTCTAATTAGCTCTTGTAGTGGAACATCTGGAAAGAGCTTCTGCAGTTTCCTCGGTGGCACATGATGATGGATCTCCGCAATAGTGTCGAGTCCATAACAAACCAGTTGATGAGATCTCAGGGTGCCCTTTGGGGGTGCAAACCCAAATCTTCAGGAGATACCGCTTTGTCTCCACAACCACTCGCATGCCCCCCACTCCATGGATCAGAGTAACATTTTTGCTTCTCAAGTTCAACTCATCTGCCGCCTCATGAGTGATGTAGTTAGTGTCGGATGCCAAATCTATCAATGTTCCTATCCACTGCTCAGCATTGGCTGACCTCTGGGCCCTGTCTTCACAGGCTCCTCATCCCGCAATTGTTCTAATTCCTCATAGATTTCTTCTTGACCCTTAATTAACGTAAGAAGCATATCGAAGCGGTCTTTTTGGGGTTCTGCGCCTTTTTTACGACAAACTGCAACAAACAGAAGCCACTTTTTAAAACTTCAGGCAGTTTGCTTTCAAGGGACTTAGTCATCAATGGGTTTTTCGGTGCACCTGTGTCTCCAAGCTCACTCAGGTCATTTAAAGCCTTCTCAACTATCCGTATAAGATCAACAATCTTCTTCGGTTGATGGCCTTTCACCGGGGACAGTGCTTGCAGCTCTTCAACTATTTCCAAAGCTATTTCCAATCATACGAAAGATGATTCGTCGCGAAGATCCCTTGCCACCTTATCTTCCAGACTATCCAACAACTGGAAGTTTCGAACTTCCCTCGAGCCAGTAGGCTCTCCTTGTCTTTGGAGAGCCTCCCAGTCTTTTCTTCAACAGTAGAAACTCCTTCGACTTCCATCGAACCTGGGGAGGGCAGTAGGCTTCAGCTTGATGGCTGGCCCTTTGGGGCGAATAACAGTGATTCTACTCTCCTCTTGTTTGACCCCTTCTTGAATCAAGGCAGCTCTCTCAGATGCCAGCCTGGCCGAACACACTTCAACCTCCTTTAGCCGACACTGAATATCTCCTTTCTCCTCCACTGGGGCCCACCGGTTCCATGTGCCATAAGCTTCTTTAGCTATCTTGACCCGCATTTCCAGCTGGCTTAGCTTAAAATCATAGGCTTCCAACTTAATGCCAGATGTGGTGGCCAAGAAAATCTCACGCTCCCTTTCGGCCAGTTCCCGGGCTGCAGACAACTCTGGATAACCAACATTTTCCCAGATGGTTTTCCATATCCCATGCTGCACCTCTTCCAGTCTTTTTTCACAATCCCGTGCTGCATTTTTAATGTCCCGGCACCATTCTTCCTTTGAAGTGGAATCCACTTTGCCCTCCTGACACTCTACAAGTGCCGTCTCAATATCATCATTTGTGTCGATTACTTTGTCAGCCTCTAAAACGATCTTTCCAAAGGCCTCTCACAAGATCTAACTATTGTGTTGGCCAGTCGGGGAAAATTGCCTCTTAGTTGTTGTTCTAGCTGTTTTCAGCTGCTGCAGGACCTTGGACTCAGGCATTTGATCTTTGGAGCTGGAGCTTGAGCTTTGGAGCTGGATCTTGAGCTTTGGAGCTGGATCTTTTGAGCTTTGGAGCTAGATCTTTTGCGCTTTGAAGCTGGATCTTGAGCTTTGGAGCTGAATCTTGAACTTTGGAGCTGGCATTTTACTGTCAAGTGTATTATTGGTTTAACTGTGCTGGCCCCCACACTTGAAGAGGGTAAAGCCACAATTTGAAGTCAGGGCTGAATTTACTCAGACGGAGCCTTTAGATATATTTCCACTTTTTAATTTTGCAGATCCATTGGCGTCACAAGCCAGGTTAAAAACCTTCAAGACAGTACACCAGTGTAAACAACTAGCATAAAAGACAAATAGAACCACTATCAATCAATCAATTTAGCAGTATCAAAAATAGAATATATAAATACACACCCAAATAATTCATCACGTTAGCAGCATTAGACAAAAGCCCATATTTAACAACTATAAAATACAATTATAAAATACAAACTCCAATTAATAAATGCAGCAATTAAAAAATATACTTTAACTTATTATTTACTTAGATGTATAAATATTTATATTGCACAATAGCCCACTGAAATAAATGCCAAATACATCAAACCACTAAGAGATAAGGCACAGATAAGTGCATCATACAGAGTACAGTTCAATTATATAGCATTTTACTTAGTTTTCTTTCAATTTAATTTGTTTGTAGGTCACAATGCCACTCCATAGCCTTGTTGATCAGTTCAGTTTATCAGTTACTCCCGATCGCCCAGCAACAACTACAACGAAGTACTCCAGCAGATAAATCACAGCAGTAAACGGCAATCTAAATAAATCAACTGGGAAAGGACAAATGTTTTACCTGGCCCTTCAAAGAACGAAACATGACCTGGGTGTGAGCACGCACATTCTAAGGCAGGGGTCTTCAATAGGCGGCCTGTGGGCAAAGTAATTTGGTCTGGCCCGGGGCCCAGTTTCCAATAATTAAAAATATATAATTACATTTGTTCCGTGTTGCTTCTGCACCGCACTGCAGCGCATCCGCAGCACTCTGCACTGCTTTGCTGCACCAGTCATAATTTCCAGATGCGCAGACGTACGTCTCATCTTTCATCAGGGCGCATCACTGTAACTCGACAATCTCAATCATTCTTCCTTTTCAGAGGAGACATCTCTCAGCGTGCACCTCAATCCATCGTGCATCAATTGATGCGTCAAAGACCGCTCTGTGCACTCCAGCCCCTTCCAACTCATTCCAGCTGCCATACGCACTTGACAGTACTCAAGCAATTAGTCTTCTCTACCAGGCATTCAGATCATCCTACAGGGCAAGCCATTCTTCATTTCAGACCAAGAATTTGCTTATCGTCCGTATGATGAGTAACTTTAATGTTTTATCTCAAATCAACACACAGATGTAGAAGACTCCCGCATTTAAATATTTTCATGGGACCATCGAACTCTTCACGAGAATGATTCTTTCTCTCATTCCAAGGCTTCAAGGGAAGGCAGCTCGTTTTGTTCTACTCTACGGGTCCTCACGTCCATTTGAATTATACCCCACTATCATTCCAGACATTCTTTTGGGGGCTCGATTAGTCAGAAGGCACTCATTTCGACAACACCTCTTTAGCAGTTATGGATATTCTTTACGCTGTACCTCAGTTCTCTAGCCTCTTATTCTACTCTCCTCTATCAATCCGTCACCCGCATTGCTTGTACTCGAATCACCATAATCAGTCAACTCCTACTCTCAATTTGCTGTCCCAAAATCCGATGCTCGGCACCGAACTTCGGCGGTCCTAATTCCTCTTCGATCTTCACGATCTTAAATCAGACTACCCTCATTTATCTTTCGTTCCACTCATTCTCCACTCATTCAGCTCTCCATTAAGATCCACCATCCATCGCTCATAGTGATTTCATAACTATCTGCAGTTCCTCAACTCCTTTATAAGTATCATGTTCTCCTCAACCTTTCTCTCGCCTCCGGAGCAAGGTGACGACCATATAATCCACACTGTTTAACGCTTGCTCGTCCGAACCTCAACCCCATCACTCTCGCACCTTATTCATACCCATGCACTTCCATCGGATACCCACGAACGCATTGTCTTTTATGCCACCCATTTGACTTGAGACTGTATTACCACACCGCCAACTCTATCGCACTCACGTGCTCTCTGTATCTTCTTCATCGCCCAAAACTCTTTCAAAACTCTATTCAACGGCACCAGTATTAATTCTCTTCTCCACTAATGGACAGACTGCTTTTAGATTCCATCCAGCTACTCTTCAGAGAGTCCTCGACTATCCAGCTCCTCTTCTCTTGTGCCACTCAGTTAACGTCTTCATTTTCAGCCAGAACATCTTTGCTCATTTTAAATCCTCTTTGGCGGTTCTGAATCGGCTGGGCAGATTACCCGAGACGGAGCCCCCATCCAGAGTTTCTACCCAGCCAACTCTAATCGATCCATCATCGAGCCATCATCGATCCATCATCGATCCATCATCGATACATCATCGATCCATCACTGATCTAGGCAAGTCAAGGCAAGGCAAATTTATTTGTAGAGCAAAATTCGTACACAAAGGCTATTCAAAGTGCTTCACACAACAGGAAAAAACTGCATTCAAATCACAAAGACAAGACAGAATAGATTAAGACATAAAAGAGAAGAGTGCAAAGAAAATCATTTCAGTCATATGCACAGCTAAACAAAACAGTTTTTAGCTTAGATTTGAACATTGCCAGAGTAGAGGCCTGTCTCACATCCTTAGGAAGACTGTTTAGCAGCATAAAACTGAAACACAGATTCCCCATGTCTAGTCCAGACTCTGGGCACCAGCAGGAGGCCGGTCCCTGAGGTCCTCAGAGTCCGAGATGGTTCATATGGCACTAACATGTCCGAGTTGTACTTTGGTGCTAGGCCATGGAGAAACTTGTATACAAGCAGAGCTACTTTTAAAGTCTGTTCTCTGAGCCACAGGGAGCCAGTGCAGAGACCTGAGCACAGGACTCTTGTGATCATACTTCCTGGTTCTAGTCAGGACCCGAGCAGCAGCGTTCTGGATGTACTGCAGCTGTTTTACAGCTCGTTTGGAGAGGCCAGTGAGCAGGCCTTTACAGTAGTCTAATCTACTAGAGACAAACGCATGGATCTCCAGGTTTGGTTTATACACTATACTTTTGATTTTTGCAATGTTTTTTAGATAGGTAAAAGGCTGCTGATGTTATTGATTTGACGTGGCTGTTAAAATTCAAGTCTGATTCAATTATCACCCCAGATTTCTAACTTGATCTATTGGATGCAGTGAATCCACTGGTCCATATTCACCTGCCGTCAGTGAAATATTAGATTTGAGTGTCGTCTGCATCATTGTGATAGGACACATTCTCGCTGCGTATCAACTGACCTAACGGCAGCATGTAGAGGTTGAACAGAAGGGGTCCCAGGATTGACCCTTGGGGCACCCCACAGGTCAGGGGCATCTGGTCTGAGACACAGTTACCAATTTCGACAAAGTATTTCCTGTCTTCCAGATAGGACTTTAACCAGTTTAGGGCAGTGCCAGTGATGCCCACCCAGTCCTCTAGTCTCTGTAAGAGGATCCCATGATCGACAGTGTCAAAAGCAGCACTCAGATCTAACAGAATTAAGACTGAGGCTTTGCCCACGTCAGTGTTCAGGTGGATGTCATTTGTCACCTTGACAAGAGCAGTCTCAGTGCTGTGATGAGGTCTAAAACCTGACGGAAAACATCAAATGAGTTGTTTATTAAGAGGAAATCAGTCAGCTTTTGGGATATAACCTTTTCAAGGACTTTGCCCCAAAATGGCAGAATAGAGATGGGCCCGGTAATTACTCAGTACTGCGGCATCAAGACTGCTCTTCTTTAGGAGAGGCTTTATGACCGCAGTTTTCAAAGACATTTCCAGATTGAAGCGACATGTTAAACTATGTGAGTGAGTGGTGCTAACAAACTGTTCAGCACACACTTTAGAAATCTGGAGGTAACACATCGAGGCAGCATGTAGATGAACTCAGACTGGTGACGATCTCCTGGACAGTTTTGTCAGTTTACAGGTGCAAAGTGAGTCAGCTCTAAGTGTGTGTAGGTGGTTTTAGGGTTATATTTGCATTGTACAGTTTTATAGCATTTTTAATGCCCTGAACTTTGTCATTAAAGAATAATGCAAACTCATTACCCACTTGGACGTGGAAATTAGTTCTAACGGCAGCTGAGCTGGAGGGTTTGTTCATCTGTTACTGTGGCAAACAGGACACCGAGTTGTTACTACAGCGTCCAATTATTCCAGAAAAATATCCTTCCCTAGTTCTACATAAAATGAGGTTGTACATGTACAACTTCTCTCTGTAAATCTCCTTTTTCAACCTGGAGATTTGACTTGTGCCCATTTCGTTCGGCCGGTGGCACTCCTTTTTTGTGCTCCTGACCCGTATCATCATTTATGTGTCTCCTCCTGACAACTGCAGGACCAGCTGGTGGTTTGGGAAAAACAGTCAAAGAAGACACAGAAATGATCAGACAGACCACATTGATTTTTTGAAATAATAAACCCCCTTTGTAATTAGAAGATCTACAGTGTGCCCTCTTGCTGTGGGTGGGGCCACTCACGTGCTGAGTAAGACCGAAAGTTTCAAGGACAGCATGTGAAGCTCTTTAGCGTTTCTGTCACAGATATTATCAACATGAACATTGAAATCACCTGTTATAACCAAACCATCAAAGTCTGTGCATACGACTGAAAGCATCTCAGTAAAAATCATCAATAAAACTTTGGCAGTGCTGAGGAGGCTTGTAATAAAACAATGAAGAGAATGGATGGAGACTGTTTTAGCTCAATTTTAAAGGCTACGTACTCAAATGTTGTGAAAACACCCCAAAGGAACAACCTGTGGGTAACTATTTCATCTCTAACAAAAGCACACACACCTCCTCCTTTTGTTTTCTCTTGTTTCAGATTCAAACTTAAAGTTGGGTGGAGCAGATTCTATTAGAACTAAATTTCCTGTGTTTTTGTCAAGCCCTGTTTCAGTTAAAAACATAAAATCAAGATTATAAGAAGAAATAAAATGATTAATTAAGAATGATTTGTTACACAAGGATCTGACATTTAGCACAGCAAGTATCAGAAAAGTTTCAGTGAGACTGGGCCGTAATCTTTTTGCAGAGAATATGAATCAAATTTCTCAGATTGGGCAGTCTGACTCGCATTTTGTTTTCCCATCTGTGTGATGTTACTACAGAAATAGCACTAGAGGATGCTGTTTTTACACAGGGCCCCGGGTTGGTTTGATTTTTATTATGACTATAAGTCCCGGCAACGCTGAGACCCAGTGCATCCTATCTTTTATGTCTTGAACTAAGATTGTGATTTCTGCCATGTCTTTGTGATTTTAATGCATTTTTTTCCTGTTGTGTGAAGCACTTGAATTGCCTTGTGTACGAATTGTGCTCTACAAATAAACTTGCCTTGCCTATCTATGGAGATACCAGGTGAAAGGCGAAGGGGGGGGATAGGGGGGCATTTGTTGGCTTGTAGCGGGACCCGGTGAGAGTTTGTGGACCAGGTGAAAAAAGCGGGGGGGTTTAGGTGGGGAAGTTTTTGTCTGTAAAAGCAGCAGTCAGGGAGAGTGGAGCCATCTTAATGCCTGATTTGATCAGATATTCAAGATGGCTGGGAAGGCCCCTGGGTGAGAGTTGAGATGGAAAAGGAGATTGAGGAGTCTGTAGTGGTGCTCTGAGGGGCCCCCTACCCTCAGCAGGGACGCTTGCCGGGGCCAGTACAGTCACAGACGGGTCCAAGGCCTTTGATGAGGACCGTGCGGGAAAGAACTGAAATGATCTCCTGTGCTGGCCTTGGTGAAGATTGTTGTGTTGCTGCTGCAGATGAGTCCTTCGCTAGAGGCGGTGGAGGTGATCGTGGAGCAACTGGAGTTGAATCCTTTTCTCGTCGTGGTGGTGGAGCGGCTGCTAATAAATCCTTTGGTGGAGGCTGTGGTTGTGGTGCAGCTGATGTTGAAACATTGGCTCGGTCTCTGGCTGATGGAGCAGGAATTCTTCTCTCATTCCTCTCTTCTCTAACTATCTGCTCAGGACCCTGTCCAAGGCCCAGTTCAATGCCTCAGAGCGTGGAGGAGGTTCCAAAGCAAAATATCCGTGCTTGTAGCTCATGAATTTTATTGTTGATATTTCCAACAGCGTTCACAAGAGTTTGTTTTCCCTTCTCCCGGACATGTCGCTGGCTCGTCAGATTTGTTTATTAAAACTCGAAAAATGCTCTTAAAATCCTTGGTTTACTTTTTTTTTTAAAAAGTCATAATTAAAAATGTTTGGAAGACGAAAACTGATTTAAAAAGCAAATAAATAAAATAAATAAGGAAAGCAGCTGATAGCAAGGCAGGAGCAAGCAGGAAAGCGTCTGCACTCTTCGGAAGCAGGAAGTATAGTATAAACATATTCTCATATTCCATTGTTGTGGCGTGGTCCTTGATAGTGAATAGAAGGTTAAAAGCTGACAAAAGTAGATTTTGCATAATATTGGACCTAAAGGACAAATATTATACATTATTTGTTTTGTTATTGCCTTTAACTCTTGAGTACTTTTACTTTGGCATCTCATGTTTTAGAACTAAAAAAAAACAAGTTTAACAAAAAATAACCGACTTAAAGTCTCTCTGGCTTTTCCCCACGATAGATCATTACTTTTGGCTGTGTCTACTGGTAGCACAGGGAATTACATAAGTGAGATCATGTAAGCACGTCAGAAATGCTCAGAGCAAGTCTGGCGATGATTCAGGACTTACAAAACGAAGAAGATCGCGGAGCCACGTCATAGGTAGAATATGACATCACAGATCGGAGAAATTCAGAACAGAGTACTTTTGGCACATTTGTGAATTAAGCTAAATGGGTGTGTTTTTAATGAAAGAACAATGTTAGAACATAAAAAGTCAATAATAATGTGTGTAACCTTAACATTGAGGGTCTGTGCAGACCCGGTTAACATTTTCTGCACTTATTCTATGTTGTCCAACAGCTAATAAAAAGCTTTGAAAACGGTCTACGGTCTGTCAGTCCAAACCTCCCAACAGCAGCTTTATTCCTTCATGTATTGGCCAAAGAAAATCTTGGTGGGATTAGAAATCTGATTTTCCTCTGTGCAGAGCTTGTTTCCTCTTATAATTAGATTAAGAAGAACCGAGTCCAAAATGACAGTCTAAGATATACAGTCCAGCCAATTAGTTGTACTCCAAAGGGTTCAGCAACAGCTTCAGTTTCAATTGGGAGATATTTTTGTCAGGCACTTTCCTGAAAATTAGCCGTAATGATAATAAAGAAACATGTCCAGGGGTCTCCAACCTTTTTGCCTGTGTGAGCTTCTTTCACTAGAACAAAACAACTGTGAGCTACTCATGTTCAGAAATATTTTATAGCTTATTTTGGCCAAGAAAAAATTTAATTTCTGTTGTCTGGCCTACAAACTAAGATTTTATTATTACAGTCTATTTACATAGCGCTTTTCCAACTTCAAGGCGCTCAAGGACATGGTTCAACATTCAAATTATTTGTTTAAAGACAGAGGCACCACAGGTGGGTCTTGCATTCTGGTGAATTTTGGATGTACTATTTTAGCAGGTCACTGCCCATTCACTTGGCTGCATGATGATATATTATTTTATTAGTAGTAGCCCCCCCCTTTTGCATCTTCTCTGTGATTATGAGGTCTATTAAGATCAAATAAAAGACAATTTGTAGCGTGACACAACACAGCAGAACAAGGCTAGGTGGCTCTCATTTTCCTCAGTGGTCCTGATCCGCCTGTGCATCTGGTTTTTCCAAGTCTGATTCTAAACCTAACCGAGCCCATCGCTCGCTGCCTGCGCCACAGAGTAAAAAGAGAAAACAGAAAAAGCTCTCGGAGAAGTGACTGTGGGGAAGAGGAGAGTGAAGAGTGTGCAGGTCTACAGCAGGGACAAGCACTAAATAACAGTTTGGCTTCAGTGATCAGGACAGAAATCCTAGACCTTACACCAGTGTTTGGCCTCACTTCCCCACAGCCAGCTGGATCCACAGATCAGACACACACACTTGTCATGAATGTTGTCATGAATGTTGTGAATAAAAAGTCAGTTTTTTGTCTACTTTGCAGCTCATGCTGCTGCATGCATGGATGCCGTAAACAAGCTTGGCTGAGACGCGAGCTGCTCACAATGGGGTGCTACAGGTTGGAGAGCCCTGATTTACTATGTTTGGGTAAGTAGCAGAGCTCTGCCTCTGGACCCAGAGCCAGGCCCTCAGCACGGAGACACTTTGCCATTAACAGAAGCATAACAAAGCGTTTCTAAGCAAACTGGTCAGGGGGACGGGTCAGTTGAACTGTGGCTTGTCTCATGCTGCTCGTGGTTGAATGGATGGCACATATGCCTGTGGTGTGTGGGCAACAGCGTCATGAGTTTGAGATCCCGGTCTCACTCCCATTTCACGCTGTCCTACAGGCCAAAAAACAGACACTTGATACATTAAATAAAGTTTGATATGTTATTTAACTTAAACCCAAAGGTTGGCTGTGTGCTCTGCATGCTGCTGTTGTGTCCTTGGGCAAAGGCACTTCAACCATTTTGCTTTTGTATGAATATTTGATTTCATATATGTTGTTTTTATTATTGATCAGTGTTTTATGTTGCACCATAACGCCGAAACAAGTTCCTATGTTTGTGATTTCTGATTTTTTGTGATTTTTTTCGTTGACAATGGCAATAAACCCCTTCTGTTTCTTCTGATTCTTCTGATATTGTTGTGAGCGAGGGTTGGTGGTGATTGGCAGTCTCGCTTCCGTCAGTCTGCCCTAAGGCAGCTGTGGTTCCAGAACTCTAGAATGAATGAATAATGCATTATATTTGAGTATCTGGAAAAGAGATATGACTAATTCAGTAAGCTACACTGTAAACCCTGACAGTTTAACTTTAAATAATATGAGCATTGATTACCCAAATATGTCAAAAATGTTGATAGAACTCTACACGTGAAATATTTCAAATATTTTTCTTGTTTTGAAAGTCATCAATATGTCATTGTACTCAAAATGCTTGACAGGAAAGGGTTTGACATCACATGTCAATTATGTGCCCTAGTCTTAGCCACGAGGAGAAGTCGCCATCTTGACTCATTCACAAGCAATTCCAGCCTTGAGATCCACGCGTTCAGCTGTGAAAATTCTTCCAAACTTGATTTTGAGTCAACATATTTGGTAATTACCAGTAAAATGTCATTCATTTAGTCGTGCAGAGGTGTTCTTGTTTTGGTATTTTTCTATTTAAGTGTGTCACAAATTCTGCAGCTCATGTGCTTGACTCCACACATGCTCCGGAGCGCTGAACACGGCGACTGCACTTTTCTCTTAACCGCTCGAGACAAAATGTTATACTTCCAAGTAAATACAGTGGGAAAACGCATGACGCGATGGGAGAAGGCGCATGGCTGAGACTTGGAGTGACTGAAAGAGCTGAAGAGAAGAGCGAGGGTCCGAAAGTGAGAATGTTGGCCAGGTGCAGGGGGAAGCGCCTCTTCCACCGGAGATACGCAGGAAGACCAAGCCTCACGAGAATGTGTTTCTGCCATTAAAAATTCCGAACACTTAAACTCAGATGCAATAATATCGTGGAGCAGCCAAAAAATCTTGTGAATAAAGTTGCTCTTCAATCGCACATTTTTGTCGAGATTATTTGGAGCTATTGTTGTTTGGGGTTGTACAACTGCCTGCAAAATTACTTGTGTAAACTGGGCAATTGCAATGTAATAATAATAATAATAATAATAATAATAATAATAATAATAATAATAATAATAATAATAATAAAACGAATATAATAATTATATTATTCATTTATTCATTTTTATTCATTTATTCATTTATTCATTTATTCATTTATTCATTTATTCATTTATTCATTTATTCATTTATTTATTTATTTCAGGGACAGTGTATTTCTGTATATATGTCAGTATTAGCCAAATTTTATCTGTAGTCCCATGACAGCTATTACAGTCAGCCAAAGACAGGGAATAAAACAACAAGCAAGTATTTTACATAGAAGTTGGAATTATATACACTATTTACATTGTAAGACACAGACACATCAATCATCCAGGTCCAGACAACAGACAGATAAATGAGCAGAATACATAACACCCGATGGAAAACAACAGACAGACGCAAGTACAGGGCAGGTGGGCCTGCAGGGGCAGCAAAATGACTCATTGTTTCAACTGAAATTTGAAGGTGTGATAGGAGTTTGCATTTCTAAATAGTTGTGAGTGTGAGTTTCAATCAGAGGCAGCGCGGACGGAAAAAGCAGTTTGACTGAAGGTACTTTTCCTTCAGGGGATAATGCAGTCCCCTCTCGCTGCTCCTCTCTTATATATATCTTATATATTGGCATTTTAATTATTCTTTTTTGCGTGCTATAGTGTCAATTTTGGGATTATCAAGTTATTATTTTCCACTTCTCCATTGATTCCATCAACATAATACAAATAAGAACATGAATAAACATGAACATCTAAATATTTTTTTTTAATGTTGTTAGTTAAATGATAAAAAATAAAATGTCTTGCTAGTGTTCAACAAGGTTTCAGATGACATCACAACCTTCTATTGGCCAATATTTAATACAAATGGGGGGCAGCTAAAATTAATATAGCTAAAATGTAGATTTTTGCTGTAATACAAGAGGGGAATGAGTCTAGTCACTATTAGAGTAAAGCAAAGTACAATGAAATCAGGAGGGAAGTTTGGCTCTTGCTAATTTAAGCCTCATATTTTTTTTGTTTTTCTTAAAGCTCTGTCAGGTTGAATTTGAGGTGGCTAACTCTTGGCCTCAGTTTTGCCTAGAGTCGCGCCTTGGGAGTTCAGCAAGGTATAATGATTCATATTATTCTTCACTGCACCACTCTTTAAAAAGATGGCTTGTACATGTAAAACATGTATTAACCTTTATTCATCCAGGTAACAGCCCATTGAGATATTGTTGGCACAATTTGAAGCACAGAGTATATAAAAAAAGATTTATACTATGTCTCTTGTATAGTGTTGAGTGTAAATGTGTAAAAGATTAAAAGCAAAAGTACATTTCAAAGTACTGACAGATTTACTCTGTTTTCTAAACTGGAAAACCCCACAGTGACACCAGCTCACACAGTCAGACTGGAGAAAGTTCCAAGCTGTTGTGCCATTGTAATATTGATTATTAAATTAGTTTGTTGTCAAACATTTGTTCCCACCATTTTTTGCTTTATAAAGCTTTTTTTTATTATTATTTGCTCACTAAACTTTGATTAAATCCTTTCCAGGCTGAATCTGAGGCTCCTGGCCTCCGATTTTCACCTTCACCCACTCCTTGAGTGTTCAGCAAGGTAATAATGTAGTAGTCTTTATTCCTTAATTTGAAATAATGTTTGCCTACAATTTAGTTTCAGCAAGTATATATTTTTAAAATGTATTTATTTAATAAATAAGTGTTAATTCTTTTCGAAAACTGAAGCCTGCTTTTGACCCACACCCCTTGCTGTATGGACTCTTCAGCGGGGTGTGCATCTAGTTCTTCAGTGCATTAGACTAAAAACTAATGGCATTGACAAAATGCCAAAACTATGCTGCAGTGTTTCTGAAGAAGTGTCAGGCCTTGGAACACTATCCCTTGTATTACAACAATATTACTGTAACCAGTCCATTACCATGTGTTTACCAGCAATACATTTGCACATATCAAACAATAAATACCTTCCAACACATCTAACACAGGCACATTAATGTGGTTAGTGGAGGTCACATGCAACATGTGTCATTTCTATGCCTCATTTGTAGATTCAAGCAGCTGTTTAATGGCAAAACACTTCTCAGCCATGTCAGAACACATCTTAAACAGAATAAAAGTGTGGATTGGCCATTTAAAAACTGCTGATACTGCACAAATGTGTATACGTCCTTTCATACTCATAAGAGTGAGAGTAATTCAGGGACTCAGGTATGTGATTAAGGATGCCAAAATTAATAGAGACGACGCTAGTCTTCCTATGGCAGTGAACTTGACTCTGACATTGCTGAGTCTGACAGGTCAATGCAGAGGTGGATCTATCTGAAAGCAGTCTTCTGAGCCCATACATGACATAAATGCATTGCAAATGCAACATAAAAACAACTTGGCCTCTTTGTTATAAAAAATGCATCATATTCTGCATGTGTCAGAGCGGGCTGTAAGATATTGTTGAACACTTGGCATCTGTATTTTCATTATCAAAACCGCTGATTTTGGATGGTTTTCTCCTTCATGTGCTTGCACAGCGACTTCCTCTTCGACCTGGGACGTAGTGGAATGGGAGTAGAAAGCTCGTCAGGTAAGGGCTCTTTGAGGTCTGCAATGCTTTAAGCTGATGGACGAGGTCAGAGGTTTCAGAGTCACTGCGGCCTGGTGGTGTGACAGGCCCCTCCATGGGGATTGTCAAAAGCTCAGGTTCTCTCACCATCTCAACAGGGAACTTGGCTGGGAACTGGGGAAGACTTTCAGGGATAACTAGGTCACCATCCTCTTCCTCTAGGACATCAGCCGAATCAGAATTGTCTCAAGTCTGACTGTGAGTCTTCGTCCGTCAGACTGGGCTTTTCAGCGTTGGCTGGCAGGAACCCATAAGGGAGCGGCAGATCTCGATGTAAGGTGTGGATTGGTCCATCCTGGTTTTTAGTTTGTACAGTGTAAACAGGAAACTCCCCAGCACGCTTGATGATCTTATGCACTCCTTGTTCCCATTTGTCCTCCAGCTTCTGATGGTTTTATTCTCTTGTCGAAGCGGGCCTTGTTCCTTATTGCAGACTTGAGTGCACATTCTGAGGCAAGTTTGTAGCTCTCCTGCAGGAGTGCTCGAAGGTTTTTGATGTAGTGAGAGAGAGAGATGGACAGCTTTTCCCTGACCGGTATACCAAAGGCTAGGTCCACCGGGAGAGAAGGGCAGCGCCCAAACAAAAGTTCATAAGACGTGAAACCTGTGATCTCATTTCTCATACAGTTGTTCACATGGTGCAGGCTCTTTAAATCAGTGGCTGACACAGGGCTGGTGGAAGGACCAACTGTAAAAGAAGCTTGTCATCGTTCTGTCTCCTCCGGTAAATAATTCCATCCACCAACTCCAACCTGTTCCACTCTCACAACAGCAGAGGAAGTTCTGGCAATTCGTCATGAGCTGTAGGTAGAATTTTCTCACCAGTCTAAAGCTGGTGGATAACCTCATGAATGGTGTCAGGGAGGGTGTCAACAGTGGCAGTAAGAGACTCGACCAGGGTCAACGTAATTTGACCAGGATCATGATGTGTGTACATTCTCACTAGAAAGCTCTGCCAGATGGCAGCCACAATTCCTGAAGAGATTTCCCCAGACTCACCAGCCTCGCAAAGCTGCTTCGTCAGATGGTGAATCAAGTCATATTCATGGCTGGAATGGTCTTCGGGATCATCATGAGAGCATCTTGACAGAGCATCGGCATCTAGATTTTGTTTCCCAGCACGGTGTTGTAGTTTGAATGAGTAGGTAGATAATGCTGCTAGCCACTGATGACTTGTGGCCTCTAGCTTGGTCGAAGTGAGAACGTAGGTGAGAGGGTTGTTGTCCCTTACTACGGTGAGACTGGCGCCATAAAGATAGTCATGGAAAAATGCCAACTTACAATTAATACAATACAAAACACTTCACAGAACACATTACACGGGGAACAGATTAGCTAAAATGGGTTTCACATCAAAGATTTGCACACATTGCACTCAGAAAAGTATAGACACATATATCCATGCAACCAACCTGGCACTGCACTCCAGTCAAACACTTTTGGGAAGAGGTCACACAGTCACTATCCACTATTGTGGACTGCCACATCCCATTATCCCCCTCTCTCTGCCTGCTAGGGGATCTCACAATAATTACTGAAAAAACCATAAACTTCAAGACACTCCTCATAGCTCTAACCATCGCCAAGAAAACTATCCTCATGAACTGGAAAACCTGCAATAGCATACACATTAACCACTGGAAAAATCTTATCACCAACTTCATTACAATGGTATTCATTTCCCCCCTATAATCACTCATCTGAAACCGATCTCCCCCACCCAACGCTCTCTAACCTATTACAACTCTGATTCCCTTCTCTTCTTCCTCTATCTTCCACTCTTCACACATTTCAGTCATCTACCAAGTTTATTTATTTGTCGGTGAACCAACTCCTACACACCCACACAACCACCACCCTGCCACACAAACATGTTATTAACACATACATGTATTTTTGTTGTTGCTTTATCATCATTATCATTGCTGCTGTTGTTTGTACTATTATCACTGTTATCATTTGTATCACTACTATCGACTTCTGTGCTAGCCACGGATTGTCCATAACGAACACCATGTTCAAGCACAAGGGTGTCCTGGTGACACCCTAAGCCGGAGATAAATGATCGACTTGTGTCATCTGACCTCCGGTCGCGTGTCCTGGACACTCGAGTGAAGAGAGGGGCAGAGCTGAGAGTTTAAAATAACTTCCTATATTATTAATTAGTATTACAGACATCCAATCCCTGCACATTTTTTACATGTTCGAAGTGGGTTGGGGGCATGTGGGCAGAAATGAGCATGTCTGCTTTGGGCACCCAAAGGGCTAGTCCAGTCATTGATTGTTGGTGCAGTTATTCAGAGTTTTTTCCAATGACCTTCTTTTCTGCTGCCAGGATTTTTTTTTCTTCCAAATGATCCATTTATTGTGTACATGGCAGGACTTTTGAAGCCCAACTACATAGTGCTGAAATCGAGTGGGATGGTGGTGTCAAAGACTGTAGCGCTTTATGAATCTCAGTTCAATATAAAGTCACATCAAATATGTTAATGGTGGGGCCCCTGGCAATCTAAGTTTCTCCAGCAGTTAGAATTTCCTTCTGAATAGTGAGCAATTTGACATCGTATTATGAAGAAATGTTTCACATTATTGAAACTAAATTCCCTCCAAACATTGCCCAAAATCAAACATGATTTTGGGCATTTATATATAATGTAGACATTATTCCCCTTGAAATGTCTGATTAATAAGTGTTATAGTGGTCATTGCGTGGTTAAATTTCCTGGTTATAATAACTCCTTATTTGTAAATACCTACAGAGCCAACAGGTCTGTAGACGACACCATCAACCTGGCACTCCACTTCATCTTGCAGCATCTGAACTCCCCGGGAACCTACGCCAGGATCCTGTTTGTGGACTTCAGCTCTTCATCAACACCATCCTCCCTGCTCTGCTCCAGGACAAGCTCTCCCAGCTCAACGTGCCTGACTCCACCTGCAGTTTGGGGAGCACTGACTTTTTTTTATTTTATACTGTAGTCATTTTAAAATCTAATGCATGCCCTTTTGATTTCATATATGTTGTTTTTATTATTGATTCAGTTGTTGTATGTTGCACCTTAACGCCGAAACAAGTTCCTATGTTTGTGAATTTTGTTAATTTTTTCTGATTTCTGATTCCTGATTTCTGAAAAGTTGCAGTGGCAGGAACAGCAAAGATACTGAAGAACCCTCAAACTCCCAGGCCTCTGGTAGAGGACCTGAGCTTAGAAAACGGGACGAGACCACCCACGATAGAGTGAGAAGGGAATTTTTTTTAAGAAATACATTTATCTATCTCAAAAGTTCAAAGAGAATAATGGAGCCAATATTCAGTGACATGTCATGTGATCCTGCTGAGAACAGCTTTAGTCCCAGTGTAAGTGATCAATTTGTCGACTTGACCATGAACTCTCTGAAGTCCGCTCTTGATGTTGCATCTCTCGCTAAAGCAGAAGGCAAAATGCGCCTCCCCATGGTACAATGAAGAACTGCGTTCACATAAAACAAAGAGTTCGAAAATTAGAAAGACCATTTCGTCGCTCCCACACGGAGGAATCCCTAAAAGCATGGAAAATCTGCCTAATGTCCTATAAGCAGGCTCTGCGTAAGGCTCAAACCAGATACTATTCAAATTTAATAGAAGTCAACAAAAATACACACTAGATTTCTTTCCAGCGCTGTAGCCAGGCTAACAAACTGTCACAGCGCAGTAGAGTCCTCAATCCCAGCTACTCTCAGCTCTAATGATTTTCTTCTATTTTTTAACAATAAAATAAAAAACAATCAGAGATAAATTAGATGCAACTACTCCCACTATTAGCCCTGAACAATCCAAGCTGTAAAACTAGTGTCCCATATAAACTCCATCAGTAACACTAGAAAGGTTCACTGCTGTTGATCAAAGCAGAAATAACTTCAGCCAATATGTCCTCTAAAACGTCAGCACTTGTATTCTCGACCCAATTCCAAGCAGACTCCTCAAAGACATTCTCCCCCTAATTATAGATTCTATTCTTAAAATAATAAATACTTCATTAGAAAGTGATTATGTTCCACAGTCCTTCAAACAAGCAGTCATTAAACCGCTTCTGAAAAAGCCTAATCTTGATCCTGACCAGTTGGTAAACTACAGACCTATTTCAAATCCACCCTTTGTCTCTAAAATCCTTGAAAGAGTTGTAGTTAAAACAGCTTTGTCGCCATCTACAGGACAATAACTTATTCAAAGTTTTCCAGTCTGGGTTCAGAGCCCACCACACACTGAAACTGCACTAGTTAAAGTCACACAATGATTTCTTATAAGCTGCTGACGATGGACTGGTCTCAATCCTGGTTCTAATTGGACCTCAGTGCAGCGTTCGACACCATCGACCACAACATTCTACTGCAGAGGTTAGAATGTGATGCAGGTGTCAGAGGCCCCCCTCCGCTGGTTTAAATCCTACCTATCGGATAGGTACCAGTTTTGTTAATGTAAACCAGAGCTCCTCACCCTGTTCTAAAGTAAACCTACGGTGTACCACAGGGTTCAGTTCTCGGTCCAATTCTGTTTACTCTTTATATGCTGCCGTTAGGTAACATTATCAGAAAGCATAGCATTAACTTCCACTGCTATGCAGATGACACACCAGCTGTATTTATCAATGCAAACCTGATCAGACCAATCAAGGCAGACAGACTTGGTGCTGTGTGTGAAGGATATAAAAACCTGGATGACACTTAATTATCTGCTTCTTAGCCCTGAAAAAACCGGGGTCATCGTACTAGGCCCTAATCATCTACGAGACGCTTTATCTGAGCAGATAGTCACACTGGACAACGTCAGTGTAGCCTCTAGCTCCACTGGAAGAAACTTTGGAGTCTGATTGGACCAAGAGCTCTCATTATCAAAGCACACATAAATCAAGCCTGTAAAACAGCCTATTTCCATCTGCGTAATATAGCCAAAATCAGAAAAATCTTGCCTAAAAGCGATGCTGAAAAAACTTGTTCATGCGTTTGTAACATCTAGATTAGAACTACTGTAACTCCTGCTGCAGCGTGCCCTAAAAGCGCCATAAAAAGCTTTCAAACTGGTTCAAAATGCAGCAGCAAGATTACTAACAGGAACTAAAAGAACTAAAAGCACATTACGCCGGTGCTCGAGTCTCTTCACTGGCTCCCTGTCGAGTTTAGAATCAAATTCAAAATCCTCCTCCTGACAAGAGTCTCTAAAAGCACAGTAGGAGGTAGAGCGTTTAGCTACCAAGCTCCTGTGTTGTGGAATCAGCTTCCTGTCCATGTTAAAGAGGCCGACACAGTCTCTTCATTTAAGACCAGGCTTAAAACGTTCCTCTTTGAAATCGCTTATGGTCAGGCCAGTCAGGAACAGAAATAAAAACCTACAGTTCCCAGCTATGTTGCCCTAGGAGTAACTATACTGGGGGAGTATGGCAGCTTGAGCACTATCCTCTGTTTCCTACTACTTTTCTTTCAAGGCAAGGCAAGGCAAGTTTATTTGTAGAGCACAATTCGTACACAAGGCAATTCAAAGTGCTTCACACAACAGGAAAAAATGCATTAAAATCACAAAGACATGGCAGAAATCACAAAATCTTAGTTCAAGACATACAAGAGAAGAGTGCAAAGAAAAGCATTTCAGTCATATGCACAGCCAAACAAAACAGTTTTTAGTTTAGATTTGAACATTGCCAGATATTTAAATATTTAATTTCACTGGCAATTTGTTTATCGCTTTTCCTTCTTTTTCTCCCACTTCCCCGACGGGAGTGGAGCAGGCACATCGATGACCTGTGGATCCAGATGCTCCTCATCTGCCTGGAGAAACGGTCTCTACTCCATATGAACGGTTCTTCATCGGCCTTGAAGATTTGGTTCTCCTCCTGAGTGGGTCTAGCTCCACCGTGTATCTGCAAATTGAGGCGCGTCTGCCTGTCCGTCCGAGGGAGTCGGATCTCTCCTTCACTGTGGAACTCCTACAGGTTTCTACTTTTTCCCAAAGAGGTTTGGTAGTTTTTCCTGGCCGAGAAGGAGGGTCTAAGGACAGGGGAGCTTGGGACATCTGTCTAAGGACACAGGACGCTGGGACATTTCCAAGTCCCTATGAATATTGTTTATTCTGTTTTCCACTGTCGCCCCTCGAGGCAACTACTGTTGTGATTTTGGGTGTTACAAAAATAAATTGAATTTAATTGAATATATATATTTATTATAACACACACAAAACAAACATAGAGTAGACGTCCCAGTTAGTCCAGAGTCTGTCAAATTTCTCCATTTTCAAATCAAGTGCAAATGTGATCTTTTCCATTTTATGAATGTCCAGTATAATGTCAGTCCAGCCCTTGATTGGCGGTGCAGTTTGTGTCATCCATTTTTTTGTGAGGGCCTTTTTCGCTGCAGCCAGGAGGATGTTCCAGAGATAGCTCCCAATTGTGTACATGGCAGGAGTCCTGAGGCCCAAATACTCCAAATAGCCTAAAAGAGGTTGGGGCTTACCTTTATTTCAGCTCAAATCAAAGCGTTGCTGTGCTGGTGTGATCCAGAATATGAAGCTCAATGGAAGAATATTAAGTTCATGTTGTTCCGGGGGTTCCTGTACAGGCCTTACTGGCAGATGACAGACGGTTGAGTCATTTGGAGGAAGTTAAAAATCCCTGGGTAAAATCTGAAGGAAGGAGCTAACATAAAAATGAAACAAAGATGTTAAAACCTTAAACTGACATTTGACAACCTTCTGAACTTTAGAATGATGTACTTGGGCCTCATAACTCCTGACATGGGCACAATAAATGAATACCTTTGTGAATGTACTTTTGGCAGCAGAAAAAAAGGCCTTCCCAAAAAAATGGTTGACACAAACACCACTGGACTGACATTGTGACAGACACAAGAAAAATGGAAAAAACTAACATTCTGACTTATTTGGGAAATGGACAAATTTGATCGACACTGGACGCAATGGGACATTTATTTAAATTCTCCTGTGTTGTAATTGTGTTTCATTGTTGATTATCTTTTTGTAATTGTGTCTGTTCTGTGTTTCATGTTTTAAACTTAAAAAAAGATTTTAAAAAAAGGCACTTATTTAAAAAAAGCTGAAACAAATATCTTTTTAAATATGGGACAGGCAGAGTAATGCAATCTTAACCAAACAACTCATCCTAACCTAAAAAAAACTTTTCTCTAAAATTTCAGGTGGTAAAGAGGATGAGAGAACACCCTCAATTTGCGCAATCAAACGATTAGAAAACAATAAGTCTCCGGGGAGCGACGGGTTAATCTCAGAGTGGTATAAAGCTTTAAAAGACTAACTTACTCCTTTCCTATTGGCAACTTTTACCAAACGACAAACACAAGACAACATAAGACCATCCTTCCACATAATGAACCATATACAAAACAACAAAACAAAACCGTAATAATTAGTCTGGATGCTGAGAAGCCTTTTGATTTTGTTAGCTGGCCTTATTCATTTAAAGTGCTAAACAAATTTCAAATCGACAATTTAATTATACTGAATATTGGGGCTCTTTACGATGATCCAACATCAAGAATTAAAATCTGACTCCTGACAGGTCCACTGACTGTGGAAAGGGGGTGAGGCAGGGCTGTGCCTGGTCTCCCCTCGTGTTCGCTTTGTATTTGGAACCATTGGCCCAATTTATTAGACAATCAAAAGTAATTTATGGTGTTACAATTGATGGAATGGAGCATAAAATGATATGCTGCAGAAGATGTTCTATGACCATACCCAGTGTGATGCATTTTCTTCTAAAAATTGGTTGGATACAATGTGAATGTACAAAAAAATTGAATTAGCTCATTCGGGAAACCCCCTTTGACTTTTAGAGAGACCTATCCCCTTAAATGGTAAACGGAATTTCTTAAATATTTAGGTGTCCTCCGTAAAGATCTATCAACAATTTTGGAGACTCTGATCCCATACTCAAGTCTAAGTCAGAAGATTGAAATTATTAAAATGAGTGTTTTGCACAGATTTCTTTATCTGTTCCAAACTCTTCCAGTTTCTATCACGAACCGGCCGTCTGATGAGTGGAATAAAGCAAGCTCAAGATGGCAAGGAAAAAACCTGTATCCGTAAACCTTACAATTATCAAAAGACAAATGAAGGCTGGGGTTTACCTTATCTCAGATCAGAGTAACGGAGTGAAAGCTTCCCAATGATGACAGAGGCGGATGTCTTTTATGGAACCTACACGGGTTCTCTTTTATTGAACTCTGCTGCAACGCAGCAACGTGAACTTCTTTATGTTATTCGTCAAGATGGTGGATACACACACGTTTTCATCCTATTGCATACCTTCACAATAACATATCTGTTATTTCAAAATAAAACATTACGGGCACATAAATAATACATTTTACTGTACTGTTAATAAATATTGCATCGACACATCAACAGTGTTTCAGGGATATCCAGCTAGGTCCTGGAGCAGCCTTCCTGAAGTTGTGAGACAGGCCCCTTCTTTAACAATGTTCCAATCTAGGTTAAAAACATATCTTAACTATGAATATAATTGAGGGAATTGCATCTGTATTATATTATTTTTAATATATTCAAAAATTTATTTTCTATGTATGTTTTTAAATTCTTTATATTGTGAAGTATTTTGTACTTTTTTAAAAACTTTTTTTTTTGTGGTTCTGAAGCACTCTATTTTGTAAGTATAACCATGGCTGAAGGCCTCTTCACCATTAGTTTTGGATTTGGACTCAAATCCGGAGAGGATGGCACCTTTGGAGCCGGAGGTGTTGACGTAGTATTACATTCCATCTCACAGTGTTCGACAGAGCAGTGGGACAGCATCATAATTAAATGTGGAGTCCAACTTGACAGAGGCTGACGTGGGGCAGCGACCCAGCGCAACAACAACGTCCCAAGACCGCTCATGGTCATCACTTCCACTAAGAGCGGAGTCATTCTAAATGATAATTGGAGACAGTATTGGGGTGTGTTTTGCCTGAGCTGAGAACAGAGACACAGAGACGTATGGCCAGAAACTTGTGTACAATAGGGGCGCAGGAGAGACTGAGTGATGTCAAACTAAACAGCACAGACTCTTAGACACCTGGGCTCAAAAAGAGCCCGTAGCGGAGAATAATATAATCCAGATGGTACAAAGAACTGCAGAACAAGGATTTACCACCAAGGACCCCAGGAAGGGCCCGATGAGGAGAATTCAGCACCAGTAAGTCTTTATGGCTGCCAAGATTTGTGTTGCTCTGCCACCGTGACAACATTAGAAAATGCGGTACAATTATCCTTACAGGTGTTAATGAGTTAAACTAGTATTGGGCATTTGTATAAAAACAATTTTCTGCCAAGGACTCCAGGCGTGCTAAAAGGATTTTGTGATCAACTGTGTCAAACACTGCTATGAGGTCCCAAAGGATTGCAGCTTTCCTAGGGTCAACCGCTAAACATCAAATCATTAAAAACTTTTAAAAGAGCTGTTTCTGTGCTATGCTGCATCTTAAAACCAGACTGAAATTCCTCCCCAATCCAATAAAAAGATCAAGGTAGGATTGAAGCGGATTAAAAACAACGTTCTGGAATTTTTTTTAGATAAAGTTATCTTTTGAAATGGGCCTACAATTAGACACATGTAACACAGTTGGATTTAGCTTTTTGATTAGTGACTGAACCTCTGCAAAAGTCTGCAAAACAAGACACAAATAGATTTCTGTAATAAATATATAAAATCCGTCTGAGACGCACATATTTATGGACAAATAATCAGCATACAAGTCATGGATCTCATAGTCAACCACAAACAGACTGGATTATTCAATGTTTTGCCTGTGATGGGGCTCTCAAACTAAGGTAACTAAGGGCTAATGCTAGCAATTTTGTGTGCTTTGTTCGTATTCTTGAGTCAACCTGTTACTTTCACCCAGTGTCGTGCGTTCAGGGCAAACAAGGCAAGCAGTGATTGATCAATAACATTTAAAATGATCATGTGTCACAAAAATATTTAAATTGTTCCAAAATATTGTTCCCCTCACTTCTGCTGCTGAAGTTTGGCTGAGTGGCCTCTACAGGCCGCTGAGCAGTACTGCAGGAAGCTTGGTTCTTCTCCTGCAGCTGTTCAGTCTGTGACCGTGTTCAGAGGCCCGTTCATGCGCCGCCCTCTAATGTGAGCTTTTAGAACAGCAGCTTGTTTTTGAGCACTGCACATGCGCTCTGAGGACAAACTCAAACCACCTGAATAAATCTGTGTAGGAATATTGTGCCCAACTGAGCATGTGCAGAAGGGAAGTGAAGCAACAGCAGCGCCAAGTTTCAACAAACGGACTTACAATCTATCTTTTAGAGTCTTTGTTTGAAGCTTGTGCTCTGTTCAATGCTCTGTGTTTCTAATGATCAGACGTTAGTCAGAAATGTCAGTATTTTAGTATCATGGAGCACTAGTCTGACCTGATGGTGAAGTGAGAGTATTTACTCCATTCAGTGGTTTTGACAGGTATGGGAGTTTAACTCAGTAGAATGTCTCAGACACTCGGACTATCAGCACAGGAGCTCCACAGCACTTTCCCCTCTGCTCTTCTCCCTGTACACAAACTGCTGCACCTCCAGCCACGACCCCGTGAAACTGATCAAGTTTGCGGACGACACCACCCTCATCGGGCTCATCTCGGACGGGGATGAGTGAGTCTGTCTTACAGGAGGGAGGTGGACCGGCTGGTGTCCTGGTGCAGCGGCAACAACCTGGAGTTCAACGCCCAAAAGACAGTGGAGATGATCGTGGACTTCAGGGAAGCACAGCCCCCAGCCCCCCTTATCATGACAGACTCCCATCACCACCATGTACTCCATCTGCTTCCTCAACACCACCATCACCCAGGACCTCAAGTGGGAGGCCTCCATTAGCTCCCTCATCAAGAAGGCCAGCAGAGGATGTACTTCCTGTGGCAGCTGAGGAAAGCCAAGCTGCCAGTGCAGATGATGGTGCAGTTCTACACGGCCATCATTGAGTCCATCCTCACCTCCTCCATCACCGTGTGGTACGCTGGAGCCACAGCCAGGGACAAACAGAGCTACAGCGCCCTCTGCGTGGCCACAGCAGGGGACAAACAGAGACTACAGCGCCCTCTGCTGGAGCCACAGCCAGGGACAAACAGAGACTACAGCGCATTGTGCGTTCTGCTGAGAAGGTGATCGGCTGCAGACTTCCATCTCTGCAGGATCTGTACGGTCTCCAGGGCTCTGGGACGAGCAGGTCAGATCAAAGGTCTATTTGACCATGTCCAGGTCAAATAGACCTGGACATGGTCTATTTGAACCAATCCCCTCAGGCAGGAGGCTACGGTCCATCCAAGAATAGTTTATTTCCCTCTGCCGTTGGACTCATGAACATTTCTAAAAACCCGACATTTTATCTACAATCACTGCACTGTCCTTTTCTGCACTCACAACTGTAAATCTAACTGTAACTCTAGTGTACATAGTAATGCCTATTTTTATTTTATACTAGAGTAATTTTAAATTGCTTCTTAAAACATGCCCTTTGGATTGAATATATGTTGTTTTTATTATTGATCAGTGTTTTATGTTGCACCTTAATTCTGTTGATTGACAATGGCAATAAACCTTTTCTGATTCTGATTCTGATAGGTGTGCACCCTCCACAAGGGAGACCGGGATTCGAAACTAACCCTTGTTATTCTTTTCTTATCATCAGATATTGATGAACACCCCAAGTCTGTTTGTCCATCCATAAAAGTCACCACACACTACTGCTTTTACCATTCAAAAATGCAGTTACTAACTTGATTACTTTTGGGGAGAAGTAACGGGATAACTATAACTAATTACTTTTTTGAGGGAACTGGCCCAACTGTTTTTTGGGGGGATTTTTGCTGTAAAAATGATGCTATCCTCCTGGTGATTTATCGTTTTAATGTAAGTTAATTTACACGTGAAAATGATGAGTCATGAAAACTGGTTTAGATGTAATTAATTTAAGCAATCCATTTATTACTATAAACATGAAACAATACAAGTAGAAATGATCAATTGAAATATTCCACTGAAACTTCAACCGATTTAAACATGCTCTGAACCCACAGATCATCAGTTTCTTCTCTTTGTAACGGTGCTTTACGATTAGATGACAGATTAGAACAGGGAAGCAGATAAAGTGCCGAGACCCTAAAGGCAGAAAAGCCTGTGACTTAAATGAACCACAACGTTGCATTGTCTGAACCTTTGATAACTCCTGAACTCTGAGGACAAATAGTGTGGACTGGAGAAGGGTCTTGTTATTATAAATCTACACAATATTAGAATCTGTGACTTCTGTTGTCAATTTTGGCATATAACAAGTGACTGCATATTCACACATTTTGCTACTGTTTATTTGCCAGGGTCAAATCATCCTCTATGAATAACTCCAAAACAAAAGGATCATTTTGTTTTGAATCGATGGCTCTTTGATACATTCTGTAAGACATATCTAAAGCAATTTGAGATGCAGATAAAATTATATTTGTATCGTTTTGCACCAAAAAAGAACAAAAGAATTCATCTACCTCCTCTCCTATAAACGTAGATTTATTTTGTTTTAAGAGATACGTTCAATCTAAAAATAACATGCTCTGCCTTTCTTTCATTTCTAAACATGTAAGACCAATACATAGAGTTAAAACCAATCAAATCAAATAGAACACTTGTAATGAAACATTGCATTGTCCCAAAAAGACTACAATACAATTATTACAAAATAAATTATAATCGAAGAAAAAACACCCCATGGAATCACTTCATCCAACTTGTGTGAGCATCTGACAATGTGTCAAGCAACATTGCTGACTAAGCTCAGTTTCAAATAAAGAAAGAAAGCAACGATCATTGTCCAGCAACATGTATCAGAAATTAAGATGAATCTGCGGTGTCGAACATCAAAAACATTAAATGAGGTCTGTTCTGGTCCTTTTTATAAGATTTCAGCAAATACAGACAGAATTCATCCTTTAACTTTTCTACTTCCTCATGCATCGTACAGCTTCTAAATATTGATTTCACTTTTATGTTTCCATCCCACGCTCTGATATTTGTAGTCAGTATTAAAGGACACATACGCTATAATGCATTATTTGCTTTGGTATTGGCTTTCAAACATGCTCTTGAGTATCTTTGCTACAGCGTCTAATGTTTTAGAACTTGAGAAAACACACACGACACACAAGCTCCATCTACTGGCAGCCTAGGCAATTACATATATGAGATAACCAAAGCTAGGTTGTCCTGACACGCTAATGTAGCCGCGAAGTTGTAATGTCCACGATTTGCAAAGAACAAGTCAGGTGATCATTTATGGCCTTAAAAACAGCAACGCTATACTTTGATTTCACAGAGTCTTTTCTAAGGCTCTGAGGGAGAGGACTTTCTAAAACAGTTCGTCAAATAAGTGTAAATGAAGCTAAATGTAATTCAGTACATTTTGGCTGAGGGAACAATCTTATGACATGGTTAAAAGCTCAGACAAGTCTATTTTGCATAATATGTGTCCTTTAAACTGGTGTACCTGATGTTCAAGTTGTAACGGAGGAAAAACTGTGATTTGAACTTGTTTCTAGCCCTCACAAACCTTGTGCACATTGGCGCTGCAGATGCCCATACCACCATGTTTGCATGTGTATGGGGTCAACATTTATGTAAGGATGTGTCCAGTAAAACTAAACAAAAACATCTGGACTCCTAGCCATCATTTCTATCATCTATCATCGTTTCTTATGAAATAAACAAGTAACGTAAAATACAACAGTAAATGCTCACATGTATCCGAGTGGTTTTACTCGACCAAAATCCTTTAAATTATACACATGTTGTAATATGGTGAGGTTAATCCCAGTTTTGAAATCACATTATGTTTCACTTCTGCCTCCAGTTGCCTACATTCTGGAATTTAGAATGTATTTGTGTAGAAACATTTAAAGAAATGATACAGAAAAGAATCAATTTTGTTGAAACACTTTTTCCCTGTTTCTCGTTCAGTAACGTATTTTAAACACAAAAGAATGGGCTGCTTAAAATGTTAAATTGAGTTATCCCAAATGGGGGGCACTCGTGAGTGCAACAGAACGAAAAGACGTGGGCTACGGTGTAACTGTAAGGAGGCCCGCAGGCCCCGGAGCCCCGCGCAGGCCCCCACAGCCCCCGCAGGCCCCCGCAGGCTCCGCCGCCGGCTCAGGTCTTGGTTGAGGTCTCAGCAGTTGGGTTTCTCCTCATTGCATAAGAGGTTCTTGGCTCCGTTCTGCCACGAGTAAAGCGTCTCCAGGTTTTTCCTCCTGCAGGGGCACCAGCTCCGCTCGACGTTATCAGTAATTTTTTTTAAACGTCTTGGTTGAGGCTCCTAAATCTCAGCAGTTGGGTTACATCTTTTCTCCTCATTGCATAAGAGGTTCTTGGCTCCGTTCTGCCACGAGTAAAGCGTCTCCAGGGGAGTTTTTCCATCCTGCAGGGGGCACAACAGCTCCGTCAGCTCGACTGTTATCAAAGGTAACTTTTTTTTAAACGTCAAATTATTTTTCTCCAAAGCAAAGTGTAACTGATGGCTCCTAAATGAAGCCGTCACTGGTGCATGTGCATGTGTGTGAGCGTTACATCTTGATGTCTGCCTTTTATTGACACTTACTGTGTACATTGGTTTATAACTGGAAGTACACATGCAAACCTTTTTGATTTTCATATTCATAGTGTATTTTAATATGAATTTGTTAGATCGGTTACAGTAATGTCTTATTATATGTTCTGTTAAATGTTTTTACAATGTATTTTGTAATGAACTTGAACAAAGAAATTCAAAATAAGGATGTGAATGACATTTGGCAAAGTACCGTATTTTCCGCACCATAAGGCGCACTTAAAAAACCTTTATTTTTCTCAAAAAATGACAGTGCGCCTTATAACCCAGCGCGCCTTATATATGGATTAATTCTGGTTGTGCTTACTGACCTCGAACCGATTTTATGTGGTACACAGCGCTCAAAAATCCGTCAAAATGTTTTATCACAACTTTGGTAAACTACAAAGCCGCACCACTTCCAGCATTACGGTTACCGTAGCCAGGAGCGTCGCGGAGTAATACTGTGCGTCACCATAACATTACAGTGTGTGTATAAGGAATTTGAAGGATTTGTGGACGAGGAATAAACTGAAAAAGTGAGTGTATTATGTTTTATTTTACGTGTTATAGTGTTAACTGAACAATTTTGAGTTATTGTGAATACGCTAACGTTTGATTTAGCGGTATCTGACTGTGTTTTTTTATGTGTTATTACCTGAGCCATTTTGAGTTACTGTGAATATCAGAATCAGAAAGAGTTTATTGCCATTGTCAATGAACAAAATTCACACAAACATAGGAACTTGTCTCGGCATGAAGGTGCAACATAAAACACTGATCAATAATAAAACAACATATATTCAATCAAAAAGGGCATGCATTAAGAAAAACAATTTAAAATTACTATACAATAAAAATAAAAATAGGCATTTCTATGTACACAAGAGTTATAGTTAGATTTACAGTTTGAGTGCAGAAAGTGACAGTGAGTGGTTGAATATTGCAGTTAAAGTGACAGGTGTTTTGAAGTGTTCATGAGTCCAACGGCAGAGGGAAAGAAACTATTCTACTATTCTATTCTATGCTAACGTTTGATTTAGCGTATCAGACTGTGTCAGAACGTGTTTCCATTGAACAAGGTTGGGACTGTTTTGTTTAGCTAAATGCGCCTAATAGTCCGGTGCGCCTTATATATGAAAAAAGTTCAAAAATAGACCATTCATTGACAGTGCGCCTTATAGGGCAGAAAATACGGTATGTGTTTTACTCTATACCAATACCATTAGTTTAGAAGTTTGGAA
The DNA here is from genome assembly GCA_015082035.1 of Chaenogobius annularis. Taxonomy (NCBI): domain Eukaryota; kingdom Metazoa; phylum Chordata; class Actinopteri; order Gobiiformes; family Gobiidae; genus Chaenogobius; species Chaenogobius annularis. The sequence goes on along the minus strand of BJKM01000691.1, from coordinate 128,776 downwards.
TCAGAATCAGAAAAGGTTTATGTCATTTAAAAAGTCTACATCAGAGACTTGGACCAAGATGGCTGCTGGTGGCACAGGTCATGTGACTGGCAGGAACGAGTATTTGAACACTTACACTATTTTTGGTGTTAAGGCTGGCTCCGTACATCATGAGCAGCTTGATCAGTTTGAACCTGTTGATCCTCACTGCGTCGTGCATGGGCGTGTCTCCATCCTGCGCAAAGTCACACAGGTCGGGTCAGACCACACATTTACACAACCTCAAGTCAGAATATGTATCGTGATTTAAGTAGTTGGGCAAATGTTTTACAGTATATGACCCAGATCATTGAACTTTCAAAATAAATAAACTTCAAGGAAAAAATGCCAATGGAATCGACAATGTTTCGCATTCCAAAGGCACTTTTCTCATGCCGTTGGCAAATAATTTAGCTGTATATGAGATGTGACATATTTCAAAAGAAGTCAAGTAGGTTTAATCTGCCCGAATCAAAACAGCTCAAATTCAATGTAATGTTCTGAATTCGTGTCTGACCCTGTCTCTGGCGTTGACGTCGGCCCCGCAGTGGATGAGATGCTCAGCACACTCGCTGTGTCCGGTCCTGACAGCCACGTGCAGAGGAGTGCTCTGCAGCTGAACACCACGAACAGGAAAAACATTCAAACACGTGGATAATGTGCTTTTAATCATTGATACATGTGAAGGGATGAAAAGTGGATCCTCAAAATATTTTAAGTGTGAATATTTCTTGAAGCAGAAATCTGTTCTCTCAGAGTATATTTCACAAGAGAGCTGCAGTAGGAGCTCTATCGCAAAAGTTCCTTAGTTTTGCTTTAAATTAATGTTCTTTAATCTCAACCTTTCATAGAATACCTACATTATTATCAAAGCAACAACATTTAACCCCTCGAACTCCTAACACTTACTTGCAGCATGGGGACACAGATTTGGAAACCAAGACGTTTGAAAGTCCTTTTCAATCCGAAGATACTGGCCACAGGAGCTAGATTAGTCCTCCCAGGGAGCAGTTGTTAAGTACCAAATTACAAATTGACTGGCTTGATTTGGACTTTGAGGAGACAGTTGTAAACAGAAGGTAAATGGCCTTCATCCCTCTTTGTGAGGATAACGGAGAAACACGAGAACAACCATAACGAGGAAAAGGCAGACTCCCAACTTCCCCCTTTGGGCAGGATTATCTAGATCAGGGCAAAATCAATTCTAGCTCCACAGAAGAGTACCTTCAGATTTACTTCCAATATTTGAATCTGGCACTTGACAGTTTGCTGTCCTCCCTTCTCTCTCACCCCCTTTTCACGCGCTGCACTGTCCTGTCTAATAAAGCCTCTGGGCCTGAAACCTGTGAGCCGTTTCTACTTTCTACCGAGGACAACTCCTTCAGCTCAGCACTGAGCGTGTGTGCAGTGAGGTCGTACCGTGTCTCTGGAGGTGAACTTGGCGCCCTGGTCCAGGAGGAGCTGCAGGGCGGGCAGGCAGCCTCCTCTGCAGGCCCAGTGCACGGCCGTGGCATCCAGCTGAGCCGACAGTCACATGGTTAGAGTTTGGAAAAAGAAATGCATTCATTCGAGTCTATTTATGGACCGAGATGTTTTTATACAGTGGAGCTTTAAGTCTGGATTTAAAACATGACAAAACAGTGCCTGACCCTTCCCATTTCAGTCCAGCGCTTCCCAATGCATTCACTTGCATTTGCCACCCTCTTGTGGCCACAGTGGGTAGTCAACCATAAAGAAACATGGCTTCTTAAGGTAGGTACCTTGTCCGTCCTCTCCAGGGCAGCCCCCGCGTCCAGCAGCCTCTTCATGACCTCTGTGTGACCTTTGAAGGAGGCTTTGTGCAGAGCGCTTCTCTGGAACTAAGAGAAATGCCAAAAGTGACGTTTTTTTCATAAACTGTCACTGTGGATATCACAGTATTTAGAATTAAAACAATAAACGGCTCCACAGTATTACATACATTACACACGCGGAATCACCTTTCCACAGACCTGACCTCTAACTTGGTCTGGTCGTTTCACCTGCTTGTCTCCCTAGAGATATATCATTTTAATGCTATACTGTGGAACATTTTTGGTAAAGCAGTAACATCTGCATCGAGACAAGCAGGTGACGCAACATCCAGAAACCCTCCGAAGTGCACTTTTAAAATATTCACACATGTGCAGATGGACTAATTATGTGTTTTTGGGACACTTACTGTGCTTTGGCACCCTCTAGTGGGCTGACACTTATTAAACTTAAACTAATGGTTAAAAAAAAATAAAAAGAGTTTCCCTAAACGTATGAAGTCAAATTCAGTATTTTAGCATTTCACGTTTCACACATTTTGTGTGTTTTGAACTACTGCATCCTCGAGAATCACCAAAGCGAGTCGTTACTCCCACTTCAGAAACGTGTAAGACAAAGTGTAAACTTACATTGTCAGTCACATTTGGGTCTCCTCCGTCACACAGGTACTTCTCCACCACAGGCAGTTTGTTCTCCATGGCTGCAGTCAGAAACATGAGCTCATCCACACACACCGGCTGCAAGGAAATAACACACGTTCGAAAGAATGAACTCTGCGAACATTGTTCAACTGTACATGCGTCATCCACCTGCAGTAATATGTGCAATACTCTTACTTCTTACAAATACCAGGAAAATGGAGCACATTACACCAGTTTTGGGCATAGGAGTGACTTTAAAATAGGTCTTCTGATGTAAAGGGCATTAATGGTCAAGCACCAAAATACATGCTAAATGTGCTTGTTCCATTGAGAGAGGAGGGGTCCTCAGGTCTGGGACGGGTTTGTCAGGACCAGCGTTTACTCTCTCTGCTCATCATTGTGGAACATTAAAATCTGCTTTTAAATCTGGTCTAAAGCATTACTGTTCACCTCATCCTTTATTCCCTGCTCTCTTTATTGTATGTTTAGCTTGTCTTGTCTTGCATGATGAACTGGAATGTTACATTGTTATTAGGGGGCTTGTGCATGGATTGTACTTCATGAAGAAATGAGTTTGTTGTGAACTGTGCATTGCAACATTGAAATGTCCCCATTGTAGGAAAATAAAGTCTGAGTTATCTGATTGTATCATTCTGTATAGCTTTGCAGCGATAGAAATGGCATGACAGCATCAAAGCGACATACAAAAGACGTGTGCCCATGTGGAGACCCCGGCATTAGACATTCAGTCCCAGATCGGCCCAGAAAAGCAAAAAGGCAAATACTGAATGACACTAAACTGTGTATGACTAGTACGAGTAGAGTTTTGACCAGAGTTTCGGGGGCTGGCTGTGGTCGCTTCTTGGTGGGGGCCTTCCTCTCTCTCCTCCTCTTCCTCAGCTGCAGAATGTTGAACAGGTCATCCACAGTCTCCAGTCTGAGCCGGCCGGTTCTGTCAGTCTGATTGATTGGACAGAGATACAGAAGGTTACACCCACTGCGCCCGTGGGCCCATTCCGTGGCCCCAGTCGGCCCTAGTGGCCAGTCCATTGGTACTGCAAGGACAGTCCGGAAAGCATTTCCCCCATAGGTCGTTAACCTTTTCCCAGTTCAAATCCTTCAGTTTTATCGAAAACATGTTTGTTTTCTTTAGGTTTTTCAATTTCATGTCCTGGGGTCGAAATAATCAAAACAGCTTTTTAATCTTTCGCTTAGGCTCGCTCTGCCCCGGCTCTCTCTCTCTCTCTCTCCCTCTCTCTCCCTCTCTCTCTCTCTCTCTCTCTCTCTCTCTCTCTCTCTCTCTCTCTCTCTCTCTCTCTCTCTCTCTCTCTCTCTCTCTCTCTCTGTCTCACTCTCTCTCTCTCTCTCTCTCTCTCTCTCTCTGTCTCTCTCTCTCTCTCTCTCTCTCTCTCTCTCTCTCTCTCTCTCTCTCTCTCTCTGTCTCACTCTCCTTCTCTCTCTCCTTTCTTACGGTATAGTGTAAAACAACACATACTTTGAAGGCCATTCAAAGTAACACAAACGACAACAACACTATGCAACACTCACTCTAGCAACTCTCGCTGTGATTGGTCACATGGTACTTGAGCCCACGCTCCTCGCTCGCTCTCACGTGGGAGAAGAACACTGCACATGTCACAGAGCCGTTGCATGTAGCTGGCCGCTAAAGGCTAATCTGGCATGCTACATGATACATGACGCCGCTGTCATCACTTTAAAGGGGACATAGTTTGCATAATCACCTTTAATGAGCTTTTAAGCTCATTACTACAGTGTTTCCTCATCATTAGTTTACTCAAAGTTGTATTTAGATTGCTTCCTGCATGTTTGGGTTAATCCTGTTTTGTCCTGCAACCGAGGCTCCAGTGCTCAGAACATTCTTCACCGTCCCTTTATTCATCAAAAGGGACATTAAATGTAGAGTTCTAAAATGTCCCGTAGCCACTTAAAAAAAATAAAAACAGAAGTCAATGGACCTGATTCTATTACTAAGCCATTTTAACTCTTTAAATGACACATATGAGAGGGTGATCCGGCTTGCGATCGGCTGCAGACTTCCATCTCTGCAGGACCTGTACGTCTCCAGGGCTCTGGGACGAGCAGGTCGGATCACAGCTGACCCTTCTCACCCTGGACATGGTCTATTTGAACCACTCCCCCAGGCAGGAGGCTACGGTCCATCCGGACCAGAACCTCCCGCCACAAGAATAGATTCTTTCCCTCTGCCGTTGGACTCATGAACACTTCAAAACACCTGTCACTTTAACTGCAACTCTTCATCACTCACTGCACTGTCACTTTCTGCACCACATCTGTAAATTCAACTGTAATTCTCGTGTACATAGAAATGCCTATTTTATTTTGTATTTCATACTATAGTAATTTTAAATTGTTTCTTAATGCATGCCCTTTTTTGATTGAATATATGTTGTTTTATTCTTGCTCAGTGTTTTATGTTGCACCTTAAGGCCGAGACAAGTTCCTACGTTTGTGAATTTTGTTCATTGACAATGGCAATAAACTCTTTCTGATTCTGATTCTGATATTATGCATTATTTGTATGTTTTTGTATGTTATTGGCCTTTAAAAATGCTCTTGAGTACCTTTAGTTTGGCATCTTATGGACTTGAAAACCGCAGATTCTCTACGTCACAGATGGAGAAAACGTCAGTTATCGAGGAGATTCAGAGTGTTTTTGACAGCAGAGGGAGTGGACCTTCTTACCAGGATTCATCAAACTAGTGTGAATGAAGCTAAGTGCTACTCCAGGCGTGTTTTTGATGAGGAACAGTGTTAGAACATGGTTAAAAGAGAGAAAAAGTACATTTTACATTATGGTGTCCTTTAATATTGCTAATAATATAATTAATAAGACAACGTTAAAAACATAGATGCATTAAAATATAACTTTTATAGAGATACCAATACAAATATTGCTGTATTAATCATCCAGAGACAATAAATGTTTTTTTTATCTTTGGTTCTTACGTTGAGCGCGGCCACGCTGACCTCCTCCTGCTCTCCTCCACTGTCACTCTCCTCGGACAGAGCTCCGGCCGCCAGCGGGCCGTGTGACTTCAGGTCATCCTGCTTCTCTTGATTTACAGCTGCCTCGTAAACGCCCTCCGGAAAATTCTCCGCCTCCTTGCCCTCTGACCTCTTCCCAGTCACCTGAGCCAGCAGAGAGTGATGGAAGTTACTCTGACCAACATGTTCCAATGGGACCTCACGTCACTGAAATATGTCTGACCAGTCTGTCTCCTTTTAGTTTCAAGAGGGCAACAAGTATTTGACGGAGCAGTGAAAAAATATGAATAAAACGGTTTGTGTAATACAAATGTGAAATATTAGGATTATTCTGTTTACTTCCATAAGCAAGCCTACACTGTGTTGCATTATTTTCACCACTAGATGGCAGTGGTGCACATAATTGTACACACCCTAGTCCAGCTTCTGTTCTTGTGTCCTTACATTGTACTTCTGATTTACAAAAAGTATTGCACTGTAGCAAAACTAAAGACGCACAGTGTGAAAAATCCAATTTATGGCGCTCTTCTGTTTTCTGATTTCATATGTGACTAATAAGGTCATGATAATGGAAGAACAGAAAACAGAAAAAAACCCAGAGTAAATTCACACACACAATATTTCCATAGAGCCTCTTATCCCAGCTCTCTGCAGTATTCTATCACCAACAGGTCTAATTTCATAAATATACATTTTTGAATCGAACATATACTGTCCTTTTTTCCACAAGCAAACTTTGTAAATAATACATAGATAAAGAATACAAAAAAGATGTCCAAATCCTGCTGAATCGGACAATCCAGGACGGAGGGCTTAGCATCTCACCAGGCTCTGATAAGGAGTGGTGTGGAGAATGTCAACACATTAACGCCGCACAGCTCTGACAGCTGCTACATGTCCAATCTCTGAAGCACTGTCGGTATCGTTCCCTCGCACTGACAGTAATCACCAACAAACTCCTGTTTAACAAGTCTCTAAAGGCAATAAACCTTAATCTAGCTTTAGGATCCTGCCAGCAACGCCATTCACTGGCACTTTGCTTCCACAAGGAGGGGCAAAGATGAACTAGATTTATGAGGAAGCTAAATTAATTGTTAAATTAAGTTGGTAGAATACACAAAAATAATAAAGTAATATTAAATATATTAAAATGTTAATAATTAAATTGGAAGGCTATATTTGAAAGCTCTATAATTGAAACATAATTGAATCTTTTGGTCACTCCTCACGATTGAATCTGTATTGAATCTGTAGTGCACACCAAATATGAATATCTTTTGTGATTTGTGAGTCCCTCATGATCACTAATGTGGAGCAAATGTATTGTGAATTCCTTTTAAGAAGTTTCTTCTTTGGTGAAATTGCACATAACCTTTTAAATGGCTAATAATATACATTTTTATAATGTTTGTGCTGCATTGCTGTTGGTATAAAGCTACGCATCTAGAAATGGACACTTAACAGTTGGTGACTGTGGCTTTAAAGTAAAAAAAGAACTTTTGCCTAAGTATAACCAAACTAAATGTGAAATATACTTGAATTCAGCTAACACAAATCTGCTGCCAAGGGTCAAATAAAGAATTCAAATTACACTCGGATCAAAATCCAATTGAAATGTAATATGTACTTAATAATAATGAAACTATATACAACTGAATATCATGCAGCAAAATCTAAAGCATAAACTAGAGCTCAAGCTCGCCAGGAATAAACATGTCTGTCTATAGAAGCAGAATGACCTTCAAGAAGCCGTCCAAATGCCCATCAACTTCAGATGCTGTTCTGATCTTACCAGCTCTTCCACACTGTGCAGTCCCATCGTCCTCGATACTGGATGCTGTCTTTTCGTTCCTCGGCAAACGTCCCGTCTGCAATTCTTTTCCTTTTCCTGTGTCTGTTTCTGCTCCACTAAAGCTGCACGAGCCTCTTTATATCTCTGTCACACCTCTATCTCCAAAATATGACAGCGGCTCGTGTTACTGTCCTCACGTCCCCCACGCCCCGTCCCTTTTGCAGCAGGCTGGGCAGGGGCTGAGGGGCCGTTTGCGTGTCACAGTTGCAGAGATGTCATGCATGTATGTGGCGTCACTCTTACGTGTCAGAGTGAGTGCTTCCTGTGGTATGGCATGACATGATGGACAAATATGGTGTTTATCGACTGCCACGGTTTCAGATGCCCCGACGCAAACTGTAAGTTACACTCATGCATGTGCGGAATGACACGGCAGGTTTACTGTGTCAGGGAAATATGGACTTGTAGATATTTGGATTTTAACATTTTGCTCAAAAGATGAACTGAAAATGTCTGATGAACTTTGATGAATTCATGTCATAAATACTTGAAAAGCATGAATCCAGTTGATCTAATAATATTGTCTTTGAATTACAGGCTTTGAATTTGACTTCTTCTGATTCAAAGGGATTTCTTATGCTTTTTTTATTTATATATTGCAGCTAGAACGCAGGCCAACTAACATCAGTATCATATTAATAATGCTAAATCAACTTTTGTTCTTTTAACTTGTGCTTTTAACCATAACGGTGTTCTCTCATCATTAGCTCAGTCAAAGTTGTATTATTGATTGCTTAATGCATGTCAGTAATCCTGTAATGTCCTGCATTTGAGGCTTGTGTGTGCTCTGAATTCCTAATCCAGGGTTAATGTAAAGCAGCTCTGCTTGTGTCTCTATATGGCAGGGACCGGCCTCCTGCTGGTGCCCAGAGTCAGGACAAAAAAGGACAAAACTTGGGCCAGTCCATGTTTAGTCCTGACTCTGGGCACCAGCAGGAGGACGATCCCTGAGGTCCTCAGAGTCAGAGATGGTTCATATGGCACTAACATGTCCGAGATGTACTTTGGTGCTAGGCCATGGAGAGACTTGTATACAAGCAGAGCTGCTTTGAAGTCTATTCTCTGAGCCACAGGGGGCCTGTGCAGAGACCCGAGCACAGGACTAATGTGATCATACTTCCTGGTTCTAGTCAGGACCCGAGCAGCAGTGTTCTGGTACTGTGAAATTGTAAATTTATGAACATTTATGAACATATGAACCATCCATATGCCATATGAACCGGACTCTGAGGACCTCAGGGACCGGCCTCCTGCTGGTGCCCAGAGTCAGGACAAAACATGGGGAATCTGCATTTCAGTTTTATGCAGCTAAAATCTGGAACATTCTTCCTGAGGATGTGAGACAGGTTCTACTCTGGCAATGTTCAAATCTAAGATAAAAACTGTTTAGTTTGGCTGGGCATATGACTGAAATGATCTTACTTGCACTCTTCTCTTTTATGTCTTAAACTATTTGACGGATAGCCTGAAAATGGCACCTTTAAAATTCTTTAAATTAAGATTTTGTGATTTCTGCCATGTCTTTGTGATTTTAATGCATTTTTTCCTGTTGTGTGAAGCACTTTGAATTGCCTTGTGTACGAATTGTGCTCTACAAATAAACTTGTCTCGCCTTGCCTAAATGTCTAAACTTATTTCAGTCCAGTCGACTCCATCCTGGGCATTCCTTTTTTATTTTGGAGCTCTACATCTGAGGTACATTGCTTTGTTTAATTTCTTGGTTATAATAACTCCTGCTAACTGCTGGAGAAACCGTGGCACCCAGGAGGCAAACCACTATCACGTGCTTTGATACTGTCCTGCTTCTCAAAAATATTGGACTGAAGTTAGCGAGGCACTGCAGGCTGTTTTAGACATTGCCCTCCCACTCAATTTTAGAACTATGTACTTGGGCCTCAAAACTCCTGCCATGGACACAATAAATGGCTACCTTTGGAACATATTTTTGGCTGTAGGAAAAAAGACCATCACAAAAAAATGGATGACACCAACCACACCAACGATCAAAGACTGGACTGACATAGTAACAGAGAACTGGAAAAAAAGACATTCATACTTCATTTTTAAAAAATTATAAATTTGACCGACTTTGGACTGAGTGGGACTTTTATTTTGATTTAAATTTCCTGTGATTTAGTCTCTTTTGATGTTTAGTTGTCTACATGTCTACTTGTGTCTTATTTTCATTTTTTGTCTGTTCATATTTTATATGTATTTTTTTACAAGGAACATAGAACACAGAACAATATTCTATGTTCTATGGTCTTTTTTTCTTTCTTTTTTTTAAGTAAAAAAGCCAGATACAATACATTTTTGAAGTTTTAGAACCTTTAAAAACATTGTATTACAATACGTTTTCAATATCAGGTTGGTCAAAACATGTTAGACTTATAGTACATTGTATTAGGAATGCACAGTACTGCACATAGCCTACTGTGGTAAAAGTCACATGAACATGCAGATCATGTATTTTCATGGCTTCTAAATGTAGAAGATACTTCCATTCCCAGAGAAGAGCGGGTCAGTTTAGCATAGCACGGTTCATCCTCTGTTTGCACTGCTGGGCTAAACTGTTTCTACTGGGTTAGATCTGTCGGATGCGACTGTGAAGTGCTCAAAGTTGTGTATTAGTGAAGCTGTTTACTAAAATCTTATGTCAAAAACTGGAAAACAGATTGGATATCGGCCTGGACATTTCAGTTACATTTCATAGACCACCAAATGCACAGTTTGGGAGTGGTTAGAAAAAAATCCCCTAAACTCTGAAATCAGCTTTTTTTTCACTTGCCCCAAAAGAGCTCGTAGACTCAGGTGAAAAAGAAATGGCAAAAATCAAATAGCAAATAAAAAGAAGAATTCTTCACTAAATGCTGACTTGATCTTGAGATAAACTGCTGCACTTCCAGCGATGATAACTTAATCAGTTGAACCGACAGACTTACCAAAGCCATCCTGTCCTTTCTGTTCTTGTTGCATAACACATCTAACATTATTCAAACCCAAACACATAACATAAAGAGACTCAAAAACGTGGTGTAAAGTGCCGAGAGGTGAAATAAATGTAGAAGTGTGGCAACTACTTTAGCTTTAGCACCGTCTCACAGCGCCACAACCGAAACATCTTTTGTGACTTAATGGGATCCAACTCATAATTACAACATAGAATTCAGGTACGTTTAGTAACATTAGTTATATAGTTATATGTGAGCCGGACCCTGAGCATGGAAACAGAAGAAGACGCTCAAAGGTGGACCAGTCGAAACGCGGCTTATGTAGCAGTACTATACTTATAGTATTGGCTTTTTTGGGTTTTGTTTTTGGGTATGTTTTGGAGCAATTAAAATTTGTATTTAGTTCTATTGTTAAGAAAAGGGCTTATGGCTGATTTGGATTTGTTAACCATATATTCTGTTTGTTTTTATTTTTAGAGGTGAAATAGGTTATTCAGTATTGATATTCTATGTTGTTTGATTGATTTGTATTATCAATGTTTCTTTTCCAATGTATTACATTGTATTGTTGCTGTAGTTTTTTGAGGTAATCAGCCAGTTTTGTTTTTTGAGTGGTTATCCTCTCATAGTCACACGATCATGTGCGGTGATGTCAGCTCCAGGAGACACAGTGGGGGGCGGATGCCAGGGGTCCGAGGTGAATGCCAGACTTGGTGTCGGAGCCTTCATGTCAGCTGGTCATGTCCCGTTTGTTACATGGGCTTCTCCCTGTTGTAGACAGTGACCGACAGGACACAGTGTCGATGTGTGAGGTCATGAGAGATCAGTGTCGGCCAATCAGAGGACAGAACAGAAAATGTAGGTGTTGACAAATCCATACGTGGAATGGAATCTTGGAAAGATCAGGACTCACAAACATCATCAGCATGTGACACGTGTTAACGCAGACATTCTGTACAGTTTGTAGACCAGAATGTCACATATCATTCTATGAAACCGGTGCCTTTTCAGTCCTCAGAATGGCGGCAGAACTAATAATAGTTAATCAAAGTTTTTGTATTTGTAGTGTGCTAAATCAGATAATATATGCATTTGTAATTCTCAGAGAGTAAAACATGCTGTTTTGTTTTTAGAAATTTGCTTCATTCGTTTTTTTATAGAGGATGATGTACAAAAATGTTGATTTTTAGATTTGCCTTTAAAATGTATATAAACAGAATAAAAAGGAACAAAAATCTCGACCCACAGAGAGAGGGAGTAATGGATACAGGAAAAGATCTAAAGACATCCAAAAAAGTTGGTCAATAAAGAAGTCCCATTTAGTCCAAAGTCGGTCAATTTTGTCCAAATTTGGGCGAATAGTATGGGTTCTTCATATGGGCTTTTCTATCCTTGTAAATGTTTTACATGGACAAAGTCCTATGCATTTCCTGTTTACTAAGCAGGCCCACCAGTGAAGCCACAGCGCCATAAGGATTTTCCTGGTTTACGGACAAAATCATAAACATGGGTTACTCAAAGGATTGTGCATTTGCTTGCTCTTCTGAAATGCAGCAGACGTCCCTGGGTGGGCTCGAACCACCAACCTTTCAGTTAACAGCTGAACGCGCTGGCCTATTGCGCCACAGAGACATAAAACGCATTACCTGTGCTCCTGTGACTCATAACAAAATCATACAATTTTTGCCACTGAAAAGACAATATCCACTATGAAAGAAGATCGGCGTATGAGTAATAGAGGACTTAGAGGCACTTTCTTGGTCCAAAGTCGGTCAAATTTGTCTATTTCCAAATGAAGTATGAATGTCTTTTTTTCCAGTTCTCTGTTACTATGTCAGTCCAGTCTTTGATCGTTGGTGTGGTTGGTGTCATCAATTTTTTTGTGATGGTCTTTTTTCCTACAGCCAAAAATATGTTCCAAAGGTATCCATTTATTGTGTCCATGGCAGGAGTTTTGAGGCCCAAGACCATAGTTCTAAAATTGAGTGCTTCCGAAGAGTGCAGACGCTTCCCGGCTTGCTCCTGCTTGCTTCAGCTGCTTTCCTTATTTATTTTGCTTTTAAATCAGTTTTTGTCTTCCAAACATTTTTTATGATGACTTTTTTAAGTCAACCAAGGATTTTAAGAGCATTTTTTGAGATTTAATCAACAAATCTGACGAACCAGCGACATGTCCGTGAGAAGGGAAACAAACTCCTGTAAACGCTGTTGGAAATTTCAACAAGAAATTCATGAGCTACAAGCACGGATATTTGCTTTGGAATCTGAAAAAGGACTGCACGATACAATCCCAGTGTCATCCAGTGGTAAGAAGTCCACATTTTTTAGAAGAAAAACAGCTACTTTCAACCTAAACCGGAGTGACTCTGTTTCGTTTCCAAAACTGTCTAAAGGCCAGGAAAACAAAGTCGGTTCGAAGCCAAAACAATACAAAGATAATGTAACGTCACCTAAAATACAGCTTACAAACAGATTTTTACCACTTTCAAAGACTGAAGTAAATGAACAAAGGAAAAATGGGAGACATGACGTGGCGAAAAGGCAGACAGAGACAGAGAGAGAATCTGTGCCGAACGTCAAGGTCGTCTTGATTGGGGATGGTGCGATAAGTCACGTGATGCATGAAAAAATCAAAACACATTCTTTTCCCAGCGCCACAGTCACTGAGATTACGTCACGTATTTCTAATGTTTTGGCCACACATAAAGGAGTTAAACAGCTGATTGTGCACGTGGGCGCAGTGGACACACGACGCAAAGAGACTGAAGTTTTGAAAAGAGACTTCTTGGAGTTATTCGACGAGCTTAATAAAATGGAAATAAAAACATTCATAAGTGGACCTCTTCCAAACATCGACAGGAAGATAAACAAGTTTAGCCGGCTGCTTCAGCTGAACACATGGCTGTCCAAAGAGTGTGCAACAAGAGGATTGCACTGCATTGAGAACTTCTATCTATTCTGGAAACGAGAGGACCTGTTTAAGAGAAAAGGAGGTGTGTGTGCTTTTGTTAGAGATGAAATAGTTACCCACAGGTTGTCCTTTGGGGTGTTTTCAACATTTGAGTACGTAGCCTTTAAAATTGAGCTAAAACAGTCTCCATCCATTCTCTTCATTGTTTTATACAAGCCTCCTCAGCACTGCAAAAGTTTTATTGATGATTTTACTGAAATGCTTTCAGTCGTATGCACAGACTTTGATGGTTTGGTCATAACAGGTGAATTCAATGTTCATGTTGATAATATCTGTGACAGAAACGCTAAAGAGCTTCATGCTGTCCTTGAAACTTTCGGTCTTACTCAGCGCGTGAGTGGCCCCACCCACAGCAGAGGGCACACTCTAGATTTTCTAATTACAAAAGGGGTTAATATTTCAAACGTCAATGTGGTCGATGTTGCTCTGTCTGATCATTTCTGTGTCTTCTTTGACCTGTCTGTTTTTCCCAAACCACCAGCTGGTCCTGCAATTGTTCTCCGGAGGAGAAACATAAATGACAGCACGGGAAAACTGTTTATGGAAATGATTCACTTTGAAAATGTCTCATGTTCTAATGTAAATGATTTGTTGAACTCTGTTACATCTAGTGTTTTGAATGTACTCGACACCATTGTCCCTATGAAGGATAAAATTGTTAAAAATAAGCAGAAGGCGCCATGGAGAAATGATGATTCGGTCAGGGCACAGAAAAGGGAGTGCCGCCGGGCCGAACGAAAATGGCGCAAGTCGAAGCTCCAAGTTCAGAAAGAGATTTACAGAGAGAAGTTGTACATGTACAACCTCATTTTATGTAGAACTAGGGAAGGATATTTTTCTGAAATAATTGGAAGCTGCAAAAACAACTCGCGTGTCCTGTTTGCCACAGTAAACAGATTAACAAACCCTCCAGCTCAGCTGCCGTTAGAACTCATTTCCACATCCAAGTGTAATGAGTTTGCATTATTCTTTAATGACAAAGTTCAGGGCATTAAAAATGCTATAAATTCTACAATGCAAAAAATAACCCTCAAACCACCTACACACTTAGAGCTGACTCACTTTGCACCTGTAACTGACAAAACTGTCCAGGAGATCATCACCAGTCTGAGTTCATCTACATGCTGCCTCCATGTGTTACCCACCAGATTTCTAAAGTCTGTGCTGAACAGTTTGTTAGCACCACTCACTCAAATAGTTAACATGTAGCTTCAATCTGGAACATTCCCAATTTCTTTGAAAACTGCGGTCATAAAGCCTCTCCTAAAGAAGAGCAGTCTTGATGCCGCAGTACTGAGTAATTACCGGCCCATCTCTAATCTGCCATTTTGGGGCAAAGTCCTTGAAAAGGTTGTTTACCAACAGCTCACTGATTTCCTCTTAATAAACAACTCATTTGATGTTTTCCAGTCAGGTTTTAGACCTCGTCACAGCACTGAGACTGCTCTTGTCCAGGTGACAAATGACATCCACCTGAACACTGACGCGGGCAAAGCCTCAGTCTTAATTCTGTTAGATCTGAGTGCTGCTTTTGACACTGTCGATCATGGGACCCTCTTACAGAGACTAGAGGACTGGGTGGGCATCACTGGCACTGCGCTAAACTGGTTAAAGTCCTATCTGGAAGACAGGAATTTCTTTGTCGAAATTGGTAACTGTGTCTCAGACCAGATGCCCCTGACCTGTGGGGTGCCCCAAGGGTCAATCCTGGGACCCCTTTTGTTCAACCTCTACATGCTGCCCTTAGGTCAGTTGATACGCAGCGAGAATGTGTCCTATCACAAGTATGCAGACGACACTCAAATCTATGTTTCACTGACGGCAGGTGAATATGGACCAGTGGATTCACTCTGTCACTGCATCCAACAGATCAGTGTGTGGATGCAAAACAACTTTCTCCAGCTGAAATCAGACAAGACTGAAATCATCGTCTTTGGCCCACAGAAACAAAGAGAAAGTGTTAACAGTCACCTCCAGAGTCTCGCTCTAAAACCTACAAATCAAGTTAGAAATCTGGGGGTAATAATGGACTCAGATTTGAATTTTAATAGCCACGTCAAATCAATAACATCAGCAGCTTTTTACCATCTAAAAAACATTGCCAAAATCAAAAGTATAGTGTCTAAACCAGACCTGGAGAGACTTATCCATGCGTTTGTCTCTAGTAGATTAGACTACTGTAACGGCCTACTCACTGGCCTCTCCAAACGAGCTGTAAAACAGCTGCAGTACATCCAGAACGCTGCTGCTTGGCTCCTGACCAGAACCAGGAAGTACGATCACATTAGTCCTGTGCTCAGGTCTCTGCACTGGCTCCCTGTGGCTCAGAGAATAGACTTCAAAGCAGCTCTGCTTGTATACAAGTCTCTCCATGGCCTAGCACCAAAGTACATCTCGGACATGTTAGTGCCATATGAACCATCTCGGACTCTGAGGACCTCAGGGACCGGCCTCCTGCTGGTAACCAGAGTCAGGAATAAACATGGGGAATCTGCGTTTCAGTTTTATGCAGCTAAAATCTGGAACAGTCTTCCTGAGGATGTGAGACAGGCCGCTACTCTGGCAATGTTCAAATCTAAACTAAAAAACTGTTTTGTTTGGCTGTGCATATGACTGAAATGCTTTTTCTTTGCACTCTTCTCTTTTATGTCTTGAACTATATTTTGTGCCATGTCTTTGTGATTTTAATGCATTTTTTCCTGTTGTGTGAAGCACTTTGTATTGCCTTGTGTATGAATTGTGCTCTACAAATAAACTTGTCTTTTCTTGTCTTGTCAATGTCTAAAACAGCCTGCAGTGCCTCGCTAACTTCAGTCCAATATTTTTGAGAAGCAGGACAGTATCAAAACACGTGATAGTGGTTTGCCTCCTGGGTGCCACGGTTTCTCCAGCAGTTAGCATTTCCTTGTTTTGCGGACTTCCTCAGGGATGTACATAGATTTTCCGCCACTTTTTGTCAGTCAAAAAATGGTTACCTTCTCTTTCCCATTTGTTCATAATATACTTAGTAGAAAGTTGTCCAGATGACCAACGCATTGATATCATTTCGATATTATTCCCTTGCAAGTTCTGATTTCTGAGCTTTAATAAAGATTGCAATCAGTGGGTTCTAGTGGTCATTGCTTTGTGTCATATCTTGGTTATAATAAGTCTTTATTTGTAAATACCTATAAAAGTCATGTTTCTCCAAGCCAAAGGATTCCTTCAACCCAACAAAGCTTTTCATTAGATTTTCTTTTACAATCTGGTGAAAAACATTTACACCTTTTTTAATCCAGACATTGAATCTCAGGTCGGTGTTATTCTGTGCAAAACCTTGGACAGAAGGCAACCAGCTCCATCTTTGTTCAGTTTGTATGTTTTGGCTTGCTCCTTTCATGTCGTAAGCAAAGGTTTTACCCAAAGATTCTAAAACATTGAGGTTTCGCACTTTTCAAAAGAGAAATCTCAATGGTCTCAAGGTTCCACTGAGATTTGAACTCAGATCACTGGATTCAGAGTCCAGAGTGCTAACCATTACACCATGAAACCCCAGACAATGCTACTGTGCTTGATGCTAACCAATTGTAAGCATGCTGTTTATGTTTGAAAGCTCCTTTCCTAGCCACGCTGAATACTTTTTAGCAACCCTTATGTAGGCGTGCCGAAACCTGGGATGTACCAGGCTACCATTATATCTAACGCTGTCCCAACTGAGCTATTTCTGCAAGGACCACATTGTCCGTTTCCTTTCTTAAAAAGGAATCTAATAATTCACCTCCAGCGTTTGAGATTTGCCGAAGCCAATGTAGCTATACAAAAACTGGAAGTCAGTCACCAAAAAAAAAGAAAAAGAAACATGGTTTGCATAACCTGCAGTTCATCGGGATCTCAGGGAGGATTGCCAACAAACCGAGAAACAAGGAGTAAAAATACTGCAATAACTCTGGATGTGCAGGGATACTTTTCCCTCTCTTCATGCAAAGCGTAACAGCAGTGCACTTGGGGGCGAATGGTATGGGCTTGACTGCTCTTCTTGTGGGCTTTTCTATCCTTGTAAATGTTTTACATGGACAAAGTCCTATGCATTTCCTGTTTACTAAGCAGGCCCTTTGACCAGTGAAGGAACAGCGCAATAAGGATTTTCCTGGTTTATGGACAAAATCATAAACATGGGTTACTCAAAGGATTGTGCATTTGCTTGCTCTTCTGAAATGCAGCAGACATCCCTGGGTGGGCTCGAACCACCAACCTTTCAGTTAACAGCCGAACGCACTGGCCTATTGCGCCACAGAGACATAAATGCATTACCGTGCTCATAAAATTTTTGCCACTTAAAAGACTCAATATCCACTATGGAAGAAATCGGCGTATGACGTTAGAGGCACTTTCTTGGTCCAAAGTCGGTCAAATTTGTCTATTTCCAAATGAAGTATGAAGTACAGAGATATAAAACTCATTACCCGTGCTCATAAATTTTTTGCCACTTAAAAGACTCAATATCCACTATGGAAAAAATCGGCGTATGACTTTAGAGGCACTTTCTTGGTCCAAAGTCGGTCAAATTTGTCTATTTCCAAATGAAGTATGAATGTCTTTTTTTTTCAGTTCTCTGTTACTATGTCAGTCCAGTCTTTGATCGTTGATTTGGTTGGTGTCATCCATTTTTTTGTGATGGTCTTTTTTCCTACAGCCAAAAATATGTTCCAAAGGTAGCCATTTATTGTGTCCATGGCAGGAGTTTTGAGGCCCAAGACCATAGTTCTAAAATTGAGTGGGAGGGCAATGTCTAAAACAGCCTGCAGTGCCTCGCTAACTTCAGTCCAATATTTTTGAGAAGCAGGACAGTATCAAAACATGTGATAGTGGTTTGCCTCCTGGGTGCCACGGTTTCTCCAGCAGTTAGCATTTCCTTGTTTTGCGGACTTCCTCAGGATGTACATAGATTTCCGCCACTTTTTGTCAGTCAAAAAATGGTTACCTTCTCTTTCCCATTTGTTCATAATATACTTAGTAGAAAGTTGTCCAGATGACCAACGCATTGATATCATTTCGATATTATTCCCCTTGCAAGTTTCTGATTTCTGAGCTTTTAATAAAGATTGCAATCAGTGGGTTCTAGTGGTCATTGCTTTGTGTCATATCTTGGTTATAATAAGTCTTTATTTGTAAATACCTATAAAAGTCATGTTTCTCCAAGCCAAAGGATTCCTTCAACCCAACAAAGCTTTTCATTAAGATTTTCTTTTACAATCTGGTGAAAAACATTTACACCTTTTTTAATCCAGACATTGAATCTCAGGTCGGTGTTGAAGAATAATCAAAATGAAGCAATAGTTTTTTAGTCATGCTTTAATAATACTTGTGCACAATAAGCTGGTTGTTCAGACAGGACCAAATGTTGAAAAAAGGTTTCTGTTTATTAGTCTAGGAGTTGTGTTGTTTCTGCTTATCTTCTCTGTACAGGGAGGATGCGCTCTCCGTAACAGGCACCAAGGGCAAAGGCAACTCCCAAACGGGCAGAGAAACCAGGATCATAACCAGACTAAGCTGGGACGGACTCAGCCGCCGCCCGAAGGAGGAACTACACCTTTTGCTTTATAAAAACTCATGTTATAGTCTCTTCTTTGTCTCTTGCTCCTCTGCACGTAAACCACACGTAGCGTGGTCCTGCAGGCTAATAGGAACAAGACCCAGATATCTGTAAGCACATTTATTAGAGAAACTCTGTATTAGGGAAATAAAACTTGTGGAACTTATCATGACGTCACTGGTTGTCTCTTCTCCGATGCGTGAACACGTTTGGAAAAAAAGCGTAAATTATTTCCTACAGTGTTATTCTGTGCTAAACCTTGACAGAAGGCAACCAGCTCCATCTTTGTTCGGTTGTATGTTTTGGCTTGCTCCTTTCATGTCGTAAGCAAAGGTTTTACCCAAAGATTCTAAAACATTGAGGTTCGCACTTTTCAAAGAGAAATCTCAATGGTCCTCAAGGTTCCACTGAGATTTGAACTCAGATCACTGGATTCAGAGTCCAGAGTGCTAACCATACACCATGGAACCCAGACAATGCTACTGTGCTTGATGCTAACCAATGTAAAGATGCTGTTTATTTGAAAGCTCCTTCCTAAACGCTGAATACTTTTAGCAACCCTTATGTAGGCGTGCCGAAACCTGGGATGTACCAGGGACCATTATATCTAACCTGTCCAACTGAGCTATTTCTGCAAGGACGCATTGTCCGTTTCCTTTCTAAAAAGGAATCTAATAATTCACTCCAGCGTTTGAGATTTGCCGAAGCCAATGTAGCTATACAAAAAACTGGAAGTCAGTCACCAAAAAAAAGAAAGAAACATGGTTTGCATAACCTGCAGTTCATCGGGATCCTCAGGGAGGATTGCCAACAAAACCGAGAAAACAAGGAGTAATACTGCAATAACTCTGAGAAGGGATACTTTTCCTCTCTTCATGCAAAGCGTAACAGCAGTGCACTTGGGGGCGAATGGTATGGGTTTGACTGCTCTTCTTGTGGGCTTTTCTATCCTTGAAATGTTTTACATGGACAAAGTCGATGCATTTCCTTTTTACTAAGCAGGCCCTTTGACCAGTGAAGGAACGCGCCATAAGGATTTTCCTGGTTTATGGACAAAATCATAAACATGGGTTACTCAAAGGATTGTGCATTTGCTTGCTCTTCTGAAATGCAACACACGCCTGGGTGGGCTCGAACCACCCTTTCAAGTTAACAGCCGAACGCGTGGCCTATTGCGCCACAAACATAATGGCATTACCCGTGCTCATAAATTTTTGCCACTTAAAAGACTCAATATTCCACTATGAAGAAATGTATGACGTTAGAGGCACTTTCTTGTCCAAAGTCGGTCAATTTGTCTATTTCCAAATGAAGTATGATGTTTTTTTTCAGTTCTCTGTTACTATGTCATCCAGTCTTTGATCGTTGGTGTGGTTGGTGTCATCCATTTTTTTGTGATGGTCTTTTTCCTACAGCCAAAAATATGTTCAAGGTAGCCATTATTGTGTCCATGGCAGGAGTTT
>BJKM01000691.1:0-108417 GCA_015082035.1 Chaenogobius annularis | reverse complement strand
TTTCCCTCTCTTCATGCAAAGCGTAACAGCAGTGCACTTGGGGGCGAATGGTATGGTTTGACTGCTCTTCTTGTGGGCTTTTCTATCCTTGTAAATGTTTTACATGGACAAAGTCCGATGCATTTCCTGTTTACTAAGCAGGCCTTTGACCAGTGAAGGAACAGCGCCATAAGGATTTTCCTGGTTTATGGACAAAATCATAAACATGGGTTACTCAAAGGATTGTGCATTTGCTTGCTCTTCTGAAATGCAGCAGACGTCCCTGGGTGGGCTCGAACACCAACCTTTCAGTTAACAGCCGAACGCGCTGGCCTATTGCGCCACAGAGACATAAAACGCATTACCCGTGCTAATAAAATTTTTGCCACTTAAAAGACTCAATATCCACTATGGAAGAAAATCGGCGTATGACGTTAGAGGCACTTTCTTGGTCCAAAGTCGGTCAAATTTGTCTATTTCCAAATGAAGTATGAATGTCTTTTTTTTCCAGTTCTCTGTTACTATGTCAGTCCAGTCTTTGATCGTTGGTGTGGTTGGTGTCATCCATTTTTTTGTGATGTCTTTTTTTCCTACAGCCAAAAATATGTTCCAAAGGTAGCCATTTATTGTGTCCATGGCAGGAGGTTTTGAGGCCCAAGACCATAGTTCTAAAATTGAGTGGGAGGGCAATGTCTAAAACAGCCTGCAGTGCCTCGCTAACTTCAGTCCCAATATTTTTGAGAAGCAGGACAGTATCAAAACACGTGATAGTGGTTTGCCTCCTGGGTGCCACGGTTTCTCCAGCAGTTAGCATTTCCTTGTTTTGCGGACTTCCTCAGGGATGTACATAGATTTTCCGCCACTTTTTGTCAGTCAAAAATGGTTACCTTCTCTTTCCCATTTGTTCATAATATACTTAGTAGAAAGTTGTCCAGATGACCAACGCATTGATATCATTTCGATATTATTCCCCTTGCAAGTTCTGATTTCTGAGCTTTAATAAAGATTGCAATCAGTGGGTTCTAGTGGTCATTGCTTTGTGTCATATCTTGGTTATAATAAGTCTTTATTTGTAAATACCTATAAAAGTCATGTTTCTCCAAGCCAAAGGATTCCTTCAACCCAACAAAGCTTTTCATTAGATTTTCTTTTACAATCTGGTGAAAAACATTTACACCTTTTTTAATCCAGACATTGAATCTCAGGTCGGTGTTATTCTGTGCTAAACCTTGGACAGAAGGCAACCAGCTCCATCTTTGTTCAGTTTGTATGTTTTGGCTTGCTCCTTTCATGTCGTAAGCAAAGGTTTTACCCAAAGATTCTAAAACATCGAGGTTTCGCACTTTTCAAAAGAGAAATCTCAATGGTCTCAATGGTCTCAATGGTCTCAAGGTTCCACTGCTATTTGAACTCAGATCACTGGATTCAGAGTCCAGAGTGCTAACCATTACACCATGGAACCCCAGACAATGCTACTGTGCTTGATGCTAACCAATGTAAGCATGCTGTTTATGTTTGAAAGCTCCTTTCCTAGCCACGCTGAATACTTTTTAGCAACCCTTATGTAGGCGTGCCGAAACCTGGGATGTACCAGGGACCATTATATCTAACGCTGTCCCAACTGAGCTATTTCTGCAAGGACGCATTGTCCGTTTCCTTTCTTAAAAAGGAATCTAATAATTCACCTCCAGCGTTTGAGATTTGCCGGAAGCCAATGTAGCTATACAAAAACTGGAAGTCAGTCACCAAAAAAAAAGAAAAAGAAACATGGTTTGCATAACCTGCAGTTCATCGGGATCTCAGGGAGGATTGCCAAACAAACCGAGAAACAAGGAGGACAAAGTCCAAAGTATGCATTTCCTGTTTACTAAGCAGGCCCTTTGACCAGTGAAGGAACAGCGCCATTAGGATTTTCCTGGTTTATGGACAAAAATCATAAACATGGGTTACTCAAAGGATTTTGCATTTGCTTGCTCTTCTGAAATGCAGCAGACGTCCCTGGGTGGGCTCGAACCACCAACCTTTCAGTTAACAGCCGAACGCGCTGGCCTATTGCGCCACAGAGACATAAAACGCATTACCCGTGCTCATAAAATTTTTTGCCACTTAAAAGACTCAATATCCACTATGGAAGAAATCGGCGTATGACGTTAGAGGCACTTTCTTGGTCCAAAGTCGGTCAAATTTGTCTATTTCCAAATGAAGTATGAATGTCTTTTTTTCCAGTTCTCTGTTACTATGTCAGTCCAGTCTTTGATCGTTGGTGTGGTTGGTGTCATCCATTTTTTTGTGATGGTCTTTTTTCCTACAGCCAAAAATATGTTCCAAAGGTAGCCATTTATTGTGTCCATGGCAGGAGTTTTGAGGCCCAAGACCATAGTTCTAAAATTGAGTGGGAGGGCAATGTCTAAAACAGCCTGCAGTGCCTCGCTAACTTCAGTCCAATATTTTTGAGAAGCAGGACAGTATCAAAACACGTGATAGTGGTTTGCCTCCTGGGTGCCACGGTTTCTCCAGCAGTTAGCATTTCCTTGTTTTGCCGACTTCCTCAGGGATGTACATAGATTTTCCCCCTCTTTTTGTCAGTCAAAAAAGGTTACCTTCTCTTTCCCATTTGTTCATAATATACTTAGTAGAAAGTTGTCCAGATGACCAACGCATTGATATCATTTCGATATTATTCCCCTTGCAAGTTCTGATTTCTGAGCTTTAATAAAGATTGCAATCAGTGGGTTCTAGTGGTCATTGCTTTGTGTCATATCTTGGTTATAATAAGTCTTTATTTGTAAATACCTATAAAAGTCATGTTTCTCCAAGCCAAAGGATTCCTTCAACCCAACAAAGCTTTTCATTAGATTTTCTTTTACAATCTGGTGAAAAACATTTACACCTTTTTTAATCCAGACATTGAATCTCAGGTCGGTGTTATTCTGTGCAAAACCTTGGACAGAAGGCAACCAGCTCCATCTTTGTTCAGTTTGTATGTTTTGGCTTGCTCCTTTCATGTCGTAAGCAAAGGTTTTACCCAAAGATTCTAAAACATTGAGGTTTCGCACTTTTCAAAATAGAAATCTCAATGGTCTCAAGGTTCCACTGAGATTTGAACTCAGATCACTGAAAATCACTGAAAAATGTTTTCTTTTCAAAGAAGTATATTATATTACATTACAGTGTTACACTACTAAACTCTATTCTGTTCTCTGCACAAACCAGCTCCCAGCCAGACCCAGCAGTCCAGCTGCCAGACTCAGTCCAATGTAAGTAAAGTTAGACTGAGCTTGTGTATACAACGCATTACAAAGTTTTAGAGTTGAAATTTAAAAAAAGAATCAGAATCAGAATCAGCAGGTTTATTACCATTGTTACTAAAATTAACTAGGTCAGTTTGATCAGAATAATAATGCAAAACCAGAATTACAAATTAATAAGCATTGATGATGATTAATAAAGGGACAGGAGTAATAAGATTTTCTCGTGTTGGCAGAGGAAAGAAACTGGTCTTGTGGCGGGAGGTTCTGGTCCGGATGGACCGTAGCCTCCTGCCTGAGGGGAGAGGCTCAGCCCTCCTCCAGTGCAGACGTGTTTTCCTCTGCTCCCGCTCCGCTTTGCCTTGTCTCATCAACTTTTTTCTCTCTACTCACGGTTTGCGTGCTCGCCTGCTGATCTCTGGGGAAATGAATCTGACTGATTGGTCTCTGAGTGCATTGGATAGAATTTTCACCTAGAAAATCTGCTCCGGGAGAATCCACCTGTCCTGACAGTACAGACGCAGAGGGGTGCATACGGGACTCTTGGAATAACTGGCAAGTCCTATGCATTGAGCCCTTGCTTGTGGAAGACGTAGAAGATCTATTCGTATTTGGATTTATCATAGCGGGATTCCTTCTAATTGGGCTTAGAGTCGCCTTGGTCTATTGGAAAATTGGGAAGACGGACAAATTCACCCAGATACTGTCTGACAACTACAAAAAGGAGTTTGAGGAATTGAGTGAAAGGATGAAAAGACTCAAACAGAGACTTGAGGACAGTATGGCACAGCTCGTAGAACTGGACAAAAACATCTTCCTTCGGTCTACAGAGATGCAGAAGATGATAGCGGGACGTGATCAAGACCAGTGAACTTTGGGAAAGATAGAATGGCACAAACGGATCGCTACAGAAAACCAGAAATGTATAGACTATTTGATCTGGCAAATTACTGATCAAACAAATGTATTCAAAAGCATTTTTTCCCCGGCTATGTTCCAATTCTCCCTGCCCCCTTTCCCTTATCTTTTCTCCCGGCCTTGGCCTTGAAACCAGCTGGAGAGCCAACGAAACCGAGACACACACACACACACACACACACACAAACAACAGACATTTGGCCTGCATTTTTGCCGTCTGCACTTCCCCTTATCAATTTCTGCTCTTGTTTGTGACCCTCCCCAACATCCACTGAAAAATTCTGTTCGTGACCTTGCTCAATGTATTCAAAATATGTGTTGTATACTGTGTATTGTTATGCTTATGCTGAAACTGTATTTCATTTTCCTATAGTTCCCGGCTGCTGTCTGATGCTTTTATTCATGTCTCTCATGTCGCATCTGTCATCAAATCACTTCCTATGTTGTGAATTTTCACTGACAATGGCAATAAATATATCTTGATCCTGATTCCTGATGTCCAGGGTGAGAAGGGTCAGCTGTGATCCGACCTACTCGTCCCAGAGCCCTGGAGACGTACAGGTCCTGCAGAGATGGAAGTCTGCTGCCGATCACCTTCTCAGCAGAGGCAAAATGCAAATGCACATTTAAATATATAACTTTTACCTCTGGGGCCCAGTAGCAGTGGTTGGGGATCCCTGGTCTACACAAAATAACCTAAACAGCTAGACAAATCCAATGGTTATTATATTCTAATAGCTCCAGTATCAAACATTACAGTTTATCACAGCAAACCATACGATTTTTGAGCTGTTGGTCACTGTATTTAATTATATTTAATTTTATTCTAATTCTACATACATCTATGTACTGTATAGGACTTCTAGGCATAAAGAACAGAATACCTAAACATTTCTGCATTTAAATGTTGAATTTAATATTGTAATTATTGTTACTTTGCATTAATTATGTCAATAAAATCATATTTGTGAAGGCAATCATAATACAATATGTTGGAAATGATAATAAGTAATGTTCTGAGTACAGACAACTAGTTTAGGTGTTTTGGAGTGTCCACTTTCAGAACTGGCCACTCATTCGCTTGGCCTTCAGACAGAAAGCAGAAGGCCCTGTGTTTTGCTGACCAATCAGTCTCCCTTTACAGTGATTGACTGGCTGAAGTTAGCTCTAGTGCAGTGGCTAGTCCGGCCGCAACTTATTGAGGACTAGTTGTGCTAAACTGGTGTAATGACTGGAGGGGCCAAACTTTCCCGTCTTTGCATGGAAAGTTTGATGACCGTTAGCTCATGGACCTAATACGATTTATAACTTCTGTCGGAGTTGAGAACTGAAATAAATAAAGAGAAGATGGATTTGTTTGAAGCTTTCATTTAGACAATTAATGTGATTTATTTTCAAAGAGCAGAAGTTCGCTGTGTAATTTCTCGTGTCATGTGCACAAGCTTGGTGCTGACCGAGCACAGGATGAATGAACTCTGGATTACATGCGACACTGACATGAAGAACAAGTAATTAAACCTCTCATCTGCTGACATAAGGGTAGTAACAGTATGATGTACGTTATAATACAGACTTTGTGCCGTGGTAAACTAAGATAAGCCTAATGAGAGATACAAAACAACAAACTGATTTGCCCCTGTTGTCTTTAGTTTTTAATGGTTCTGTCTCGTGTGTTTTGTGTGGTTGTATCGGTCAGTTGATGTTGTGATGAAGAGGTGGATCCGAACGGAGCGTTTCACTCTAATCTGTGGCACAAATGTATTTTATGCATTAAAGATCCTCAGTGTAGTTAGATTCCTGGGTGAACGTGTGGAGTGGACAACAGTGTTTGTGGATAGTTAAATATGCATCGAAAACAGTATGCCTCATATGTCTGCAGCGCCTCTGCAGGTGAGAGCAGGGACTGAGAGGCTCTTTAGGGGCGCTTTGGCGCTTTGGCACTTTTCGGGCTATACAGCGCCCCTGAATCAAAGCAGCTCACACAAAATTTACAAAGAAAATAGAAATTGGCCGTCAATAAACCGCAGGTGCCCACGTTGTAACATGAGATATTTACACACATAGTACACGGTAGTGATGCGTCTTTTGAACCGTGGGTCTCGCAGCGACTAATTAGACTGTTTGTAGACTGGTTGTAATAAAGCATTTTGAAGTTGAACAAAAAGAGAACTCATCACAGCTGTCCCCACTGTCCCCTCTGTCCTTGATGACTCTGTGTGAGCTGATTTACCTCTGTCTGTGTCTTCACACCTGGTTCATCTGCTCCTGAGTTTGTGCTTAGTGAGAGTGTGTTACGTTGTAACATGAGATATTCACACAGAAATATGTGGCGTTCTGAAGCTTAAAACATAGAGAATACGACCGTTTTTCTATACATTCTATTCAAAAAGCATTGTAGGCTTGAATGTGGGATTTGTGTTGTCTTCTATAAGCCAAAACTGTCTCTTCACAATTGTTTCATTGTAATACTCAAGTCAATACAGATTACTATTAAACCATCCAATTTCGGTCTAGTTTTTAAATATTTAACCTCTTACTATTTCAGTAAATCTATATATAATTCGTTGAGCCCTCAGCATTTCTTTAGTCGTCATCACTTTAAACATTCCCATTTTCATTTTACTCACCAAAAGTCAGTGGTGTAGTCCATGTCAGGGTCACTAGGGTTAAACTTTCACTGAGGTCCAAATTGAGAACATTTCCAGGCCTAAAATATAATTAATTAACCAATTATTCATCCATCCGTCTTCTTCCGCTTATCCGGGGCTGGGTCGTGGGGGGCAGCAGTCTAAGCAGGGACTCCCAGACTTTCCCAGACACTTCCTCCAGCTCCTCCGGGGAGATCTCGAAGGCGTTCCCAGGCCAGCCGAGAGACATAGTCCCTCCAGCGTGTCCTGGGTCTTCCCCGGGGCCTTTTCTCTGTGGGACATGTCCAGGAGGCAACCGGAACAGCTCAGCTCCTTCTTCACCTCAACAGTTCACAACAGCGACCGCATCACTGCAGACGATGCACCGATCCACCTGTCAATCTCGCGTTCCATCCTTTCCTCACTCATGAACAAGTCCCCAAGATACTTGAACTCCTCCACTTGGGGCAAGGACTCCCCACCCACCTGGAGGGAGCATGTCCCCTTTTTCCGGTTAAGAACCATGGTCGCATAATTGGAGGTGCTGATCTTCATCCCAGCTGCTTCATGCTCGGCTCCCACTGAGGAGTTTGCCAGCAACCTCAGCTTGAGTGACAGACGAGTCAGCCTCCGACTCCTTAGTCTCTACTTCGTCTTTGGAAGACAGCGGGATTGAGAAAGTATTTGAAAGTATTTCTTTAATTTACCAATTGATTATATCTTATATCAAATAGTTTAATTATGTTTTTTTAAATACATTTAAATGTATTGCTCAAGTTGATTGAGATGATGAGATGAAGGGCAGAATTCTGCCTTTGTTCTGATCAGAACATCACACACTGTCATCTGTGACTGTGCAACAATGCAGTGATGTGATTGGCAGTCAGCGCTGTGCTTCTTTCTCATTTAGTCAGAATAAAACAAACATCAGAATGATTTCCCACTGATAACGTTTTTTCACGCAACACTGCAATTTGATGTGCGGGCAGCGGGCTCGCGGTGCAAGTCGGGCCAAGAAATTATCATTTGAGTTGGGCCGGCACATAAAAGGCTGACAGTGGTCTCTCTGCAGATTGTAATGAAACATACAAAGAACATGTCTTTGCATTGTCCGCCTCCATGTGTTTGCCCCCCTCCACAAGCTCTGCTCTTCCTGTGCTTGGCTCCTGCATGTTAGGAACGCGAGGGATAGAGCAGGGAAACAAAAGAAAGACGTGAACTCCCAGTTCATTTGAAACAATGTCTTAAACCAGCTCATCTCTAAAGGGGAGGCTGCACTGCTCGTTCTCCATGAATTATTTCTATTTTAATACTGTGCATGTTTTATTGTCGCCACTAGCAGTGTTTCCCCATAGCCTTATTTAATCCTTGATTTGGCTTTATTACTTGGTGATAAAGTTTATGCCACATTTTTATCCAGCCTCTTAATATCAAACGTTATTTTGGTTTTCGTACACTATATTATCATATTTATACAGCAGAATGATGGTCTTATGCTGTTCACTTCAAAGTTTTGTGTGAGAGATTTGGGTCGGATGGGACTAGTCATTGGGTCCAGATCTGGACCAGACCCAATTAGGGATCTGGGGTTCAACCATATACCCACTTGAAGTGCAGCTGGATTAGCGTATACTCACTACAAATTGATCACTAATCAGAAGAGTCATTCCCCTCAAGGCACTTGGGCTCTCTCTCTGTTTAGTGACCTGCACAAACTTTATATCACTTCTTCTTTCCCCGCAGTCACTCGTTCAGCGTGATTGCATTTGTTGGGGCTTCATACCCAATCTCTAGTTGGGGAGTTGCTGTTTGCTCCCGTCTGACCTGGCATCCTGACTCTCAGTTGCCGTGTGGGGATGTTGTTTTGTCGTTAGCTTGATTGTGGGTTTTGAAGTGGCCATTCATCCCACATTCTTCGCGTGTAGCCCCTCTGACTAGAGTTACTGGAGTAGTAGCATTCCAACAGAGCATTGTTCACGCATCACACCTATTTCCGCCTTGTTCCAGTAGCCCATTAATCATCAAGATGCTCTGGTTCCTCAGACATTGTTTGGCCGGGTGACGTCTGAGCCGGCATGTCATGCATTTCACGTAGTAGCGCCAAGGCTCTTGCCCACTGGATGATGGTAATTTTCTGCCTAGAAAGTTTGAAGACTTCGAAGAAAATGTGGAACAGTCATTGCATTGAGATAAGCATTTGAGGCCTCAAAACTTAGAGGATGTCTGATGTATCTCAAGTTGGCCATGTTAATTTTGATTTGTTAACTTTTTAATGTGTTTCTTAAAACATAAAATTGGTTCCAAAATAACCCCTAGATATTTGAGCTGATCAACTTTATTAATCTTCTGACCTTCTAATAAAATTACAGAAACTTATGGATCCTATGGTGATTTGTAAAGAACATGGACACAGTTTTGTCAGCATTTAAAGTTAGGCTGGAGTTTCTAAGTCAGGCAGAAACCTTCTTCATCTCCTTTGCCAGTTTTTGAGCAACTTCATGTACGGTTTTACCATGAGTCTACAGCACAGCGATATCAGCATACATAATTAGTTTGGTATTACACACAGTCAGCAGGTCATTTATATATAGTGTAAAGAGCAGGGGGCCAAGAATAGTAAAAGCAAACAGGTCAAAAAGACATTTACAGAGAAATGTGTCGGTGTAATCCCTCTTTCGTCCAGGAGTGTTCCATTGTAGAAAAAGATTCAGTTGTAGTCATCTGGACTCTGTTTTAGAAAAAACAAAACGTTTCAACTCTCATCCAAGAGTCATTCTCAATCAGAGAAACAAGTCTGAGAACTCTTGTTTATATCCTACTCTGTGAGAGCCCTGCCCACAGGGCGGGACCTCCTGCTAATGGCCCATTGAAACTGGGATGGGCCTATTGTTTCTATTGTTCCCTGCCTCACCTTGAGTGCCTATTTAGCATCCGAATGCCCAGGGCGTCTCCAGGGTTTCAGCAGACCATTATAAACAACGGGAAGGTTGAATCTTAAACCTCCATTCCGATTTAATGAAGGATTCTCTTTTTTAACAAAGATTGCCTCCTTAACTCCTCTTTCAAACCATCTTTTTTCCCTGCTCAGAATCTCCACCTCACTGTCTTCAATAGAGTGGTTGTGGCTTTAAGATGAAGATGCACAGCGCTCTGGGGTCCTGAACTTGCGTGTCTTCTGTGCTGATAAGCCTCTTGTGAAGTGGCTGTTTAGTCTCCCCTATGTACCGCTCTTTACAACTTTCTTCACTGCATTGGATAGAATACACTACATTGCTCTGTTTTTGTGTTGGCATCTTGTCCTTAGGGTGAACCAGAGAAAGTTGTGCATGTACTATCTCATTTTATGTAGAAATAGGGAAGGGGGACTTCCGGTTATGGTGACGCACTGAGTGGACGCACCTTACACCGCTGCTGCAAAACGTGGTTTTAAAATCATCGTTTGACCCACCTAATCCCAAACAACAAGGACGAGAGATGAGTAAACAAGGAAGACACACGTCCGGTAGCGCAATGGGACCAAAACAGACAAAACTGATGGCCTGTCCGTTGGAAAACAGCCTGCATCACAAGCTAACGAGGCTAGCGCGGCTAACAAAGCTAGCGCGGCTAACTCCCTCCCCACCGGCCCAGATGGAGACTCACGCGACTTCTTCGCGTCGGAAGGGGGAGGGAACGTAGTTGGTCATCAGCTGTGGCTCAAAATGTCCGAAGTGCAGCGTGCCATGGAGTCTCTGAGAGCCGAGTTGTTAACTACCATAGCTCCGGCAGTGTCAGAGGCAGTGACCGCTAGATTGAAAGCAGATGGAATAACCAAAATATGCAGTGAGGAAGTTGAGCAGCGTGTTTCAGACAATACGGACAATCTGCAGACAGTAAGGGCCGAGATGGAGGCGATGCGGGCCAGGGTGACAACGCTGGAGTCGGAGAACAATAATATTGAAAATAAGCTCCAGGATTTGGAGTCCAGATCCCGTCATCCTAACTTGAGGCTTGTGGGCGTTGAGGAGGGAGAAGAGGGAAAGGACACTGAGGGCTTCCTGGTGAAGATCATACCAGAGCTCCTTATGAACTCAGGAGTTGAAGTCCCTCCCATCACAATCGAAAGAGCACATCGCCTGGAAAACCAAGACCAGCAGCTGATAAACCACGAGGCCTGATTATTAGGTTTCTCAACGATCGTGAGAAAGAACGTGTCTTGAAGGCTGCAAGGGTTAAAGAAGACCTCCAGTACAAAGCCAAGCGTGTCTTCTTCGCTCCAGATATTCCATACAAAGTTTGCCAACAACGGCAAAAGTTCCACAACATCTGAGAAGAGCTCAGGAAGAGAAAACTCAGACATGGATTCTCTTTCCCCGCGACTCTTTTGGTGACTTTTGAAGGTGAAACACAAATGCTCAGAACAACAGGAGAAGCAGAGGTACTCTTTAGGAAGATGCAAAACACAGAGATATGAACAGTACACAGGATGGAGCCACCAGCGTGGGGTATGTGAGTTCGGGTTGTGGTCACATGGTGATACATTTCTGTTAATTTGAA
This sequence comes from Chaenogobius annularis, assembly GCA_015082035.1. NCBI lineage: Eukaryota > Metazoa > Chordata > Actinopteri > Gobiiformes > Gobiidae > Chaenogobius > Chaenogobius annularis. The sequence continues at coordinate 97,109 of BJKM01000691.1, read as the reverse complement.
GAGACTGATGACCTGATTTTTTTAGTTTTTAACGTCAGACTTTATGCCCCCCTGGTGGCTGTCTGCTTTTGTACAAAAACTCTGTGACTAAACACGTCTACTCATCGATGTGTCAAATGTGGGGGATTGGATTTGTGAGAAATTGAAAGGATATGCAGAGTGCAGCTGGGGGTCCTGGTGAGCTAGAGTTCTTATACATCCAGTTCCTTCTCAGGATTGGTGTCGGGAGTGCCTGGGGAGTTTTTTGGGGGGGGCCCTTCATTAGGTTTGGACTTCCCTTCCTTTTGCGATCTTTTTTGTTCGGGTTTTGGGTTCGATGCCCGTTTCCAGAATTAACGCTTTTCTTTTCTTTTCTACCTTTTCAGATGTTCTGTGTTCCTATGGTTCTTGTGTGTGTTTGTAGTTTTTGACCTGAGAGATTACAAATATTAGAAAGTTGTCAACTATGAGATCAATACAAAAAACCCAATGGTATCAGAAGTATTACAAGTAGCATCTTTCAATGTGAACTGCATACTGAGCCCAATCGAACGAAACAAAAATTTGGACAAAAATGAAAAGAGAAAGAATATTATATTTTTTATATTATATGTTTACAAGAGACAAACTTGAATCACACTGAACATCAAAACCTAACAAAATTCTGTTGTAAAAATCCTATTATTACATCATACAGGGCAAACATAGAAGGGGAGTTGAAACATTTATTTAAAACCGAATAGTTTTTGAACAGAGTTTTGAATGTAAGAATAAAAAAGGCAGATATGTACTGGTGAACGGAAATATTAATGGAAAGGTTTTCACTCTTTTAAATGTGTATGCTCCACCAGGGAGTGAGATCACTTTGCTGATGTCATGGACCTGATTGTGAACCACTCTGAGGGAACCCTAATTTGTGGCGGAGATTGGAATCTTCGCATTCAGCCTAAACTGGACGTGTCGAACTCAAAAGGCACAGGAGGAACACTTAACAAGAAGTTCCGTCTCTTGTTGAAGACTATAGGTCTGATTGACATATGGAGGGAAATGAATCCTGGGGCACGCCAGTATACACATTTTTCAAATCCACGTACACGCTATTCCAGAATAGACTGCTTTTTTATTGTCAATAAAGACAGATCTAAAATCACTGAAGCAGATATAGGCACAATAAACCTAATTGATCATGCTCCTATCTACATCTCTGTGGATTTGGAGGAAAGATGAAAAAACACACTTTAGAGGTTCAATGCCAGCCTGCTTAATGACACTTTGTTTAAGGAAAAAATGTCCAATAACATTAACACTTATCTGGAGGAAAATGATACTGGAGAAATTTCACCGCCCATCCTTTGGGATGCTTCCCAACCAGCCTTGAGAGGACAAATTATAACCATAGCCTTCGAAAAAAAGAAACAAGGGTAGAAAAAGCTAAATGATAAGGAAAGAAGAAGAACATTTTAAATAGTTGGAGGAAAACCATGCAAAAAAGGGGTGTCCTAAAATGCAAAGAAATTAAAAAGATAAGAGGAGAAATTAATGATCTGACTTCACAGGAAATAGTTAAGAAAATGCTCTTTACCAGACAAACACATCTTCTAAATTACTATCTTGGAAACTTAAAAAACAACAAGCTGAAAGAACAACTTTTAAAATATGGGACAGGCAAAGTGATGTAATCTTAACCAAACAAGACCAAACGCAATCAGCATTTGAATCCTTTTATAAAAAACTTTTTTCAAAAATTCCAGACGATAAAGAAGACGATATAAATTCCTTTCTGGACACCGTCAATTTGCAAATATCAGAAGAACAAAATAAAAAATTAGGAGCTGAAATAATAGTTTTGGAAATACAAGGCGTAATTAAAGCGATAGGTTCACCTCAGAGTGGTATGAAGCTTTAAAAGATAGACTTACTCCTTTCCTTTTGGCAACTTTTAACTGGGCACTTAAAAGAAACTCAGACTACTCCGAGTTGGAAAGAGGCCATCATATCCTTAATACCTAAAGAGGGGAAGGACCGACTGGAATGTGCCTCATACAGACCCATTTCTATTCTGAATATGGACTATCGTATCTCAATTATGTCCAAAAGAATGGAACAAATACTCCCAATCTTAATCCACAATGTTCAGACAGGATTTATTATCAAACGACAAACACAAGACAACGTTAGACGATACAAAAGAACAAAACAGAGCAGGGACCGGCCTAAACATGGGCCGGCCTCATGCTGGTGCCAGAGTCAGGACTAAACATGGACCAGCCTCCTGCTGGTGCCAGGGTCAGGACTAAACATGGTCCGGCCTCCTGCTGGTGCCAGAGTCAGGACTAAATATGGGTAATCTGCATTTCAGTTTTATGCAGCTAAAATCTGGAACAGTCTTCTTGAAGATGTGAGACAGGCCGCTACTCTGGCATTGTTCAAATCCAAGCGGGGAGTCTGTCATGATGAGCGGGGGGCTGGGGGGCTGTGACTTTCCTGAAGTCCACGATCATATCCACTGTCTTCTGGGCATTGAACTCTAGGTTGTTACCGCTGCACCAGGACACCAGCCAGTCCACCTCCCTCCTGTAGACAGACTCATCCCCGTCCGAGATGAGCCCGATGAGGGTGGTGTCGTCCGCAAACTTGATCAATTTTACGGAGTGTGTGGAGTGCAGCAGTTTGTGTACAGGGAGAAGAGCACGAGGAGAAAGTACACAGCCCTGTGAGCTCCTGTGCTATAGTCCGAGTGTCGAACCATTCTTCCCAGCCGAACGCACTGCCTCGATCTGTCAGGAAAGTCATTGATCCACCTGCAGGTGGAGTGGGGCACGTTGAGCTGGGAAGCTTGTCCTGTAGCAGAGCAGGGAGGATGGTGATGAATGGCAGAGCTGAAGTCCACAAAACAGATCCTGGCGTAGGTTCCCGTGGAGTCCAGATGCTGCAGAATGAATGGATAAGTGGAGTGCCAGGTTGATTGCGTCGTCTACAGACCTGTTGGCTCTGTAGGCGAACTGCAGGGGGTCCAGCAGGGAGGAGGTGAAGGACTTGAGGTGGGGCAAGACCAGGCGCTCAAATACCTTCATGACTACTGACATCAGCGCCACAGACCTGTAGTCAATAAGTCCAGTGATCCAGGGCTTCTTGGGAACAGGGACAATGATGGCAGACTTGAAGCGGGCTGGGACGTGGCATGACCCCAAGGAGGTGTTAAAAATGTCAGTGAAGACGGGGGCCAGCACTCCTGTGCAGTGTCTTAAAGTGGCAGGAGAAACACCATCTGGTCCAGCAGCTTTTCGGGGGTTGGATTTGCTAAATAGTCTGTTTACATCCTGTTCCTGAACTGAGAGAGTGGTGGGGGGAACCAGTGTTGGGTTGGCAGAGGTGGCCACCGTGCGGGACGGGTTGGTCACATCAAACCTGGAATGGTTTACTGTTACTGTTGCCCTTTGCTTCTTTCATTTGATTCCGAAAAAAGTTTGCTTTATCTTTTATGAGCTGCATGTTGACTTTATTTCTTAAGCTTTTATAGATATAAAGGTCAGTGATTAATCCTGATTCAAGAGATGTTTTAAGTGCCTTGTCTCTTTGTCTCATCAGATCCCAAATGAGTTTCTTGAAGCATGGCAGTCTCTTTTTATTTGATTTCCTGTTTTAATTGAATATATTTATAAATGTTGTCTTTTATAGCTGTCGTAATATTGTTGCAAGTATGATCACAACTTTTCATATCAGTTATGCTCCCCCAGTCTATTTCATTTAAATCATTCTTCAGGAGCTCCTGATTTCTTTTCAGAATGTGAGGTATTTTTTATTCTTTATTTATTTGTTCTTTGTTTCTATATCTTACTTTATATAATTTCCAAGCAACTAAAGTAAAATTATGATCAGAAATTCCAGTTATTAAATTGTACATCTGGTTTGTTAGTGAAGAGTAAATCTATAAAGGTTTGGCTTTTTTTTTTTGTTATTCTTGTTGGCTCATTTGTACTGAGTTTGTAATATTTTTAAGTGTTTTATGAAGCTAGTTGATGTTAAAATCAGCCATTAACATTTCCTTTCTTTCATATTTTTTCAGAATTGTAGTAAGCCCAGTATAAAATTAATTAGTGATGGGCTGATTGATACCAAATATCGATACTAACAGAGGTATCAATACTCAAAATAACAATACTGAAATTTCTCCCCAAAATGCTATTTGTTTATATTTTTGCAACACACTGTTCATATTTTAAGTTTTCTGCACATATATTTATCATTCCTATTATTTCAAGCAGAGGTTGAAAGAAAATAATGATGGCCAACGTAAATTTGGATTATTAATGGTTGAGGAGTTTTAATGTTTTTCAGTACAAAACCATTGGTATATAAATGATATCGCAATATTTGCCATTGTATAACTTGCTATCAGATATAATAAAAAATCTGTGATATTACTCATCACTAGTTCATCTTGGTAATAACTTTTTTTGCTGTTGTCATTAGTTCCAAATGTATCCATCTATATGTCACAGGTACATGACTTTAAAGCAGAACTATTGATAGTTAAATATGTATTTTCGGGGCGTTTGATCCGTTGTCTCCCCTTGCTGTCTCTGGGTGGAAAATCAGCCTTGCAACATTTGCCGACTTCAACCCAAAAAATTGCTGGGTTTCAGACGACATCACAACATTCTACAGGCCAATATACTAATTAATGCAGATGGGGGACTGTTAAAAGGAATATTATTAAAAAGCAGTGCTTTGTTGTAACCGAATTCCGACAGAATTCTTTCCGAACATTAGATTTTGTACTCCTCGTATAATACTAATACTACTACTAATATCATCATCATTATTATTATTAATATTATTAATATTATTATTATTATGAATATGAATATTGTACATTCTACTATTGGTTTATTTGGTGTCGACTACTTCAACGTATGCTCTCTCTATAGAACATAAAACATTACAAGAGAACCATCTTTGTTAAACCGCCATTATAATACACACACATTAGACCAAGTACATACTGTATTTGGAACTGTATGTGGTTTATTTCTGCTCCCTGATGAAGTGGGTGATTGCCTTGTTGACAGCTCTACAGCGCCATCAGGAGCGGTCATAGCGTGCTTTAGCTATGAGCTCCTGGCACCAGGACGGAGTCCACGCAAAAGTCCCTTGTGCTGTATATAGCCCCGACGCCTTCCCCCTCACAGTGGGGATGTATAACGCTCAGTGTTAGTCAGCAGTGCGAGTGAGAAGGCGATGCAAGCTCTATGTGCCAGACGAGCTCCTGTGAGAAAGTGTTCATAAGACCTGAGGGAAATCTCACTGTATAAATATAGACTGTTTTGGTGGAGTCTTTGGTGAGAAAGCAAATGTGATTACTGAAGTTGTGTTAGTGGAGAATGTTAAGCTTTAGTGGTACTTTTACTATAGGCTTAACTTTCATTTGATTATTACAATATCTAACTGTATCCTTCGATGTGTTTTTTTTTTTTAAACCTCCCTGTGACTGCTCTTCATCAGCATGTCTATCATGCTTCTTTATGTTTTTTTGCCCATAATGATCTGATCATTTCAGTGCTCAAAAAGCCTTGATTAATTAGTCAGTACAGTGTGAGGAGACATCTGCTGGCGATATGTAGTATTCCTTATCACATTTATATAGATGTTGATGTACTGGACTTTTGAAACCTATACTTAGAAAACATGTCATATATATTGGCTCTAGGCATAATATTAAAAGTAATGTCATGCTTTGAATACACCAGTCAAAGACACTAAGAGAGCAACCAGTGATGTTGATATTGGAAAGTCTATCTGATATAGATTGGAGAAACCAAAAAGGAGTCTTGTTCGTGGTTCTCTACCGACCTCCTGGTCCCTATTCAGGGAAGTTCTCAGATTTTATATCAAACTTAATGTTAGACTAGGATAAAGTAATGACAGCTGGAGATGTCAAAATCCACGTGAACTTGAACGATAACTCTCTCAGTAATTCTTTCAACGCGATTATCAGTACAAGAGGCCCTGGCAACGCTTCAAAACATTGATGAGGTTTGTTCGGGAGGTGAAGGCAATCAGACGAGGACTTGTGGGTTTTGGGCAGCTCAGCCGAACCAGGAAGCGACTCGGAGGACGAAGAACAAACCGCCGCAAAAAGATGCCGGTAAAATCTCAAGATCTATTGTAAATGTTCCAGGTATTTATGACAAACTTTGATATATATTCATGGCATTTTAGGCTGTCGAGATTAATAAACTAAGCGCCTGTCGCTTCAGCTGCCCCGGTAACATCGCCGCACGTGAGCAGCATATTCGTATAGTAGTATAATAGTATAATAGTATTTGGCTGGCTTTTTTAAGAAGATGAATCCAGATCTTCCTCCCGATGCTCCGCCCTGCCTCCACTAATGCTGGTCAACTTCGGCACTCTGAATAATGATAATATTCATGAAAAAGGCTAAAAGACATTTTAGAAGAATCATTCTTTTGATTACGTCATCGCCAGAGCGCAACCGTCAAATTTACAACTTGGGAGTTCAAGTAGTTCTAAAATCCTGGTAGTCCTGGTAGTGTTAAAGATTATCCAGCCCCACAGAATAAAGTTATAATGAAAATTATAACATCTGAAAAATCTATCTTAAAGTTCAAAGAAATAATAGAGCCAATATTCAGCGACATGTCATGTGATCCTGCTGAGAACGGCCTTAGTCCCAGTGTAAGTGATCAATTTGACTAATTCTCTGAAGTCCGCTCTTGATGTTGCATCTCCGCTAAAGCAGAAGGTCATTAGGCCAAATTGCACCTCCCCATGGTACAATGAAGAACTGTGTTCACATGAACAAAAAATTAGAAAATTAGAAAGACCATTTCGTCGCTCCCACACGGAGGAATCCCTAAAAGCATGGAAAATCTGCCTACTGTCCTGTAAGCAGGTTCTGCGTAATGCCCAAACCAGATACTATTCAAATTTAATAGAAGTCAACAAAATTAACACTCGATTTCTTTTCAGCACTGTAGCCAGGCTAACAAACTGTCACAGCGCAGTAGAGCCCTCAATCCCAGCTACTCTCAGCTCTAATGATTTTCTTCTATTTTTTAACAACATAAAACTAAAAACAATCAGAGATAAATTAGATGAAACTACTCCCACTATTAGCCCTGAACAAGCCCAAGCTGTAAAACTAGTGTCCCATATAAATCCATCAGTAACACTAGAAAGGTTCACAGCTGTTGATCAAGCAGAGAGAACTTCAACCATTATGTCCTCTAAAACGTCATCTTGTATTCTAGACCCGATTCCAAGCAGACTCCTCAAAGAAATTCCCCCCTAATTATAGATTCTATTCTTAATATAATAAATACTTCACTAAAAAGTGGTTATGTTCCACAGTCCTTCAAACATGCAGTCATTAAACCGCTTTGAAAAAGCCTAATCTTGATTCTGACCTATTGGCAAGGCAAGGCAAAGCAAGCTGCTGGTCCAGACGGTGTTTCTCCTGCCACATTAAGACACTGTGCAGGAGAGCTAACCCCCGTCTTCACTGACATTTTAACACCTCCCTGAGGTCATGCACGTCCCAGCCTGCTTCAAGTCTGCCTTCATTTCCCTGTCCCCAAGAAGCCCGGATCATTGGACTTAATGACTACAGGCCTGTCGCCTGATGTCTGTAGTCATGAAGTAATTTGAGCGCCTGTCTTGCCCCACCTCAAGTCCTTCATCTCCTCCCTGCTGGACCCCCTGCGGTTCGCCTACAGAGCCAACAGGTCTGTAGACGACGCCATCAACCTGGCACTCCACTTCATCTTGCAGCATCTGGACTCCCGGGAACCTACGCCAGGATCCTGTTTGTGGACTTCAACTCTGCATTCAACACCATCCTCCCTGCTCTTCTCCAGGACAAGCTCTCCCAGCTCAACCTACCCGACTCCACCTGCAGGTGGATCACTGACTTCCTGACGGATCGAGGCAGTGCCGTCTGGGGAAGAATGTTTCAGACACTCGGACTATCAGCACAGGAGCTCCACAGGGCTGTGTACTTTCTCCTCTGCTCTTCTCCCTGTACACAAACTGCTGCACCTCCAGCCACGATTCCATAAAATTGATCAAGTTTGCGGACGACACCACCCTCATCGGGCTCATCTCGGACAGGGATGAGTCTGTCTACAGGAGGGAGGTGGATCGGCTGGTGTCCTGGTGCAGAGGTAGCAACGTGGAGTTCAACGCCCAGAAGACAGTGGAGATGATCGTGGACTTCAGGAAAGTCACAGGCCCCCAGTCCCCCCTCATCATGACAGACTCCGCCATCACCATCGTGGACCCCTTCCGCTTCATCGGCACCACCATCACCCAGGACATCAAGTGGGAGCCCACCATCAGCTCCCTCATCAAGAAGGCCCAGCAGAGGATGTACTCCGTGACGGGAGTGGAGCAGGCACATCAATGACCTGTGGATCCAGATGCTCCTAAACTGCCTGGAGACACAGTCTGCCTGGAGAAACGGTATTTACTCCATATGAACGGTTCTTCATCAGCCTCGAAGAATTGGTTCTCCTTCTGAGTGGGTCCAGCTCCACCGTTTATCTCCAAATCTGCCTGTCCATCCGAGGGAGTCGGATCTCTCCTTCACTGTGAAACCTCTCCAGGTTTCTACTTTTTCCCAAAGAGGTTTGGTAATTTATCCTGGCCGAGAAGGAGGGTCTAAGCACAGGGGAGCTTGGAACATCTGTCTAAGGACACGGGATGCTGGGACATTACCAAGTCCCTATTAACATTGTTTATTCTGTTTTTCACTGTAGCCCCTTAAGGCAACCGCTGTTGTGATTTTGGACGTTACAAAAATAAATTTAATTAATTGTAAATTGAATGAAGCTCACATGTCTATAGGGGCAAAGAAAAACAAATATAAATAAACCGGTTGGCTTTGACCAAATCCAGGTAAAACCGCCTGCATGTGTGAACAAGGCATTTGTGTTCTGCCTCTGATGCTGATTAGGAACCATCACTAGCCCAGTGGACCATGTCTCCACAATCACAGAGCTGCCCTTAGCCTCTACCCCATACCCACACCTGGAGTCTGTAACAAGGGTGGTTGTTGTTGTTGTTGTTGTTGTTGTTGTTGTTGTAACCTTGGTTTTGTCAATGTATTAAACCTATTCCCTAATGAAAACAAGCATGTGCTTGTTGACAACAGTCAAGTGGCCTAAGCAGTTGCACACATGTTCACAGGCTCTACGCGACCGGCCTCAGTGTTGTGTGGTTGTTTCCCGGCTTTGGCAATTTGCTGAACGTCCTTCATGATCTTCTTCCCCATTTCACACTATACTGTCCTGTCTATTAAATAAGACCATTGAGCAACAAATCCTTTTAAAAAAGCATGTATAATGATAAAGCTTTATATATCTTGTTAGATCATTTAGATTTTGATTGACTATATCATGGTTTGTGTGTAAATGATAAGGCTCAATGTTTGTTCAAGAGATATTCACAGTCTAGAATCAAAAGAATAAAAGGTTCCCCAAGTTCACATGCAATACAGACCAATTTATTTCACAAACCCGAAGGGATACATCATTGGATTGTGTCATTACAAAAATAGTCCCCTCCCTATGCAGAATTCCTTCTCTGGAAATATAGCTCTATTATTAGCGAAGTAAATTCGACTCTGAGTCTGCCGGGCGAGGGGCGTGAGGGGGCAGATCCATTACAGCTGCTCACCAGTGTTTATGAGTGTGTCATCGTCCGGACATAATCCTTCAGTCGCACAGACACACAGGCCACGCTCGTAACTCACGGCACGGTTAGCACCTGACACTGGACCATCTATCTACCAGAAAGAGCTGTGAGCCTGACAGCGGGAAGTGTCAGCATATGAATGGACGAGGAGAGACGGGTGATGGATGCGTGCCAGAACAAAAATTATGATTATTACTGTTTTTCTGAAAGAATCCGGTATATTGGGGGTATTGTAGTGGCGTTTGGCTGAAATCCTCCAATAAATGCTTGAACAATGACAAAAGCATGTTCCTTTCTCCGGGATAGTCCGATAGTGTCCAAAATACTGGTGCATGTAAACGTAGTATCCTGATTTTCAACACAAGTGCTGAACTGAGCACTTGACAGGAGCATCTCATTTCTCAAAAGGACTGAAACTTCAGTTTTCAGTTTTGATGGTCATCAAGCACACATACAGTTTTACACCATTTCTGGTGTAAAATTGTTCAGTGAATGTTTTCTCTGATACCAAGCCAGAGGACAAAGGAAAAAAATCTGTGGAGTATAATGAACTATATCTCACAAACATCTCTAGCGGCATGATATAGAGAAGGTAGAAAGTAAACCAGATGTCCATATATTGCAGATAAAGGCCACAATACATATGATCCAAACTGTTTAAAAGCACCCCGGAGCCAGGCAACGATTGCTGATGTTTTACCTGATTACAGTACTTTTCGGACTACAAGCTGCTTCTTTTTTCCCACGCTTTGAACCCTGCAGCCGATACAACAGTGCGTCTAATTTATAGACTTTCCGGAACACATTGTGTTCTCTGTATTTTAAGATTCAAAACGCTGTGTTTTATTACAATCAGACTCATATTCACTGAGAAATGAATCTAATGAAGAACTGAAAATGGACACGTGGACATATGATACGTTCTGCATTTTATAATGAAATGAGAATTCACTACTGTGGACATCTTTATGTGTAAAGAGCTCATGGTAGAACGTTGGCACCTGCGGCCTATTGACAATTTATTGTTTCTTTGTAAATTTCAAAGAGTTTTTACCCGTAGGCTTTATTGATAGGATTGTGGTGTGAAATGGGGGATGAGAGAGAGAGGGGAGGACATGCAGTAAATATCAGAGTCAGGAATTGAACTCGCGACACTGCCGCCGGCTGCACTTGGAGTCTGGCATACGTGTGCTATGCCATAACCACTCGACCACTACAGTTTGCAATTTCCATCGGTGCAGTTCATATTCAGGAGCGCTCTAAAGCCCAAAAATTATGATAGTTTTAAAATGCATTGTTATTTACAGTTTTGGGCTCGTTGCCATTTATTACCTTAGCTCTCCCCTGCCAATATGGCATGGGTTAGTGCAGGAGTTCTTTTGACTCTGACACACAACACCATTGGCCGACTCTTTAAACCAGGTCAGTTTGGATGTTGTGTCCGAAGTGCATGTGCCACCAGCCTCTAAACCCCGGCCCCCTCGTCCTGTCCTCTGTCCAAAACACACATTTCACACGGGCATCAACACTTTTGTGCCAACACTAATGGGGCTTTACATGGGGATATTCTTGGGCCTGGTCGCACTAATGAGCTTTTTAAGACAGCAGAGATGTGTCTAAATGAATGACAGGTGGACACTGTTTACTCTAGAAATGCATTTATACATACATAGACTTCACAAGTAAATAAATATATGATTTTAAAGCACCGCAAACTCATGTCCTTGCTATACACTGCTCTGCATAATAAATATGTAAATGTAAAATATGTTTAAAAAACAAACAAACAAACAAAAAATATAAAAATTACATTTTGGGCAGTGCCCTCTTTGCAATAAAGTGATTTTATAATATCTTTCCTTTAAGCCTCAAGTCAAATAAAACAGAACCATGCATGCAAATGTATTTATTTTTTAAACAGAAGAGCTCATTGGTTATCTATCATGTATAACGAAATCAAACTTCTGTCACCTCAGTTTTGTGGTCATACCTGCTTGTCAGTGCCCAATCTCGTCAGACCAGCCTGGTTAGTACTAGATGGGAAATAGACAAGGCAAGGCAAGGCAAGTTTATTTGTAGAGCACAATTCGTACACAAGGCAATTCAAAGTGCTTCACACAACAGGAAAAAAAATCATTAAAATCACAAAGACGTGATATGACATAAAAGAGAAGAGTGCAGAGAAAATCCTTTCAGTCATATGCACAGCGAAACAAAACAGTTTTTAGCTTGGATTTGAACAGAGTAAAGACCTGTCTCACATCTTCAGGAAGACTGTTTCAGATTTTAGCTGCATAAAACTGAAATGTGGATTCCCCATGTTTAGTCCTGACTCTTCAACGAGCAGGAGGCTGGTCCATGTTTAGTCCTGACTCTGGCATCAACAGGAGGTCCTCAGAGTCCGAGTTGGTTCATATGGCACTAACATGTCCGAGATGTACTTTGGTGCTAGGCCATGGAGAGACTTGTATACAAGAAGAGCTGCTTTGAAGTCGATTCTCTGAGCCTGAAGCCAGTGCAGAGACCTGAGCACAGGACTAATGTGATCGTACTTCCTGGTTCTAGTCAGGACCCGAGCAGCAGTGTTCTGGATGTACTGCAGCTGTTTTTTAAGCGTGGTCGTTGGAAAGGCCAGTGAGCAGGCCGTTACAGTACGTCTAATCTACTAGAGACAAACGCATGGATAAGTCTCTCCAGGTCTGGTTTAGACCTTTACTTTTGATTTTGCAATGTTTTTTAGATGGTAAAAAGCTGCTGATGTTATTGATTTGACGTGCTGTTAAAATTCAAGTATGAGTCCATTTACTCCCAGATTCTACATTGATTTGTAGGTTTTAGAGCGAGACTCTGGATAAGTTAACACTTTCTCTTTGTTTCTTGGGCCAAAGACGATGATTTCAGTCTTGTTGAGTTCAGCTGAGAAAGTTGTTTGCATCCAACACTGATCTGTTGATGCAGTGCAGAGTGAATCACTGGTCATATTCACCTGCGTCAGTGAAACATAGATCTGAGTGTCGTCTGCATCATTGTGATGGAACATTTTTGCTGCATATCAACTGACCTAATGGCAGCATGTAGAGGTTGAACAGTGCTATGATGAGGTCTAAAACCTGACTGCACTACTGTGAAAACCAGATGCCACAGTGTGGCAGCTAATGCATACTGTCCTGCAAACTGCCCAGTGTGAATCTGGAGAGATTGGTGGTGTGAGGGCCCTATTGGTCTCCTCACTTCCATCACTCGGCCCCTGGGCAGCTGTGGCTACAGTAGTAGTTTACTACCACCAGGTGTGAAGTAAATGAATAATGCAATGTAAAGCCTCTTTTAGTGTCCAGAAAAAAATACAATTAGATTTATTTATTTTAATTATTGTGTTTCTTGGTCTCCTGTGATATTTCATGCCTTCCTTTTTCTTGTAAGCAGCCACATTTGTTTTGATACAGACGGGCCATGTGTGTCCCTGATTGGCTAAGCCACTTGTCATTCATGTCTGACCTAGGACTAGCTCAAGCTCTGGAAACCGCGCTGTGGCACCTAATGCTCCTTTATTTGTATATTTATTTGTTTATTCAATTATGTAATTTCTCATTTTACAATTTATTGTACAAATAATTATTTTACTTCCCTCACCCAAGACACTTCTTCCAGCTCCTCTGAGGTGTTCCCAGGCCAGCCAAGAGACATAGTCCCTCCATTGCGTCCTGGGTCTTCCCATGTTTGACCGTCCCTAGACGTCAGCGCACTATCGGCCACTGCACACTTCTGTGCTGAGCGTATGTATCTTTTACGACGGCTCCACCTTATGTGTGGCGCTTTTGGATCTTTAATGACGGACCCGTGCTCGTCTGGCCCCTCCCTAGATTTAGCTTTTGCTAAACTAATTGGCCCAGACAAAACTTGACCAGAGCTTTTAGTGTTAAAACTTGCTCTTGATCAGTGGGTAGGTGCGCCTGGCTCTTCCCGGACTTTGCGTAGGAATGTAGATTGACCGGGAAATTTAGAGCTTTGCCTTTCAACTCAGCTCCTTTCTTTGTACGTTTTTATAATTTATATTTATAAATATTCATCCAAAATAAGTCCCAGAAACTTCTGTACTTCTGTTACCCTCTCTATAAAAGCTCCATCAAAGGCTATTTACCCATTTTTTTCCTCGATTCCGCCGCTCGCTTTATCCCATTTTATTACTATGTATGTATGAATGGGTCAAATTCACAGGACAAATGTCTCTACGGCACAATCTAGTGTACGTATTGGTCTATCTCAACCTACTGTAACAGGAGGACAGATCTATATGTATTGGTTATAAATGGGCTTCTAAACTTCTAAATGAGTTTGTGGATGTAAGGAATATAATTTCAACTTAAAATGACCATGAGCTGGTGCTCCCAGCAAAATATCTGACAGGAGGTAATATTGACTAATGACTGAGGGGAGCAAAGGTCGCTTGAAGAAAAAGAGGGACAGAACTCCAGGTACAACTGTTAATTTACTTTGACTTTTTGTTTGTATTTAGTTGTTTCTATGCAGAATCATTACATTCTACATAGAAACAAAAAACTAAAAAATTGAAGAAAAAAACCCCATACATAAACAACATACACAGTAATGGAGAGCAGTGTACATACATGTAGGTGACATCATGTGCTGCAGCGAAATTAGCACATCAGAACACAGCTGCTGTTTCCAGACATGCACCGCTGAAGGGCACAGAGGAGTCTGCGGTTTTGTCATGTGATCTGCCTCATAAACGCCAGGTCAGAGGTCAAGTGCAGCGGATCCGGCACCTGCCTACAGTGCACACTTCTCCCAGAGGTCCACACACTGTAACAGCCTATATACGCCCCCGATATTTGGATTGACATAGCCCATGATAAACGTGTTATCGGCTAATCTTCAGCAGCAGTCAAGACTGGACTGGACTGGCAAAGTGACCAGGTGTACTTTTGGTGTCAGCCAGGATGCCAGTAGAGGTGGTGCGAAAACCTTTATTTGTCCCCACAGAGGGGAAATTCCAGTCTTTTGACACCCAGTTCCAGAACAGCAGGAGAATAAAAATATGCAATCAATAATCAAACCAATCTAGAATATTAGAAAGACTTCTTACAGATGGTATTATCGATGACGGTACTATGGAGATCTTTCAATATGCTGAAACATCCCTGTAAATGTTTTGGTTGGTTGATTGAGGTAGATTGGTAGGTTCTAGAATAGGACAAAAATGGAATGGGAAATATCAACAAGCAAAGTTGAGAAATATAATTTTAAAGGTAAATTTAGGTTACTGATGGAGGTTACGCTACCTTATTGTCTCCATAGAGACATATGTGACAATGCCTGCTCTTATTCGATTTCAGTCTAATCAGGGTTTGGCCTGGTCTGTCAAATCAAATAAGGCATGCATAGTTAACATGTCGGTGTAATCCCTCGTTCGTCCAGGAGTGTTCCATTGTAGAAAAAGATTCAGTTGTAGTCATCTGAACTCAGTTTTAGAAAAAACTAAACGTTTTGACTCTTATCCAAGAGTAATTCTCAATCTGTGAAACAAGTCTGAGAACTCCGGTTTATATCCTACTCTGTGAAAGCCCTGCCCACAGGGCGGGACCTCCTGATAATGGCCCATTGAAACTTAACTGTCAGATCGCTTAGTGCGAATCGTGTCTTTGACTCCGTCCTACCTTGGAGTACACTCGATATAGCGATCCGAATGCCTTGGGCATCCACAGTGTTTCACCAACCATTATAAAACTGGAAGGTTGAATCTTAAACCTCCATTACGATTTAAGGAAGGATTCTCCTTTTTTTACAAGAGATTGCCTCCTTAACCCAGTGAGTTAAGGAGGCAATCTTTCCCATTAATAGGAGGTCCTGCCCTTTGGGCAAGGCTTTCACAGAGGTAGGATGGAAACCAGAGTCTCAGACTTGTTTCACAGATTGAGAAGACTCTGGATGAGATCGAAACGTTTTGTTTTTTTCAAAACATAGTCCAGATGACTACAACTGATCTTTTTCTACCATGCATTGTTAAGAATTTACTAAAAAATAGACATGGGGTGCACACACTTTTTCAGCGTGCGAGCTCCTTTTGATTTGGCAAAGCCCGAAGATTTACTGTCGATTATAATTACTTTCCTATAAACATCTATAGAAACATGTTTAGACGTGCAACATAAGCAGGGAAAATCTGTTCATTGACTTGACTCACCATTCATACAGATGACTATTGTGAAAATAAATAATAACTAGACTAAAATATTAGAAGGTTGAGCTTATAATCACCTCCTTGAAGCTCTTTTTAATATAAATATTAGTTATTATAATAAGACAAGCCCATGGTAACCTGGGAGGAGGGGCTTGAGACGTAGAGAAAGTCAGCTTTCCTTTGGTCGCGTCAATAACAAACGCTCTGTGAAGGACAGACACGCGCTCAGAGCGTAATTCTACCAGTCTCCTCCTGCTCTTGGGTTGACTCCTCCTCCTGCTCCTTGGTTTGACTCCTCTCCTGCTCCTCCTCTGCTCCTCGGTTTGACTCCTCCTCCTGCTCCTCGATTGACGTGTTCTAGGCTCCTCCTCCTGCCCTCGTTTGACTCCTCTCCTGCTCTCGCCTGACGTCTCCTCCTGTTCTCGGTACTCCTCCCTCCTGCTCCTCGGCCTGACTCTCCTCCTGTCCTCTCGGGTTGACTCTCCTCCTGCTCCTCGTGTTGACTCCTCCTCCTGTTCCTCGCCTGACTCCTCCTCTCTCCTGGCCTGACTCCTCCTCCTGTTCCTCGGCCGACTCTCCTCTGTTCCTCGGCCTGACTCTCCTCCTGACTCCTCGGCTGACTCCTCTCTTGCCTCGGCCTGACTCCTCTCCTGCTCTCGCCGCTCCTCCTCCTGTTCCTCGGCTGACTCCTCTCCTGCTCTCGGATTCTGAGTCTCAGAGAAGCACTCCTTGTAAACAGGATTAATACATTACTCAATGATTTACTGTAAGTAAAAGTAATTCTTACTTCAGAGCTAATTGATTTGTAATTGCGGAAACAAAGGTTAATATTTTCTTGGCAATAAATATGGAAACAGGATAATCTGTTGCTGTCCCAAACTCTAATGCTATTTCCCAATTCTAAAAGGGTGCTGCTCCGTGGTGGAACACAGCCTGCCTCTGAGCAGGCCGCTATATTGTGAGTTTGAATACATTTGTTCTGGCATTTTGTGGCATATTCTTCCCCAGTCTCATGCCTATTGTTGCTGCACTGTTCTATCTAAGAAACCCTACAGACAATATATTATCGGAAGTTTATTACGTAATGCATCAAAATATTCCAAAATGTGGTTTTATCTAATGTCAACGTGACCATTTCATTACATTTACGATTTATTTATTATTATTATTTTATTTTTTCACCAATATTACGAATGTGGTTGCACAGACTATCTCCAGATCTAGAGTAAGGCTTGATCAGAACTTCCCTTAGCTGAAAGATTTTGCATATTGCACATTAGATTAATGAGGGAAACAGAGAGCCAGGATAAAGCCTACTTTAAAAGGCCTCAATAATGCAAGATACTGTATGCCCACTTAAATCAGTCATATCTCATCTCGACACACAGTCAGGGGCATTGTTCCAGTGGCAAATGTTTATTCATTCATCAAGTGCACCCTGAGGAAAACAACTGTGACTGACATGTGACATACGCTGAGGCTCCTGCCTTGCTTCAGCTGACATTTACATGAGTCTGTAAACTTCAGACAGTCCAGCAGCAGGTGAGCAGACCTTTGCTTTTGGTCACACCGTCAAGCTTAAGTTGAAGTCAGGTGTTTCCTTGTCAAGTAAAAGTGACACACACAGCAAATTATAATACCACGTTTCGACTGGCTCTGGTATCCCGACCAGGTCGTATGGTTAGGGTTAATGGTGACCTGCAAGCTTTTACATTAGCAACTGACGTCACCCAAATATAATTCGAAATTGAACCCAATTTTATATTTTTAAATCATGAGGCGACAAAAATAAATGGAAAAGAGAGGAATTGTAAGTTTGTAGAAAAAGATTCAGTTTGTTATGTCATTGTTGTTTAGAAAAACAAAACGTTCAACTCTCATCCAAGAGTCATTCTCAATCAGAGAACAATTGAGATCTTGTTTATATCCTACTCTGTGGAGCCTGCCAAGGGCGGGACCTCCTGCTAATGGCCCATTGAAACTGGAATGGGCCTATTGTCTATTGTTCCCTGCCTCACCTTGAGTGCCTATTTAGCATCCGAATGCCAAGGCGTCTCCAGGGTTTCAGCAGACCATTGTAACAACGGGAAGGTTGAATCTTAACCTCCATTCCGATTTAAGGAAGGATTCTCTTTTTTAACAAAGATTGCTCCTTAACTCCTCTTTCAAACCATCTTTTTCCCCTGCTCAGAATCTCACCTCACTGTCTTCAATAGAGTGGTTTTGTGGCTTTGAGATGAAGATGCACAGCGCTCTGGGGTCCTGAATCGCGTGTCTTCTTGCTGATAAAGCCTCTTGTGAAGTGGCTGTTTAGTCTCCCCTATGTGGCGCTCTTTAACAACTTTTTTACTGCATGGATAGAATACACTACATTGCTCTGTTTTTGTGTCGGCATCTTGTCTCTTAGGTGAACAGTTTTGTGTCTTAACGTGTTCCTGGTTTGAAATAAACAGGGACTTCGTGTGTCTAAAAATTCGTTGCAGTTTTTCTGACAGTCCTGAGACATAAGGGATAGAGACACCTTTCTTCTTGGTTCTGTTTCCCTTTTGTCCCTTTTGTCCTGCTTTTGGTTCTCTTCACTTTGTTCAGAGCCCAAGTCGGGTATCACAGAGCTGAGAGAGCATTCCGGACGTGTGTTTCCTTTCCTCTTGCCCTCTGAGCTGGTGGGCACTCTTGTGCTCTGTGTTGTTCTGATCACTCCAGGTGGTTAGAGCCAAAAGAGCCAAAGAGCAGGTCTGATCCGTGTGTGTGGGTTTCCTATATACTTCTATCTGGAGCTTCCGTCTTCTCCTCTGATAGTGGAACAATCAAGAAAGGCCAAGCGTTCTCCTTTGCATCTTCTCTTGTAAACCTGATATGCGGGTCCACTGCATTGATGTGCTCTGAGAAGGCTTCCAGCTCTCAGAGCTGATGTTTTTGGGTTTTTGAGTTTTTTTTACCAAGAAAATGGTTTCCCCTCCACCCTATTAACCTTTTTTGGATCATTCTGTGGGCTCTTTGCATGAAGCCTTATTTAATTATTTTTTTTTGTGCAGTTTTTTTGTTTTATTATGTTCTGTTTGCAAATTGTTCAGCAAATTTACAAGATTGATTTCAACAGTTAATATAATGGCATCTGAACAATTAGGACTAGCATCCTTTAATGTTAATGGCATATTGATTCCAATTAAGCGGTTAAAAGATACTGACGAAAATGATAAAAGAAAAAACTAGACATTATATACCTACAAGAAACCCATTTAAATGACTTAGAATATCAAAAATGAACAAAATGTTGTTGTAACAGACTTTACTATTCCTCATACAGGGGCAAACATAAGAGGGGTGTGGCCATATTGACCTCAAGCAGAACAGCCTTTGAACAGAGTTTTAAACACAAAAATAAAGATGGCAGATTTGTACTGATCAAAGGAACAATTAATGAAAGTCCATTTACCTTGATAAATGTATGTGCTCCCCCAGGGAGGGACCTCCCCTTCCAAGCAAACCACTCTGAGGGAACCCTTATCTGTGGCGGTGACTTGAACTTCAGTCGACATTCAAATGTCTCAAGCTCAAAAAGTTCTGGTAAATCTAAATAATAAATGTAGCATTTTTTTCCAACCCACATAAGATCTATACTAGAACAGACTAGTTAAAAAAAAAAAAATCATCAAAGATAGGTCAAAAATGACAGAGATAGACATACAATAGGTACAATATATTTAAGTGATCATTCTCCTATTTACATCACTGTAGACCTGGACCAGAAACAAAAAAGACACACTTTAGAGGTTCAATGCTAGTCTAGTACACAGTGACCCTCAATTTATAAAAACAATGTCACATGACATTGACATTTGTGTAGAGGAAAACGACAGTGGTGAAGTTTCTCCGCCCATTCTCTGGGATGCAGGGAAGGCAGTTTTAAGGGGCAAGGTAATTACTGTCACCTCTGCCAAAAATGAAACATAAGCAGAAAAAACAAACCTTTACCGAACAAACTAGAGATGTCAGAAGCTAAACTTGCCGGAAACAAAGAACCTCAAATGCTACAGGTAATTAAAAAGATAAGAGGTGAAATTAAGTAAATCATTTATTTAATGAAATTGGTTAAAAGTTTGGATACAAACTGAATGTACAAAAAACTTCTCATATACTGGCGACACCCTCTGTCCTTGGCAAATGGAATCCCTTAAATATTTAGATATAGACCTCCATAAAGAACTGATGACATCGCCATGATGCTTGGGCGACTGGAGCAAGCACACCGACAGCAGATTGCGTGAAAAACTGAGGACAGTCAGCGCTGACTTTTGGAATATGTCGTCTTGAAATGGTCTGTTTACTAAATGTATAATGAAATGTATAATAATAGGAATAATAAACTGCAGTCCTTTAGGCAGGTAACAAAACAATACAACATACAAATAGAAAATTAAAATAATTCAAGGAAATGTCAAATAATAAATGTATGGCAATGACTGAGTTGAGTTTTAAAGCTATAATGTAGGACACTCCCTTATTAAGAGGAGCCTTCTTCTTTGTACTGTTTATTGTCATTACTTTCCTCGGAAATCAAGGAAAAACATCTTTGCACACCATGCACTGACGGCATAACATCTGAGACCCCCGTCCATTGGTTTCTTCTCCTGAAGAATCGAGGAGGATTGCAGAAGCCATCAGTGGCAATCATTGCAGTTTGCACAGAAGCAGGGCGTTGTTTCCAACGGATCTTGAAAGTAACCTAAGACAAACTTCCACAAGGACACAGACTGTCTGCTGCCATTGCAAATGAAGTTCTATGTTACAGCGAAAACAAGACTTTGTTTCCAAAGTCACGTATTTGACACTACTGTTGAAAACAACCATGTGCATCAATATACTGCACTATTCGGCTCCATCATTTGGCTAAGAGAGAAACAGAGAGATTGACAAAACCAATAGTTCGACATAAATTCATCCACTTTCACCACCAGTAATGCACATCAGTTCTATTCACTTCATACCAGAACGGAAAGATTAATTAAGTGAGTTCGACTGAGGCAGAAGTATCTTATTTTATAATGCTGATTGATTCCACTGAAACTTGGAGCTTGCGTGAACGGAGCGCAAGTTGTAGGTGGAAACAGCAAATAAATCCCTCTAAAACAAATAAGACAACAACACACTGACTGAAATGCATTAGTATTATGTGGCTCATGTACTTAGGAACATCTGTCACTGAAAAATGTGGAGCTTGCATCAACGGAGCACAAGTTTGGATGTGACAGCGTCAACACACACACTCAAAACACCACACTGAAACTGTTAACGGTCGGGTTTTTTTCTTATTGAAAGTGTTTTAAACATAAAAATTGCAGTTCCTGCAAAAAAATAAACATATTTAACTCAGTTCTGTTTGTGTTAGCATTTGTCTAAAACCTGTTTTGGTTATGTAGATAGTTTTTTGCTACTGTGTCAGAAAAGCCTATGTAAAAGGATCTGTTTTGGAAGGTGACTATACTGTTATAGTTTGTTTTTTTCTTGTGTCCCAAAAAATACAAAAATGCAGTTTTTGCTAAATCAAAAAACATCTGTTTGTGTTTTGTTATGTATGTACTTTAGATCCACACAATTACTTTTTTTTTTTAGAAAATAAAGGGCATTGTAAAAAAAAATAATTTAAAAAAGAGTTTGAGTGTTATTTTCATATTTTATGTTTCCCTGTGGTCCCGTCTGTTTGTCGCGTCCTTGTTCTTGTCTTGTGTTCTCACTCGTGGCCTGCACCTTGACGTGGTGAGTGGGCTTTAAACTAAGACAGGCCATTCTTTTGCATGTGAAAAGCTGTATTTGATGTAAAAGATACAAATGGTTTAGTCATTTGGGTAAATGTTAGGATTCAGGGCACTTACTTTAGTTTTTAAGGTCAGAACAAACTAACCACTGTTTACTTTTAGTCAATGCACACGTTATTATTAATATATATTTGTTTGGAGTAATCAGGTGTTTACTTGATGACTCTGTGTCTGCTGTGATCAGGTCTGCTGTGGTCTGCAAGGCTCTGGACAGCACAGACAGGAGGAAGAGACCAAACTCACTGGTCAGGACGGTCAGCTCTGCTCTGGACGGCTGCTTCACTCTGGAGAAGATGGATGAGAATGGATGGATGAATGGATGGATGAGATACATTTAACTGGAAACTGGAATATGTTGTTGACAGATTTACATTTCGGTCTGTAGCACTGAAGTACCTCTTTTCACAGTCATTTTTATAGCTAGTACCAAGAGTCGTTTACTTTTGCATAAGTGTAAACCCTAGAAGTTAGAACATAATTGACATGTTTGCTAAATCTCTGTACATACTCCATGGAAGATGTCGGTGTAATCCCTCATTCATCCAAGAGTCATTCTCAATGTTCGATTGAGAATGACTCTTGGATGAGAGTTGAAACGTTTTGTTTTTTCTAAAACAGAGTCCAGATGAAACAACTGAATCTTTTTCTACATATTCCATGGAAGTAAATCCATGACATTCATATAGAAAACAAGCGTGTGCTTTGCTGTTTAAACACAGCACACTTCATTATTAAATTGGTAAAACAATATCAAATTTAGTCTCAGCGGCCCATGTGAGTACACAACTGTCCCTTTTAAATACGTTTACATTTATACACGTAAGATCCATTGCATCCATCACTTTATTTCCCCATACTTTCTTTAGTTTCCCTTGGTCTGTGTTTAATTTAACCTGAAGAAAACACAACACATTAAAACAATTTGTGAATTTATAATATTTTGGATGGAGAAAGTAATGGGTTATTTGCAGAAGGAGCTGTGAAAATCATGGAATATTGTTCTGAATGCATCTTTTTGTCTAGCTCAACGTTAGCTTGTGGTAGCCGTGTAATAGTTAATTTACACTTCATATTAAATTATGAACCAAAAAGCAGGACAAAAGGGACAAAAGGGAAACAGAACCAAGAAGAAAGGGGGTCTCTGTCCCCGTTTATTTCAAACCAGACAACACTTTAAGACAAAAACTGGTTCACCCTAAGGACAAGATGCCTACACAGAAACAGAGCAATGTAGTGTATTCTATCCAATGCAGTGAAGACAGTTGTAAAGAGCGCCACATAGGGGAGACTAAACAGCCACTTCACAAGAGGCTGTATCAACACAGAAGACACTTGAGTTTAGGACCACAAAGCCCCGTGCATCTTCATCTCAAAGCCACAAACCACTCTATTGAAGACAGTGAGGTGGAGATTCTCTAGTCTCTAGTCTAATCTACTAGAGACAAACGCATGGATAAGTCTCTCCAAGTCTGGTTTAGACACTATACTTTTGATTTTGTCAATGTTTTTGGATGGTAAAAAGCTGCTGATGTTATTGATCTGACGTGGCTGTTAAAACTCAAATCTGAGTCCATTATTACCACTAGATTTCTAACTTGATATGTAGGTTTTAGAGCGAGACACTTTCTCTTTGTTTCTGTGGCCAAAGACGATGATTTCAGTCTTGTCTGAGTTCAGCTGGAGAAAGTTGTTTTGCATCCACACACTGATCTGTTGGATGCAGTGACAGAGAAAAAATATATTTGTGATGCGTTTAATCAGCACTTTGTTGACTCTGGAAATATTTTTGATGCTGCTCCATCTGTTGCTGCATGAAAATGAAAATAGACATGATGATCAAGTATTTTCCCTAAAGCCCGCAGGATGCATACCTGGCTCATTAAATCTGCCACATTAGCTCGAAAGGCAAAGACCGTTACTTTCAAATCAGAGATTTCCTTTCCTGCGTGGCTCGGCTGTCCAGTTCGTTGGACTTGGATTTTAAATCATGCATTTCCGCCAGAGCCGCATCTATCTTTGCATCTACTGCCTTTGTAATCTTATCTCCCGCGAAACAGCCATAATCACTGGATCTATCTCGCTTCTGGTCTCCTCCAGAGCGACACCTGGTTTAGAGAATTTGCGGGCATTCAATGTCATTGTCAAAGTTTATTTATAAAGCACACTTACAACTGTCAAATCACAAACTGCTGTACAGAGTATAGACGGATAAATCTAATGAAGGGGTGTCAAACTCATTTTGGGCTGCGGGCCGAATTTCGATGCTCAGGCTGGGTTATGGGCCGAACATAAGGTAAAAAATAAAATAATAAAAACTATAAGAAAAGGTATTTACATAGCCTGTTAATAGTTCTTTGTGGACACTGTGGACAAATCTGCAGCAGGTGAAAGACTGAGTCCATTTTCATGCAGCAGCAGGAACAGGAACATGGACTTGTGACTTGGGTTTTGACAATTCTCTTTTAAAGCTAAAAATGAGTTTTAGGGACTTGTAATAAAGCAAAAATGTCCAGGCGGAATCCATAAAAAAAAGTCCTATTGTCCTATAGTTCATTTTATTTTAGGGTAATTTTTTACTTGTGGGTTTGGAGTACAAACTGACTCTGATGCTTCCCAGAATGAGTGATTTGACTGGAAATAAGAGGGTTAAAGATGTATTTTTATGTAAAGTAGATCAAGCAGCTTGAGAGTTTTCTTTTATAAAACAGTGGACAAAATAGAATAAATAAAGTCCAACGTCTCGCCAAGCACACGTCCCAATCTGGCGGGCCGGATTAAAACGTCTGGCGGGCCACATCTGGCCCACGGGCCTTGAGTTTGACACATGTGGGAGTCTAATGGATTAAACCGCTGCCCAACAGACCTGACTGAAGGTGGCTATCATCCTGGAAGCCAAGATTTTCAGTGGTGCAGATCTTGGATTTGTTTTGTGTGTGAGAATTCTCTACGTTTCCACGGAAAGAAAAGACGCTCATGAGCCTTATTTGCAAAGTTACTTTGTGTTTTTGTTCCATCTCAAATCATCAGACCAGGTCAGACCAATAAATTTACACTTTTCAACTATTTGCATTTCAGAGTCAGCAATTATAATAGGACGGTGACATTGACAGTGGGTTCACATGTCTTAGTGTTTCACTGATGAGACCATGGTGATTGACTGACAGCTATGGAGCTCAACAGTCCGGCCCATCTTGAAGCTAGTTCCGGCAGTTATATTGCCATGGAATTTCCCCACGGATGTCAAAAAACAAAAATAGTAAGCTCTTTATTTAGACTATGCTTTGGGGTTATTACAGTCATGACTTTGACTTGTAATAGTCAGCTGAAACATGATATTGTCCAGTTGGTGAGTTCATCCTAGTTTTTAAATGTGGTGCTCCATCAGCAGCACTGCATTTGCTGTGCTCATGCCTTGTTTTGGTGTGACCATGTATGCAGAACTCTGGATGACATTAGCTGGACAGCAGCTGAGCCACACACACACCAAACCAGGGTTATTTCGGGAAGGGATGTGCCTGGTGCTTCCCACAGAGTTTTGAGGGTTCTCACAACTCTGATTGTCAGCCCTCTAAAAAAATATATTTTGAATCTTTTAATATCCACTCCCCTATTATTCATGAATACTGGACTGAGAGTAACGAGACACTGTCTTCAACGTTGACATTCCATTTTAATTTAAAACTATATATCTAGGACATAAAATACCAACAATTGATATGATTGATGGATACTTGCGAAAGGTACTTTTGGCTGAGGCAAAAAAAAAAGTAATAACAAGGACACTTAGGATGATTACAAAATAGTAACATTTACTGTGAATTTAAGAATGGATACATTTGCCGGACATTGGGACAGATGGGACAATAACACAATTGGGACAATTTCGGGCACATATGCCAAACTTTTCTGAGGCTAGTCCTTTCGTTTTTGTCTTTTCCCTTTTTGATCCTGGTATAGCACAAAAAACGACAACTAAAAAGATCAATTCATATTGATGTTACTCTGTAAAATACTTAAGATATGTTTTTGATGAAAAAGTGGAACAGCAACATTTTAAACATGAGACTGTGAGCACTCTCCCGGATCGCCGTAAAGGCTGATTTATAGTCCAGCGTCAAACTCCATTCAGTCACCTGCTAAATCTGAAAGCTCTAAAAGATTTGATTTGCATTTGTTTATTTTCTAGGACATTTCAACCCTGCGACGAGTTGGCCACTGTCCAGGGTGTTGCCCTGCCTAAGGCCCAAAGGCACTGGGATAGGCTCCAGTCACCCACGACCCCTAACGGGAAAAGCGGTAGAAAATGAATTAATTAATTTCTGTATCAAACTTTTGTAGGTCCAAGCTGCTGAATCAGTTTTCAATATAGTCATTGTGGATCATCCAATCATAGCACTTGTGGTCCGCCACTTGATGCAAGTCACTTTTTGGCCGCGTTGCACATACACGGCAGGTCTACACAGCGAGCACATCCAACTTTCTGAGCGGCTTCCAGGTGCATCAGGGAGCTGTGTGGCACTTCGGCATAGATTTGATGGGGGACTATGAACCAGTCTTAAGGCAGTCGAGCAAATCAAAATACAACGAGAGGCTCCACGGTCCGGACAAAATTGTCGGTACCACACACTTTTTGTTTGGCTTAAATATTCCACAACAATCAACCAAAAATATTGTCCTTTAAAAAAGGGGTATTTAATGCATCACATGGCCTGGGCCTGGTTCTGTGAATTTATGAATGGTGATTGTTTTGCTTTCTTTATTGGATCAGAAGACACTAAGGATTCAATTAAATCCATGTGTGATTTCATTTTGCAGACTCAAATTGGTTATTTTTTCAGGCACACCTGGCAATAGATCAATGAACACTACTGTTACCACTGGTTGAAAATCAAAGTTCTTGATCTGTAAAAATGTTTGTGGTGCATTGTATGACCTCTTTTTCACCCTTGAAAAAGAGGTGGAAAAAAAAAAAGAGGTCCAAGGTATGGACCTCTTTTTTCACCCCTTGAAAAAGAGGTCCATACCTTGATCTCAATGCCTGGTTAAATAAAGGTTAATAAATAAACAAATAAATGTAGAGTGAAGTTGTGGAGAGATGATTTTGAATGTGAGTAAGGAAGTTACTCTGTTGGAAATAAAGCTGCGAGACAGTTGAGAAGGAAAAGGTCCTGCAATCGAGTTCCATCACAATTCATTTCAATTAGGTTTTTGTAATATCCCAAATCACAACAGCAGTCGCCTCCATAGGCCTCCCAGACCAACCAGAACGTCTAATGACAGCAGATTAGCACTTTTCACAGGAATTAAGCCAATTGATAACGAGAGCATCTTTGACCCTCCTTCTCGACAAGAAAAAAACTACAAAAAACCCAGTGAGAAAAATTAGAAACCTCACCTTCACCACAGTGAAAGTAAGATCCTACTCCCACAGACAGCCAGGCTTCTGATTTTCCAGGATTGACACGCATCCACTTGCAGATAAGATTATTCATCCAGGCTGATGAGGAACATCCAGGTCTACAGGTCAGGGTCCTGAGATGTGGTGGGGCATCTAAAGTTCAGTCATCACTGCAGCAGTAGCAGAGCAGCACCAACATCTGGAACAGTAACACTCGCCATAAGGAGAGTGAGAAAGAGAACATGTGAACATGACATTTTTTTAAATAGATTTTTTATTTTTATTTAACCAGGAGAGTGCCATTGAGATTAAAACAAATATTTTCCAAGGGAATGTTTACATAGTTACACAAAGCGTCTAATGCTTTCAACTTGGATTTGAAGGCATTTAATGACAATAATTCAAGTCTTTCTGCAGCATATTCCAAGCAAAAGTAGCTGAGTGGACAGAGGCTTTCTTCCCAAACTCTGTGTGATCAAAGCACAAATGTAATCCAAGCATTGCCTTGTAGATAAATGTGTACCAATGTCCTTGCCTCCAAGTGACCAGAGAAGGCCATCCCACTCACACACAGTGATGTGTCATGACTCTAAGGTTAGTCATGCACCTGAGCATTATAAACCGTGTCCACCATCTGAAGAGGTAAAGAGGAAGTATTCATATAAAAAAAAAAGATCACCATAATCTAACAGATAAAAAAGTTTCCGTAACAAGGCGCCTTTTAACTTCAAAAGAAAAAACGTTTTTTTTGTGTGTGGTTTAAATGTGAGGACACAAAGGTATTTGTATTCCTGTAACACACAGTGGACACTACCTTTCTACAGCTACATTCAGCATCAGCAGTCAGAGACCTCAGTGAGACGACATTGGATTAATCAATCATCTCCACTGTCTATTTAACCAGTATCTTGTAGAATCACATATTTTACTATAGCTATAAACTATTTTGACAGTTGCTGCCCAACACATTGTAATAAAGTGGACTTCTCCTAGGAGAACTTAACCCAGCTTTCCCACATACAGAGTGCATTTCTTGATCGTGTAGCCTATGCTGAAGTTGATTTCTCTCTGCTGTTCTTTTTTAGAATCAGAAAGAGAGTTTATTGCCATTGTCAATGAACAAAATTCACAAACATAGGAACTTGTTTCTCGGCCTTAAGGTGCAACACAGAAACACTGAGCAATAATAAAAACAACATATATTTCAATCAAAAAGGGCATGCATTAAGAAACAATTTAAAAATTACTATACAATATAAAATAAAAATAGGCTTACTATGTAACACAAGAATTATACAGTTAAGATTTACAGTTTGTAGTGCAGAAAGTGACAGTGCAGTGAGTGGTTGAATATTTGAAGTTAAAGTGGACAGGTGTTTTAAGAAGTGTTCATGAGTCCAACGGCAGAGGGAAAGAAACTCTTCTTGTGGTGGGGAGGTTCTGGTCCGGATGGACCGTAGCCCTCCTGCCTGAGGGGAGTGGTTCAAATAGACCATGTCCAGGGTGAGAAGGGTCAGCTTGTGATCCGACCTGCTCGTCCCAGAGCCCTGGAGACGTACAGGTCCTGCAGAGATGGAAGTCTGCAGCCGATCACCTTCTCAGCAGAACGCACAATGCGCTGTAGTCTCTGTTTGTCCCTGGCGTGGCTCCAGCAGGGCGCTGTAGTCTCTGTTTGTCCCTGGCTGTGGCTCCAGCGTACCACACGGTGATGGAGGAGGTGAGGATGGACTCAATGATGGCCGTGTAGAACTGCAC
Organism: Chaenogobius annularis; assembly: GCA_015082035.1. NCBI lineage: Eukaryota > Metazoa > Chordata > Actinopteri > Gobiiformes > Gobiidae > Chaenogobius > Chaenogobius annularis. The sequence continues at coordinate 68,245 of BJKM01000691.1, read as the reverse complement.
CATCATCTGCGCTGGCAGCTTGGCTTTCCTCAGCTGCCGCAGAAAGTGCATCCTCTGCTGGGCCTTCTTGATGAGGGAGCTGATGGAGGGCTCCCACTTGAGGTCCTGGGTGATGGTGGTGCCCAGGAAGCGGAAGGAGTCCACGGTGGTGATGGGGAGTCTGTCATGATGAGGGGGGGCTGGGGGGCTGTGGCTTCCCTGAAGTCCACGATCATCTCCACTGTCTTCTGGGCGTTGAACTCCAGATTGTTACTGCTGCACCAGGACACCAGCCGGTCCACCACCCTCCTGTAGACAGACTCATCCCCGTCCGAGATGGGGCCCGATGAGGGTGGTGATCGTCCGCAAACTTGATGAGTTTTACGGAGTCGTGGCTGGAGGTGCAGCAGTTTGTGTACAGAGATAAGAGTAGAGGAAAGTACACAGCCCTGAGGAGCTCCTGTGCTGATAGTCCGAGTGTCTGAGACATTCTTCCCCAGCCGCACGCACTGCCTCGATCCGTCTGGAAGTCAGTGATCCACCTGCAGGTGGAGTCAGGCACGTTGAGATGGGAGAGCTTGTCCTGGAGCACAGCAGGGAGGATGGTGTTGAATGCAGAGCTGAAGATCCACAAACAGGATCCTGGCGTAGGTTCCCGGGGAGTGCAGATGCTGAAGGATGAAGTGGAGTGCGCGCTGTGCCACGTGCACGTTTGCGCTCGGTGGATGTAAACAACAGCCAGAATGAATGAGGCGAACTCACGTGGCGAGTAGAATGGTTTGCAGTTAATGAAGAGATATTCCAGATCAGGAGAGCAGTGTTTGGAGATCACAGTCACATCTGAAGACCAGGCGTTGTTGATGTAAAAACAGACTCCTCCCCCGTGTTTTTCACCCGGAGAGACCTTTATGACGATCCGCACGTAAGAGGCAAAAACCCCTCGATCTGTATGGCGCCGTCCGGATCGGCTCACTGAGCCAGTCTCCGTGAAACACAAAACAGGAGATGAAGAAAAGTCTCTGTTTCGTCTCATCAGCAGCGCCAGTTCGTCCATTTGTTGGAGAGTGAGCGAACGAGGTAAGGGCGTCCGTGTACCGCGTCTCCTGAGCCGTACGAGGACCCCGGCACGTTTTCCTCGCCTGCGGCGTCTCACTCTTTTAGCCAAAAGAAGGGCTAAAGAAACTAAAAAAACTGGAACTAGGTCTGTAGGAGTTGTTTTTCGGAAGGACAAGAGCTCTTCACCGGTGTAAGAGCAGACACACAATTTACGAACATAAACAGACATAACAAAGAGCACCTAAAGGCCAGGGCATCCGTCTGCGGCGCCATCTTGGATTTTACCCTTGAACCTGGCGCTAGCTCTCGATGCTTGTGTCTGCAGCCAGTCCTCCACCTGTTCACTACGGACTTGGCAGAGAAAATATGTGTCCAGACAAATGCACTTGAACTGTTGTCTTGCAACTTTTTTAAAGGATTAGTCTTTTGAAGTTTTTGGTGTTAAGTTTTGACTTTTATATGCCTCTACACATGCTTCTCTCTGTTTCCTTTGGATTTCATGTTTCATACATAAAATAATGCCTATAATTGCAAAACACAAAAAAAGCAAGCATGTAGCAACATTACTGGCAAACTAACATCTATCAATCTATCTATCTATAGATATATCTGTCTACATTTGTACTGCAGCCTACCGGATGGATGGATGGATGGATGGATGGATTTGTGAGTGCTCAGAGAAGACAAACTTGTAAACAGGATTAGTGAAGCGTAAATGAGGCTGAATACAACTGCAGGTATGTTTTTGATGTGTGAACAACAATTTAACATGGTTAACAGCTCAAAAAAGTCATATTTTTAATTATATGTTCCCTTTTAAATATAAAATCCAAAGTATTTTGGTCCATATGAAAGTTCTCCTGTTCTTCTAATTATGATTTTGTTTGGTGGATAGAACCTGTGATAAATATTTATCATTTATTTACATCCGTGAAGATGCAATTTTGAGATAAAACTTGCTTAATACTCACTTTTTTACAGGAAGTAGAGCTGAGTTCTATAACGGAATTCCTCCGTGATATGCAACGTGCCATTTAAAATACAGACACAGTTTACATGCAACTGACAAACATTTCTGACAGTTTAAACAATCATTCAACAAAACAAAGATGTAATCTGGTAATATTCATTGTTGAATCATGATACGTATTTTGCTAGGTAACTGTTGGGATAACTGCTGGAATAACCTCTACTATGTCATATTTGTGCTCATGTCCAACCAGGAAGTACAATTATAAACTTTACAAACATAGTCAAACTGGGGAAAACTAAGCAAGATGTTTAATCAATCTGAAATATAATCATGTTCACAATATTTTAGTGAAATATGTAGTCTAACCTGTCATATACACTTTAAGTATTGGAATTTCAGATTTGAATCTTTAAATTTGAAAAATTTAATCCAAAAAAATTGCACAATGGAAATCTTTACCCCCATTTTATTAGGATTAGGATTTTGAGGATATATCCATATATTCTTTAAGACCTTTCCAGTTCAAAGTGGTCTGTCCACGCCTTGTTGGAGGTGCAGACAGCCTGACCAGTACAGCTGCTGAGCTCAGATTGGCCTGGCCATACACATACAGTATCTATGACATCACTTGGCTCTATGTAAGGACATGAGTCAAGACGGACAGCTGTGTTTTCATCTGACACACAAACCCCATCACATTCCTCCTCATGATACAGTACTGTACATTCTGTCTGCACAAATGTCAAGATGTCAAATACTACCAGTGGCTAGTGCGAAACATAATACTTACCACAAATTCATCAGTTCAAGAAGAGGCACCAGGCCAACCCTTATTTTCCCTATTCCATTTTTTTGTAGGTTTTTAGATCCATTTTCTCTCTTAACATGTACTTCACAATCAACTTTCAGCCATATATTTAAAAGCTTGGGTACCTGGATTTTTTTAATCGTGAATGAAAAGTATTTCACTTGTTCACTTGTCTTAGCTCTCATAAACTCTTTGGCACATCACGAGAATTTACATCCATCCATCTTCTTCCTCTTAGACAGGGCCGGGACTCCCAGACTTCCCTCACCCTAGACAGTTCATCCAGCTCCTCCGGGGGGATCCCGAGGCATTCCCAGGACAGCCGATGGACATAGTGCGTCTGTGAGTCTTCCCCTGTGGGACATGCCCCAGGAGGCATCTGAAACAGATGGACTTCACCTCAGCTCGACGTGGAGGAGAAGTGGCTCTAGTCCTACAACATCCTACAAAGTTCTCAGGGCGGAGCTCATCCACCCCCGCTGCCCTGCCACCAAGGAGTTTGCCAACCACCTCAGTGACTTCAGCTTGGGTGATGGATGTGTCCTCAGTCTCTGGTTCTTCTTCAGAAGATTTGACAGTGTGGTTGAGGAGGACCTAAAAATATTCCTTCCACCGTCCACCGACATCCCCAGTCAAGGTCAACAAGTCTCCATCCGCACCATGAACATTGTTGGTGAAGCATTGCTTCCCCCTCTTGAAGCGCCGGACGTTTCGCCAGAATTTCTTTGGGACCAAATGATAGTCCTCATCCCACATTGGGAATGTTCCAGATTGAAGCGACATGTTAACTATTTGAGTGAGTGGTGCTAACAAACTGATTGGTGACTAACAAACTCTTCAGCACAGACTTTAGAAATCTGGTGTGGTAACACATCGAGGCAGCATGTAGATTAACTCAGACTGGTGATGATCTCCTGGACAGTTTTGTCAGTTACAGGTGCAAAGTGAGTCAGCTCTAAGTGTGTAGGTGGTTTGAGGTATTTTTTGCATTGTGAATTTATAGCATTTTTAATGCCTGAACTTTGTCATAAAGAAATGAATGGCAACTCATTACACTTGGATGTGGAAATGAGTTCTAACGGCAGCTGAGCTGGAGGGTTTGTTAATCTGTTTACTGTGGCAAACAGGACACGCGAGTTGTTACTGCAGCTTCCAATGATTTCAGAAAAATATCCTTCCCTAGTTCTACATGAAATGTGGTTGTACATGTACAACTTCTCTCTGTAAATCTCTTTCTGAACCTGGAGCTTTGACTTGCTCCGTTTCCGTTCGGCCCAGCGGCACTCCCTTTTCTGTGCCCTGACTGAATCACCATTTCTCCATGGTGAAATTTTTAACAATTTTAGCCAAATTTAGATTCCCCTGCAATGGTGTCCAGAACATTCAAAACACTAGATGTAACATAGTTCAAGAAGATGAGACATTTTCAAAGTTAATCATTTCCTTTAATTTTCTTTTTTAAATAAACACATATAAGAACAAACACAAAAAGCAAGAACAAGACCAGAGAGAAAACACTAAACCAAAACAAGAAGACATCCACCAAAAACAGAATAAACAAAAAAATGGGAAATCATTACACACAGAACCAAAAGAAAATGTCCCAGTTAGTCCATAGTCTGTCGAATTTGTCCATTTTCAAACTAATTCCGAATGTGATCCTTTCCAGTTTACGAATGTCCAAAGTAATGTCTGTCCAGTCCCTGATAGTCGGTGTAATTTGTGTCATCCATTTTTTTGTGATGGCCTTTTTCACCACTGCCAAGAGTATGTTCCAAAGGTAACTGTTTATTGTGTCCATGGCAGAAGTCAAGTACATAGTTCCAAAATCGAGTGGAATGGCAATGTCAAAAACTGTTTGTAGTGCATCCTTAACTTCATTCCGAAACTTTTGAACAACAGGACAGTCCCGGAACATGTGATAGTGGTTTGCCTCCTTGCTGCCACAGTTTCTCCAATAGTCTGTATTTCCCTGTGAAGTGAGCACTTTGACATGGTGTTATGAAAAAACGTGACTCTCTTCAAACATGTGATTTTGTAGTCCTCCACAGGGATGTACAAACATCTTCCCACTCTCTGTCATTCAAAACAAGACCATTCTCTCTTTCCCACTTGTTTTTAATATATTTAGTAGAGCAGTTGTCCAGATTAGAAATGCATTGATATAATTTAGATATAATTCCCATCGAAAGTTCCAATTTATAAGCCTTGATAAATATATCAGTCAGAGGGCTACAATGGTCACTACCTTGTTAAATTTCTTGGTTATAATAACTCCTTATTTGTAAAAACCAAGAAAAAGCCTGTTTCGCCAAGCCAAAGGATTCCTTCAACATATCAAAGCTTTTCATTTGATTATTTTATACAATCTGGTGAAAAACCTTTTTACCTTTTGTAATCCAGATCTTGAATCTCGAATCCGTTCTATTGGGTACAAAACCTTGGTCATAAGCCACCCAGTTTAAGATTTTATTATTTTTGTTTAGTTTGTATGTTTTGATGAGCTCCTTCCATATTCCAAGCACAGATTTTACCCTTGGATTCTCAACCTCCCCCAAATGAATCAACCGTTTGTCATCTGCCAGTAAATCCCGTACAGGAACCTCCGGCACAACATTAATCTCAATATTTTTCCATCTATCCATCCATGTTCTTCCGCTTTATCCGGGGCCGGGTCGCAGGGGTAGCAGTCTAAGCAGGGACCCCCAGACTTCCTTATCCCCAGACACTTCCTCCAACTCCTCCGGGAGGATCCCAAGATGTTCCCAGGCCAGCCGAGAGACATAGTCCCTCCAGCGTGTCCTGGGTCTTCCCCGGGGCCTCCTCCCGTTGGGACATGCCCGAATCACCATCAATATTTTTCCATTGATCTTAATATTCTGGATCACACCAGTACAGCAATGCCCTGAAGTGAGCAGAAATAAAGTCATTTCTCAGACAAGATAAACCCCAGCCTTCTTTTTCTTTTGATAATTGTAGCGTTTTGAATCAGATTCGGGGTTTCTAGCCTTGCCACACAAATCTTGAGATTGCTTTATTCCACTCATCATACAGCCGGTTGGGGATGGAAACTGGAAGACTCTGGAACAGATAGAGAAACCTTGGCAAAACTTTCATTTTTATAGTTTCAATCCTTTGACTTAGACTTAAGTATGGGATAAGATTTCCTTTTTCAAGATCTTTTTTAATAGCAGTAAAAAGGGGGGTATAATTTTTCTCCATAATTGTTGTTAGGTCTCTATGGAGGACCACACCTAAATATCTAAGAGATTCTGTTTTCCATTCAAATGGATAAGTCTTTTTAAAGGTAAGAGTAAGAGAGAATTTCAGTCTTTTGTACAATTAATTTGTATCCAGACATTGGAACAACTTCTTGACAAAATGCATCACATTGGGTATGTAAATTTCTGGTTTGGTCAAAGACAATAGAACATCATCTGCAGCAGGCAATTTTATGTTCTGTCCCATCAATTGTAACACCGTGAATTGTTTTTGATTGTCTAATAAATTGGGCCAATGGTTCCAAATACAAAGCAAACAGGAGGGGAGACCAGGCCTGCCTGACCCCCCTTTCCAGAGTCAGTGGATCTGTCAGATGACCATCGATTTTATTTCTTGATGTTGGACCATCGTAAAGAGCCCCAATATTTTTTATAATTAGATCACTGATTTGAAATTTGTTTAGCACTTTAAATAGTTATGGCCAGCTAACAGAATGTAACGATAGTCCACATTCAAAATAGAAATGGGTCTGTATGAGGCACATTCCAGTCGGTCCTTCCCCTCTTTAGGTATTAAGGATATGATGCCCTCTTTTTAATCTTTTGTTTGCACCTTGACATAACAGGCAAATTGATCTGGAATTTTTGTTTGTATATTTTCATAAAAGGATTCAAATGCTGATGGAATTTGGTCTTGTTTGGTTAGGATTACATCACTTTGCCTGTCCCATATTTTAAAAATTGTTCTTTCAGCTTGATGTTTTTTAAGTTTCCAAGATAGTAATTTAGAAAATGTTTGTTTGGTAAAGAGCATTTTCTTAACTATTTCCTGTGAAGTCAGATCATTAATTTCTCCTCTTATCTTTTTAATTTCTTGTAGCATTTTAGGACAGCGCGGACAACACAGAACCTGCCTGTGTTGTCCCCACTGTCCGTCTGCCTTCCTCCACGTCTGCTTTGCTCCTCCCCGCGCTGGGCTCATGTCTGTTAGGAGCGGGCGAGGTGGTAAGGGAGCGAGTGACCGAGCGAGAACGGAAGAGAAGGAAAGACGCAAAATAAGAGAATATGTGAGATTATGAATTAATAAGGCTCTCTAAAAGTACAATACAAATACCGCATTGAGACACTAGAATGATTGAGCAGAAAAAATCTTGTGACTGCGTGTAGAGCTTACACATATTCTTGTGTAAAGCAGATGTAAATTATAAAACACATTTAGATATCAGCACCTCAGCCTTGGAAAACAAATTCACAACTCTCTATGCAAACTAGCATCACAAATTTTGCACTTGCCTCTATGTTACACACCAATAGAGGAAGCAAAGAGGTTTCAAAATAAATTGGTTTTGATGCCCCACTCCTCAACCATTTTCACAAAATTTCATCTTTTTCAGGTTAACGCCCTAGGAGGAGTCTTAAAAGTATGACATTTGGAAAAACTGGTGAGTCATGCTAAGTCATGCTTAGCAAATGTTGATCCAATATGGCCGACATTTAGTTGGGTGTTTGTTCGTGTGCACTTTTGCAGCCTTTTATACAAAAATTCAATTCAAACAGTCTTTTAGCTCATCTAACTTTACCGCCTGAAATTAGTAACTTTAGTCAAGAGTTATAAATGCTTCTCAAGACGCAACTTCCCAGTTCCTTCTTAAAAGATTATTAGTCGTGCTGCCTTTGTTCAAATGCATAATTGCTCAGGGGCAGTTCATACACATTGTCAACAGTTTACAACTTTTAGGTACATTTTCAGACTGAATAAAAACTGGAGTCCAAATTACACTGCATTTCAACACGCAACTTTTTTAATGGACACGTGGCGGATACACTACGGCATACATTTTTTATATTTACCAGGGCTGGACCGGGTCAGAGTACGCTAAAATTGCGGGATAAATAACCAACCTGTGCAACTCTAGAGCGCACAGTCAGTTTGGGGTAAAACTGACTGCCACTTTCTCAAACCCAGTTCCTCTCCTCTCTTACTCTCTCTTATTTTGCTGGTGATAAACAGCTAAAACTCCTTTTTAGGACAAAGACTCCCGTCAGGTGTTAAAGCAGTTTCAAAAGCAGAGATGTGAGAATGAGTCCATAGTGGACAGTTCAGTTGGAGCAGCGGCGCTGCAGCTGGAGCAGTGAATGTACGGACTGAACCAAGTGAACAAAAAGAGGGGGGGTTTGTTATTTTGAAAACTAAAATCCACATTTTTCAAAAATAAATTACAAGGAAGAGATTTAATGTAATATTTAGATGCATATTTGAAACTTACTTAATTGTATGGTTGAGTCAGTGAGGGGATGGGGGGGGGCACTGTCAGAAAGGGGGGACACCATCAGCTGAGGTCCCCCCGTCCCCCCCGTGATTTCTGCCTATGAGTGAGGTTAGCGGGTGAAATGCAGTGGTAAAAATATGCATTGTTGAAGCTGTTGCCATGTGAGAACCTATTTCAAGCCACACACGAATCTCACGCCTTTTTTATAGCCTATTAATGTGTCTATTTTCCTCTTTGTGCAGCTGTTCATGGTTGCACCCATTATCTGTGCATTGCCACTGCCTGCTAACCTCATACTCCTTGTCATCTTATGTCACAGTGGGCCTACAATGAGATCAGCTGCGTGGAGTGGAGATTCAATCTTGAGTGTATATGTGAAACTTGTTTTTGAATCTGTGTTCTGTCCCAGCGGTGACAAGCAGGGAGCTGGGCTTATCCTTGCACTCGGAAATAATTAGTCTAATGAGAAAAGCAAAGTAAAGGTAACAAAATTAAAAGTGTTGTAGCTGATTTTTACAGTCTTAAAAACATAACTAGCTCACACGGAACTATTTCCTTTCGAACTCTTTGCAGCCACATGGAGCCTATTCGTCACTAGGCATTCTGAGCATCATAATTATTCCCTGCAATGAGTCTGTAAGTGCCTTTACAAACTTTCAGAGGCCAGAGCGAGCTTTACTGTCACGTTAAAGCTCACAACAACTTGCAAGCTAAGAGCACACTTCTTGTCTTCTTGTCGGGACCAGTGGATTCACTCTGTCACTTCATCCAACAGATCAGTGTGTGGATGCAAAACAACTTTCTCCAACTGAGCTCAGACAAGACTGAAATCATGGTCCACAGAAACAAAGAGAAAGTGTTAACAGTCACCTCTAGTCTCTCGCTCTCAACCCTACAGGTAGTGAATTAGTGCCATATGAACCATCTTGGACTCTGAGGACCACAGGGACCGGCCTCCTGCTGGTGCCCAGAGTCAGGACTAAACATGGGGAATCTGCGTTTCAGTTTTATGCAGCTAAACTCTGGAACAGTCTTCCTGAGGATGTGAGACAGGCCGCTACTCTGGCAATGTTCAAATCTAAGCTAAAAACTGTTTAGTTTGACTGTGCATATGACTGAAATGCTTTTCTTTGCACTCTCTCTTTTATGTCTAAAACTATTTGACGGAGAGCCTGAAAATGGCACCTTTAAACGTCTTTAAATTAAGGTTTTGTGATTTTTATGCACTTTTTTCCTGTTGTGTGACACACTTTGAATTGCCTTGTGTACGAATTGTGCTCTATAAATGAACTTGCATTGCTTGCCTTGCCTAAAACAAGTGGTTTTTTTCTGGTCCAGATCTCCAGTGATGTAAATAGGAGCATGATCACTTAGATCTATTGTACCTATTTTTACCTCTGTAATTTTGGACCTATCTTTGTAGAAAATAAAAAAGTAGTGCGTTCTAGTTAGATCTTATGTCGGTTGTAAAAATGTGTATATTTGATTATTATACACATGTATTAATTTAAAAAAATATTATTTAAAGATTTACCAGTACTTTTTGAGCTTGAGAACACCAATGTTGGCTGAACATATAAGTTCCAGTCACCGCCACAGACAAGGGTTCCAACAGAGTGGTTTGCAAGCAGACAGACCTGTTGGTTAACTATAGACCTATCAAATACACCTTTGTCTCTAAATCCTTGAAGGAGTTGTAGTTAAACAGCCTGTTGCCACCTACAGGACAATCATTTATTTTAAGTTTTCCAGTCAGGGTTCAGAGCCCACCACAGCACTGAAACTGCACTAGTTAAAGTCACTAATGATTTGTTATTAGCTGCTGACGATGGACTGGTCTCAGTCCTGGTTCTATTGGACCTCAGTGCAGCGTTCGACACATCGACCACAACATTTCTACTGCAGAGGTTAGAATGTGATGCAGGTGTCAGAGGCCCCGCCCTCAGCTGTTTAAATCTCTTTATCTGATAGGTACCATTTTGTTAATGTAAACCAGAGCTCCTGTTCTAAAGTAACCTATGGTGTTAAGGTTAAGGTTAACTTACACTTTATTGTCCACATAGGAATGTATCCTCCGCATTTGACCCATCCGTTAATGCCTCTGTGACTTCTCCTCATGAGCAGTGGTTATTGCGTGCAGCACCCGGGGACCCATTTCCAGATCGTTGTGCTTGGTTGGGACCACCTTCGCTGGAGGATTTGACCTGGTGCATGCTTTGAGCACACCTGTGGTGTGCTGCAGGGTTCAGTACTCGGTCCAATTCTGTTTAAGCTTTCTATGTTGCCGTTAGGTAACATTATCAGAAAGCACAGCATTAACTTCCACTGCTATGCAGATGATCAGTAAACAGACTTAGTGCTTGTGTGAAGGATATAAAAACCTGGATGACACTAAATGATCTGTTCTTAACCCTGTAAAAACCAACGTCATTGTACTAGGACCTAAATGTCTACGAGACTCTTTATCCAGAAGATAGTCACACAGGACAATGGCAGTGTAGCCTCCAGTTCTACTGGAAGAAACCTTGGAGTCTTATTTGACCAAGCGCTCTGGTTAAAATCTCATATAAATCAAACCTGTAAAACCTATTTCCATCTGTGTAATATAGCTAAAATCTTGCCAAAAAGCGATGCTTAAAAATATATCCTTGCATTTGTTACATCTAGATTAGACTATTGTAACTCCCTGTATAAAAAAGTATATGAAAAGTATTCAACTGGTTCAAACCACAGCAGCAAGATTACTAACAGGAACTATAAGAAGAGTGCACAATACGAGGGGGCCTGAGTCTCTTTACTGGCTCCTATTGAGTTTCGGGTCAAATAAAAAATTCTCCTTCTGACTTATATGACATGGCACCATCCTACCTCAAAGACTCTATTGTACCTTATCATCCCAACAGAGCACTTCGTCCTCAAAATGCTGGACTTCTGGTGGTCTCCAAAAGCACAGTAGGAGGTAGAGCGTTTAGCTCCCAAGCTCCTGTGTTGTGGAATCAGCTTCCTGTCCATGTTAAAGAGGCCGACACAGTCTCTTCATTTAAGACCAGGCTTAAAACATTCCTCTTTGAAATCGCTTATTGTCAGGCCAGTTAGGAACAGAAATAAAAACCTACAGTTTCCCAGCTCAGAAGAAGTGTGGGAGCTTGAGCGCTATCTTCTGCTTCCTCCTACTTTGCCTATCAACAATATTTAATTTTATTTCACTTGTAGTCCGTTCATTACTGTTCACATCTTTTTCTCCTTCTTCCATCCCTGAGGGGAGTGGTTCTGTTTCAGGCACATAATGACCTGTGGATCCGGATGCTCCTCAACTGCTGTTCATCTATACACTAGATCAGGGATCCAGAGCCGCATACAGCTCTTTAGCGCTCCCCTAGTGGCTCCCTGGAGCTTTTTCAAAAATGTATGAAAATGGTAATAAATGGGGGGGATATATTTTTGGTTTTAATATGGTTTCTGTTTTCTTTACGTTTTCCAACGCTGTAAAAATGTTTATAATAAATATGAAATTTAAACATTTCTGTCAACAAAGATTTGCTTCATAGCCTGCGACATATGCAGTGCTGGGCAGGTGGATGTTGTAAACAAAGATAGCTGATGAGAACAGAGGACTCGAGGAAGAATGGACCTAATAATTTGCTTTCACTGCCAATGCGGAAGGACTGCCTGCATGTTTGCTTTGTAATGAGAAGTTGTCAAATAACAAAAAGAGTAATTTGGAAAGACATTTCCAGGGAAGGCATGCTAAATTTGCAATTAGGAGTAAGAGAAAGACAGTGAAAGAAAGGGTCATTAAAATGGCAACCAATCGGCAAATCAAGCAGATTAATTCAGATCAGCAAACTCAATTGCCTGTGATGAGTCATGTGATGCGATTGATATCGAACAGGCAGCGCTGATATGCGGGTATGTGAACGCTGATATTAAGAAGAAATGATCGAATATATAATTGCAGGCTGTGTTCAATTCCACTGTTGCCCAGATAAGGGGCAAAAGATTGTATTGTTATTTAGGTTTGAAGAGGACTGCGTTTTTGACATAAAAAATCTGATTTCTTAATTGTATTTCTATATTTTCGTCAATGCAACAAAACATAATATATTAACATTGTAATGGAAGTTAAACTTAAAGCACCAATATCATATAACAGAGTAGTCACATGGTGCGTCATCTCTCCAGGGGGCGCAGCAGGGAAAATAAACATTTAATCAGGAATGCTCATTATGTATTTGTAGCCTAGTCATTTTGATAGTAGGCTAATGCGACTAATCTACACTTACAGCCTCCCCTTCATATAAGGCTTATTATATGAGGCTTTTATTTTTTGCGGGTTTTTTAGTCCAATATGGCTATTTGAACATTTTGGGTTGCCGACCCCTGCTCTAGATGAACAGCTCTTCAACTGCCGAACAGTTCTTCATCTGCCTCAAAGAACTGGTTCTCCTCCTGAGTAGTTCCAGCTCCACAGTCCATCTGCAACTTGAAGCGCATCCGCCTGTCTGTAAGGCCCAAAGGTACTGGGATAGGCTCCAGTCACCCGCGACCCCTAACGGGAACAAGCGGTAGAAAATGAATGAATGAATGAATTGAAGAAGGCATGTCTGAGGGACACTGGTAACCATTCTCCGGAAAACTGCATGTTTCAAGTATCCCATTTCACCACTAAACCGCGCTATTTCTCTGATTCCCCAGACTTTGCAGACTGCATATGGTACTTCTTGACCTTGCTTGGAGGTGTGCTATATTTAACAGTCAGTGTACGTAAGTTACAGACCTTGTTTTGTGCGTACAGAAGTTTTAGAAATGAGGCCCCAGAACCTTTAGGGCAGTCACTCTATCTTCATGGAGAATCTTCCAATATGGTTTTTATCCATGTCAACCCACCAGTTAAAATACTGACAGAAAAATGTTTTACTTTTGAAGGTCTAAATTTATTACTGCATATACTGTATTTTAATTTTCATTCAAATCTGAAAGAATAAATGAAATGTGTGAAATATGACAAGTTTGCTGTAAATTATTGCGCTGGAAACACTGGAAAGTGTCCAGATAATAGTAGAGTAAAGTGTTTTAAATTTAATTAAGACAATGATTTTTGGTACACGTGTCTAGTGGTGATAAATGCATTGGCAAGTATTTTATTTTGATCCACTTTTATGATGCTAAATGCGTTGGTGCTCATTATTGTGACCGGTGGGATAGAACGTTGTATGGCTATCGCAACTCTTTGAATATGTTCATATTAACTTTGAGGGGAAATCTTCATATGTTGGATGAAAGTGTCAAGGGCGGCTTCCGATTATGGTGACGCACTGAGTGGACACATCCTACCCCACTGCTGCAAAAAGTGGTGTTAAAATCATTGTTTGACCCACCCAATCCCAAAGAACAAAGAAGAGAGATGAGTAAACAAGGAAATCACAAGTCCGGTATCGCCACGAGACCAAAACAGACAAAGTTGACGGCCCACGGCTCCGTTGGAAAACAGCCCGCATCACAAGATAATGAGGCTAGTGCGGCTAACAAAGCCAGCTCGGCTAACGGAGCTAATGCGGCTAATAACAAATCTGTGAGCCGCGCTCCTTCCTCGCCGGCTCAGATGAAGACTCACGCGACTTCTTTGCGTCGTAAAGGGGAGAGAACATAATTGGTCATCGGCGGTGGCTCAAGATGTCCGAAGTGCAGCGCGCCATGGAGTCTCTGAGAGCAGAGTTGTTAGCTACCATAGCTCCGGCAGTGACCGCTAAGTTCAAAGCAGATGGCATAACGGGAAAGAGCATTGAGGAGGTTGAGCAGCGTGTTTCAGACAATACGGACGATTTGCAAACCGTAAGGGCCGAGATGGAGGCGCTGCGGCCAGAGTGACGATGCTGGAGTCGGAGAAAAATAACGGGATTTGGAGTCCAGATCCCGTCGTCCTAACTTTAGGCTTGTGGGCGTTGAGGAGGGAGACGAGGGAAAGGACACTGAGGGCTTCTTGGAGAAGATCATACCAGAGCTCCTTCTTAATTCAGGAGTTGAAGTCCCTCCCATCACAATCGAAAGAGCACATCGCCTGGGCAAACCAAGATCAGCAGCTGATAAACCACGAGGCCTGATTGTGAGGTTTCTCAACAACTGTGTGAAGGAACGTGTCTTGAAGCTTGCAAGGGTTAAAGAAGATCTCCAGTACAAAGGCAAGCGTGTCTTCTTCGCTCCAGATCTTCCATAAGGGGTTCGTCAACAACAGCAAAAGTTCCACCACATCTGCGAAGAGCTCAGGAAGAGAAAACTGAGACATGGATTCTCTTTCCCCGCGACTCTTCTGGTGACTTTTGAAGGTAAAACACACCAGGAGAAGCAGAGGTACTCTTTAGGAAGATGCAAAACACAGAGAAATTAACAGTGCGGAGGATGGAGCCACCAGCATGGGGTATGTGAGTTTGGGTTGTGGTCACATGGTGAGCACTTTATGCCCCCTGGTGGCTGTCTGCTTTTGTACATAAACTCTGTGACTAAACACATCTACTCATCAATGTGTCAAATATGGGAGATTGGACTTGTGGGAACTTAAAAGTATAAGCAGAGTGCAGCAGGGGGTCCTGGTGAGCCAGGGATCTTATATATCCAGGTCTTTCCGAGGATTGGAGTCAGGAACGCCTGGGAATTTTTCAGGTTTTGGTTCAATGAGCATTTCTAGAATGAACCCTTTTGTTTTCTTTTTTACTTTTTCAGTTGTTCTGTGTTCTTATGGTTCTTCTGTGTGTTTGTTGTTTTCGACTAGAGAGACTCAACGTATTTGAAAGTTGTCAAGGGTGAGATCAATACAATCAGCCCAATGGAATCGGAAGTATTACAAGTAGCATCCTTCAATGTTAATGGCATACTGAACCCAATAAAACAAACACAAACACATTTTAGACAAAAATAAAAAGAGAAGGAATAGACATTATATTTTTTTTTACAAGAGACCCACTTGAATGACACTGAACATCAAAAACTAACGAAATTCGGTTTTGAAAAATCCAATTATTCATCAAACAGAGGCAAACATAGAAAGGGAGTGGCAATATTGATCTCAAGCCGAATAGTTTTTGAACAGAGTTTTGAATGTAAGGATAAAGAAGGCAGATATGTACTGGTTAAAGGGAATATTAATGGAAAGGTTTTCATTCTTTTAAATGTGTATGCTCCACCAGGGAGTGAGATCACTTTCTATGCTGATGTCATAGACCTGATTGTGAACCACTCTGAGGGAACCCTAATTTCCGACGGCGATTGGAATCCCCGCATTCGACCAACACAGGACATGTGGAACTCAAGAGGCACTGGACCAACAATTAACAAGAAGTTCCGTCTCTCACTGAAGACTGTAGGATTGATTGACATATGGAGGGAAATGAACCCTAGGGCACGCCAGTATACTCATTTTTATAATCCACACACACTCTATTCCAGAATAGACTACTTTTTTATTCTCAATAAAGACAGATCTAAAATCACAGAAGCAGATATAGGAACAATAGACCTAAGTGATCATGCTTCTATCTACATCTCTGTGGATTTGGAGGAAAGACGAAAAAACACACTTCAGAGGTTCAATGCCAGCCTGCTTAATGACCCTCTGTTGAAGAAAAAAAATGTCCAACATTTTTATATATATAAGACTTAACTGGAGGAAAATGACACTGGGTAAATTTCTCCGCCCATCCTTTGGGATGCTTCCAAAGCAGTCTTGATAGGACAAATTATAGCCATAGCCTCCGAAAAAAAGAAATATGGGGAGAAAAAGCTAAATTATATGCAAGAAAAACTTTAAATGTTAAATGTTTAAATGTTAAATGCTACAAGAAATTAAAAAGATAAGAGGAGAAATGAATGATCTGATCTCACAGGAAATAGTGAAGAAAATGCTCTTTACCAAACAAAGATATAAGAGTGGATCAAAATTTTCAAAATGACTATCTTGGAAACTTAAAAAACAACAAGCTGAAAGAACAGTATTTAAAATATGGGACAGGCAAAGGGATGAAATCTTAACCAAACAAGACCACATTCAATCAGCATTTGAATCCTTTTATAAAAAACTTTTTCCAAAAATTCCAGAGTATAAAGAAGATTATATAAATTCCTTTCTGGACACCCTCAATTTGCCTGTCATATCAGAAGAACATAATAAAAATTAGGAGCTGAAATAACAGTTTTGGAAATACAAGGTGCAATCAAAAGATTAAAGAATTATAAATCTTCAGGGAGCGATGGGTTTACCTCAGAGTGGTATAAAGCTTTAAAAGACACACTCACTCCTTTCCTTTTGGCAACTTTTAACTGGCGACTTAAGTAAACTCAGACCCCTCAGAGTTGGAAAGAGGCCATCATATCCTTAATACCGAAAGAGGGGTAGGACCGACTGGAATGTGCCTCATACAGACCCATTTCTATTCTGAATGTGGACTATCGTTTATACACTTCAATTATGTCCAAAAGACAAGTTATGTTTGTGAATTTGGTTCATTGACAATGGCAATAAACCCTTTCTGATTCTGATTCTGATTACTGGCAACCCCTTCTTACCTTTAAAAATACTTACCAATTTAAATGGAAAACAGAATTTCTTAGATATTTAGGTGTGGTCCTCCATAGAGACCTAACAACATTATGGAGAAAAATTATACCACCCTTTTTCCTGCTATTAAAAAAGATCTTGAGAAATGGAACCTTATCCCCTTCTTAAGTCTAAGTCAAAGGATTGAAACTATAAAAATGAATGTTTTGCCCAGATTTCTCTATCTTCCGATTTCTATCCCCAACCAGCTGTATGATGAGTGGAATAAAACAATCTCAAGATTCATATGGCAGGGAAAAAGACCCTGTGTCCGATTCAAAACCTTACAATTATTAAAAAGAAATGGAAGCTGGGGTGGTGGTTGAGTGGTTAAGGTGACAGCACACATGCCAGGCTCCAGGTGCTGCAGTGTCATGAGTTAAAATCTTGGCTCCGACAAATTACATTCATGTCCTCCTTTCTCTCTTCTCCCCATTTCACACTAAACTGTCAAGATGATGACACTGATAATTGATAAACACTTTTACTATCTGTGGTCAGATAGCTCATATTTATGAAATATTTAATACAGACCAAACAGTATCAGTAGATACTGGCTGAAAAACTGGCTCCAAAAACAGGCACAGAAGCGTTCTCTTGAATTTTTATTGTAGTTGAAGATGTGGAGATGAGTCCTCTGGGGCTGTGGTCATTCCCTTGTCCCAGGCCAGCGTTACATTTTTGGAGTCCTGAGCAGCCAAGTGCAGAACACACAAATACTCTGTAATAAGGAGACATATTTTACCACTAAATTGTTCTCTAGTAACTTCACAATATTTTGGTCATTGTTATTAGTCTCCACCGTTCCCACTGTTGCGTCCTGTCACAGGGCTGGACAGTGTCCCGTTGCCATGGAGACGCACTCGCTTCCTGAAAACAGAGGTCAGATCCTGCGGAGCTGTGCCCCTGAGCGCAGGACTTCTCCCCTTCCGCTGGCCCCTGATGTACGTCACTGCAGCATCTGAAGCATTCCCAAAGAGACGACAAGAAAATCACACACAATTCATCTGAAATCTGCACAATGCAGGTCCGAATCAACATCATGTGAAACAAAAAAGGATAACTTAAAGTCCTTGTACATGTTTAGTATCTCTATCCGTGCATTATTATTTGTAGATTATAACACACATGCAAAATGCTAGGCATGCATCATAGACTTTGTTATGGAAAAATAACATTTTGATCTTGTAGACTTTCCATCTCCAAATTCGAGCCTGATAGTGCTGTTTGTGAATTCCTGAATTCTACATGTCTTCTACGTCTCCTTTTGATCAAAGCCTTATCTCTGTCTGCTTGGGGGGCTTCCTGGGGTGCCCAGGTCAAGCCTAGTTTTGGGCTTTCACACCTCTGTATTGTTTTCCTTCAGGGGTCCGGGTTGGGCCTCTTTGCAACACCTAGCCTTTGCCAGGGCATTGTCCCTCTCCAGACGATCAGAATGTAACTTCAATCAACAACTTTCTACCCTTTTGTTCCTCATCGGGCCAATAATGTTCAAGTATGATATGTCATGTGATTTGTTCAACCTGTAGTCTATAAAACACACAAGATTCCTTTATGTGGGGCCCTTGAGACTCGAAGTGGCCTGCTCCTCTCGGGAGCGGTACGGAGATTAATTCTGATTGTACAGCAGAGTTAAACCATTCACTTTTGAGAAAAGACAAACTCTGTTCTATTGTTTTTACTTTATTTCTTGATCATTATTACTTAAGTTTTTCTACAACAACTTACTTCAGGTAGCTTGAGAAATTGTGCTGTAGTATTTTACCTTGGCATTAAAGTGACTAATTTAGTTGTAAATTATCACTATATTTGTATCGCTCCTTAATGTACTTAAGTCTACATCATTTTTAAATGCATAAAACACAGAACAAAGAATGCGATAGGCTCGAGACATCCAATGAAATCAAATTATGGCACATTTTGTCCAAAGTCCCATTTGGACCAAAGTCTGCAATTTCAAATGTGTCCAATACTGCATTTGGGTGTAAGAAAATGTATACTGCACAACATTATAGATAATTGCAAATGTGTACAAGGTATTTGTTTTAATGTGTGTGGGTTAGGGTCGGCTCCCAAAATTGAAGCCCATTGTGTTGGGCTCTGTTCCTCGCCTCAGAAATGGTTTCTTCCCTTCTGCAGCTCTAGTTAGAGCTGGTCTGTTTTATTTTATTCTTGATACTTATTATACTATGTTTGCAATTTCTATCGTAACGAGCCAAGTGGTTGTTGGAAGGATGAGAGGCAGCTTGTCTTTGGGGAGACTGGCCAGGACTGCATCTCTGTTTATTAAGTGAGGAACAGAGAGAGAATGAGCGGGAACGCTCCCATTTATCATCAGTTCAAAGCAGAACTGTTGGCTGTTCATACAAAGAAAGTCCAGCTGTGTTTTGAGACAACCTTTAGTATAATTATATGCCGAGACGTCTCAAAACCTTCATAATTTAATGTCAAGCAAATTAGTTTGTGAAAATAGAAATAAACATTAGTTTGATAACCTTTGACAACACATATCTCATTTCGTTAATTTTCCACCCCATGTTGTATCTTAATTTTATTAAAAAAAAAAAAAAAAGATTTTGTGTGAAATGGGGGATGAGAGAGAGAGGGGAGGACAGGCAGTAAATTGTCGGAGTCAGGAATGAAACTCTGGACACTGCGGCTGGCTGCACTAGGAGTCTGGCATTTTTGACTGCATATTTTTATTATTCATCTGTTGTACTTATACTGTGTTTGCAACATTTCTTTTCCCCATTTTGCTACACATAAAGGTTCTGGTGTCTTACTCCTGCCGTGACCTGTCTGATGTCAGAGCCCTGTCCCCTGAGTCTCTCTGACTGGGACAAAACAGGGGCACTCCTGAGACAGAAGGCAGCCTGGTTACTGTTTAATGACACCCTTCTGATCTGAACTGGGCGGTTCTACGTAAGAACTAACGCGGCCAGAGGAAGGACTGCCGTGAGTGCCTGTGCTTGGCCCACTGTGGAGTCGGCCCAGCACGTTGTCAGTCCGTAAAAGTGAAGAAAACCAAGTGTGCATCATGTGCGCATCATGTGCGCATGAAGAACGAGCAGATGAACAAACTGCCTCCGCTCTTTCCGTGTCTGCGCGTGCTGGCCCGCGTGCGCGCAGCGGGCCAATAGTCGCACGGAGTTACACAAGCGCTTTCAGTTCGAGCCCTGCTGCCTCTGCCTCTGCCTTTCCTGCTCCCGCCCACCGCAGAGAGCTGTGCCGCCGCTGGGAGGACTGGGCAGAGCGAGCCGACCAGTTCCGCCTTCAGCCTTCTGGACGGAGCCGACGAGGACCGCGCGGGCTGGAGGACGTCATGGAGGAGGACGGAGCGGTGCAGCTGGAGGTAAGGAAAGGCATACGGTGTGTGCGCTTGTTCGGATCGTGTGTCGTCTTCGGTTTTTGAGCCAAACTTTGACGCTGTCGCTGCACCGCCCCCTCCCGCGCGCCCTCTCCTCCACGCAAAGTGCACACACGCACGCGGGGTCCTCATGAAGCTATTTGTAGCAGCTCGAGCTTGCGCGCTTTACTTAGAATCCGTGACACCAAGGTCCGTAAACTTTTACCTCGGTACGTACGGTACCTACGGTAGAAAGTATGTGCGTGTGCATGTCCGCGGTGACGCTTTAGAAGGCAACCGCGGGTACACGTGTAATAACGCGGTCTGCTACGGGATTATGTCATGTCCGTTGATGTTGTTTTGACAGAGCTGACGTAAAGCCTGACGTGCCGTAACGATGAGATAAGCAGATCCGCTGTGTGTGTGTCGGGGCGCGTGCACGACTTCCCCGCGGACACTGGGGTTTTTTGAGCTGCGCACTTGAGATGTTCCGCTCCGCACGCGGTTCTACCGTGTGTGCACCGTCTCGTTTGTTCCTTTTGGGGTTTTTTGAGCTGCGCACTTGAGATGTTCCGCTCCGCACGCGGCTCTACCGTGTGTGCACCGTCTCGTTTGTTCCTTTTCCGGGCTGTCTGTTGTTTACACACCTGACACGCCGCGCGCTCTGGCCACGTGACGTCATCCCGCCATAAGGCACGCCCGCACGCTGTTCAAAGCCTACAGTAGTAAAGCGGCGTGCGCGCGCGCGCGCGGAGGATGTGCTCGGGACAGGTGCACACGTGTTGTGTCGGTTCTACTCTGTGCTTCACCATTTCCTCATCACAGGCTGCAAATAAGAAAGGCCTAGGAGCAGTTATTACGTCACTGTAGCCTCAGGGCAAAAAGGTTAAGACCAGCTAAGCACTATCATTATATTATCAAGTGATCGTTCAACAAATTATTGATGGATCAATCTTTTTTGGGGCTAAATATTTGGCATGTGAACCTTGTATTAGTTAGTGGGAACGTTTTGGAATTTATTAATCAGCTATAAGTGTTTGCAATGTTTTGATTTCAGAATTTACAGTAGCCTAAAGCATACGGACAAAGTACCCAGATTAAATCAATATGCCTTCTGTTAATACAAAACTACTACTACTATGATTATTAATGCATTTATGCCATAAATTCTAATACTAAAAAACTCTTTGTTTTGTAACATTCGTGGCTTTGAATATAAATCTATAGGTTTCAGAGTGCGGAAAAATTTGCACTGTTGCATACAGGGCCGGGCCGGGCCAAGCTTTCAGGGGGCCCTAAGCAAAATTTTCCTTAGGGGGCCCCATCACATCAGCAGAATCAGTTTTATTGCCATTGTCAGTGAACACTTTCACAAACTAGGAACTTGCTTCGATGCAAACAAAGTGCACCAAAATGCCAGAGCATCCGTTTGTGGCACCATCATTGATGACTCAAATCCCAAGCAGTCTCCCGTTCCCCCACTACCACCCCAATAGCGCAACTTGTATTCCCCTGACATCATCTCTACTCTTGTATAAATAACACGCCTCTCAGAGATGTTGTTACAAATGTATTTGTGGGGTGTGTAAAGGATCTACAGCCACATTCAACAGGGTCTGGGGGCACTCCCCCAGAAACTTTAAGACCGTTTTCATGTATTCTGGTGCATTTGAATGTGGTCCAGCCGGCTAAAGTAAGATTAAAATGTTGAGGTTGTGATGCTATGAAATAATGATGTGATTAAAGTGACTAAAGCCAGTTATTAATACTTTAGCATACTTAATTACTCAATACAATATTGGCTATGATTGTGTTCATAACAAATAAATGTACCTAAAACATCAGGCTATTTGTTGAATACCAAGTTAAATACCAGAATGAACTCTGAACCACTGGAGGGTCACAATTTGTTTGTTAATACTAATAACTATGTGTTATGAGACAATTAAAGCAATCACCACTTCACATGGATGGACTCATCATAACATAACACAAGGAAAGTACAAACTGACCAAACATCACAACTAGTGAAATATAACTAGTAATAAGTGTAAACAAACAAGTACATTCCCTATTTAACTGAAAATGTCAAAGTAATAGTTATCTTACTAATGTATCTTTTACTGCTCCGACTGTTCCTTTTGCCAAAGTGACAAAACAAGTGACATTAAATTAAACACATGGCAAAAGCATTGATTTATTAACAATTAACACTGATAAAAGTACACAGTGCAAAAATGTGAATCCCCACAGAGAATGAACAGAGCGAGAAATGAAGATCCACACCTAGGGGGCGCTATCATGAAAAGACTGCGTTTCTGCCACTTTTATATTATAACATATATTATTATTTTAGAACATACATAATTATGATAGGCCTAGTTATTTTTCACAGTTTACCAGTTTATTATAATTGATAACAAATAGTCCAATGGTGCTTTGTACATAAAATGAAAAGTTTTATTGCTCTATTAAAAGTTGATCAGAATATAAAGCTGACATGAGATGCTTGTTCTGGTCAGAAACATCACACACTGTACTCTGACTTTCCTCTGCGTGAAACAATGCTGCGATGTGATTGGCTGATGGGCGTTACATGCAGAAACCTTTACGTTCTGCATGTAAGTCAAAGTGAAACACATCACGAGTCACGACTGATCTGCTGTGAAGGCTTTCTCACGCAGCGCTGCAATCTGACGCACGGTGATGCACGGGCATGCGGGGGTCGGGCTCCTGTGTGCTGGGACCGAAAGGGGAAGAAAAGGAGGAAGATAGAGGGGATTCAAAGGAAAGAGGCAAACTCTCAGTTCATGTCAAACATGGCTGCACGCTCATGCTGTGTGAATGAGGGGTGTACACTGTTTACTCAAAAGTTTCACGTCAAAGGTTCTGGTCCGGACGAGACGGCGCTTGGTCCGGATCCGGACCGGAGTCCACTATCAGTGACCTGCTGCTAACACTACCAGGCTGGTGTAACTGTTATACTTAACAGTATTATCAGTAGTGCTCGCTAACTCAGATATGTGCGGGGCCCCTATGGCAAGGCCCCGGCCCAGCGCTCTCGTCTCGCCGCCAGCCTCAGAGTGTTATTGGCTCACTAACATGACAGACTCATGATCTTTCAAACAGCAGCACTAACAGTCTCTTTGTAAAATGAGTTCAGTACTTGGACAGTGTTGTTGAGATTGCAGTTTCTTTTCATCGTCAAGACTTTTCTTCTTTCGTTTCTCAGCACTGGAGGGATGTATTCTTTTGGTCATGAACACCACGTTCTGCTGTGTTTATGTCTTGTTTTCATTCTGCTCGCTCACAATGAAGTTGACCAATCAGTGCAGGTCAGGTGCCTTGGTTGCCAGTTTGTCATTACAAATAAATGCTGTTTGTGTGTTATATGTTACCGCTGTGTGCCCTGCCGCGCTAGCAGCGCTACTACGCAAGTGTGCTTCGCATAAGTCAGGTTACCAGATTGGGGGCCCTTTTAACGCCTCGGGCCCCTAAGTGGCTGCTTAGTTTGCTTATAGGCTGGGCCGGCCCTGGTTGCAAAGAATTATTAAATATTCTGTCTGTGAATGGTCAAAAGTCCTCAAAATGTCTTCTTAAAACAAGAAGCTGAATTCCATGAATTGAAAGGAGTAGGCTGATTTTCAGGTAGGCCTTCTGACGTTCCAAATCTATTGTGTTGATTGTGTTACACCCAGTCCTAGTGCAGCCTGTTATGTAATCCTATGACACGCACACGGGCCCATAGAACTCAGGACCAAACATCAGTAAACAGTCTTTGGACAGTGTGCCATGTGAGGGTGCACCCGAGTTACAAATGGGACACGAAGTATAATTTTTAAACCTGCCTCAAATGAAGGGCAATATATTAGCCAAAATATTTCATTCCATTGAATGAACCCTTAGCAGTGTATTCAGCTTTTAACATCTCTAAACGTGTATTATTGCGCGGAAGTCTATGTTGTGTTTTAACGATGCTATCTCGATGTTTATACTACTATCTCACTTCACTTAGACTGGTTGCCATAGCAATCGATTAAAATAAATGGCTATTAGGCGGCGGTGCACAGTCAAAACAAAAGTTTGTCTCTGTTTACAAATGCAGCAGGTAGAGGCTAAAACTCA
This sequence comes from Chaenogobius annularis, assembly GCA_015082035.1. Classification (NCBI taxonomy): domain Eukaryota; kingdom Metazoa; phylum Chordata; class Actinopteri; order Gobiiformes; family Gobiidae; genus Chaenogobius; species Chaenogobius annularis. The sequence goes on along the minus strand of BJKM01000691.1, from coordinate 43,880 downwards.
TTCATACTCATCACAGGGGGAAGAGAATGGGGGCAAGTAGGAACGTTTTCTATTTCTATGAAAGTCCTGACAGACACAAGTGGGTCAGGGCGGAGAGTGGCTGCAGGCTCACTCGTGTACAGTAACCAGGGCTGCATATGAACACAGGTGCGGATCAGAAAAATACAGCCTACTCAAATAAGAATAATGTTACTTCAAAACGATACGACTCAAGTAGTAGTTCAAAGTAGTGGCCCAAGACAGTATGCGTGTAATGGTAAAAAAAACATATATATATGGTGTGTGTTTGTGTGTGTGTGTGTGTGTGTATATATATATATATAAATATATATATATTTTCAAAAATGTATTTATTGATTTTATTTATACAGGGAAAACCCAATGAGAAAATGTCTCTTTTTCATGGGTTCCCAGTTAAAACACAACACAAAATAGAAAAAAAACACAGGATACTAAAGACAAATAAAACATTCAATAAAATTAACCAATACATAAAAACACATTTACGCATACAATATGAGATAAAATGATATAAAACAAGTGCATCGGCACTTTATGCAAAGGCATAAAATGATTTGATTGAAAAAGTCTCTGTGTTTTGTTCCACAGGGAGGCAGCAAAGTTGCTGAACGCCATTTTTCCTGTCTCTGTGTTAAAACGATGGGTCTGTAAGCTAAACATTTCCTGAGACATTTCCAAATGACAAACATCGCCCCACCTAAACCCCCCTGCCTTTCACCTGGTCCCAAACTCTCCCCGGCTCCCGCTACACCAACAAAAGCCCCCCCCCACCTATCCCCCCTCGCCTTTCACCTGGTATATCCCATAGCTAGGATGCACTGGGTCTCAGCGTTGCCGGGACTTATAGTCATAATAAAAGTCAAACCAGCCCTGTGTAAAAACAGACTCTAGTGCTATTTCTGTAGTAACATCACACAGATGGGAAAACAAAATGCGAATCAGACTGTCCAATCTGAGAAATTTGATTCATATTCCCTGTAAAAAGATAACGCCCAGTCTCACTGAAACTAGTCTGAAACTTGCTGTGCTAAATGTCAGATCCTTATGTAACAAATCATTCTTAATTAATAATTTTATTTCTTCTTATAATCTTGATTTTATGTTTTTAACTAAAACATGGCTTGACAATAACACAGGAAATTTAGTTCTAATAGAATCTGCTCCACCCAACTTTATGTTTGAATCTGAAACACGAGAAAACAAAAAGGGAGCAGGTGTGTGTGCTTTTGTTACATATCCTTTAAAATGGAGCTAAAACAGTCTCCATCCATTCTCTTCATTGTTTTATACAAGCCTCCTCAGCACTGCCAAAGTTTTATTCATGATTTTACTGAGATGCTTTCAGTCGTATGCACAGACTTTGATGGTTTGGTCATAACAGGTGATTTCAATGTTCATGTTGATAATATCTGTGACAGAAACAGAAACGCTACAGAACTTCATGCTGTCCTTGAAACTTTCAGTCTTACTCAGCACGTGAGTGGCCCCACCCACAGCAGAGGGCACACTCTAGATCTTCTAATTACAAAGGGGGTTAATATTTCAAATGTCAATGTGGTCGATGTTGCTCTGTCTGATCATTTCTGTGTCTTCTTTGACCTGTCTGTTTTTCCCAAACCACCGGCTAGTCCTGCAGTTGTTTGGAGGAGACACATAAATGACAGCACAGGAAAACTGTTTATGGAAATGATTAACTCTGAAAATATCTCATGTTCTAATGTAAATTATTTCTTGAACTCTGTTACATCTAGTGTTTTGGGTGTTCTCGACACCATTGCCACTATGAAGGCTAAAATTGTTAAAAATAAGCAGAAGGCGCCATGGAGAAATGATGATTCAGTCAGGACACAGAAAAGGGAGTGCCACGGGGCCGAACGAAAATGGCGCAAGTCGAAGCTCCAGGTTCAGAAAGAGATTTACAGAGAGAAGTTGTACATGTACAACCTCATTTTATGTAGAACTAGGGAAGGATATTTTGCTGAAATCATTGGAAGCTGTAGTAACAACTTGCGTGTCCTGTTTGTCACAGTAAACAGATTAACAAACCCTCCAGCTCAGCTGCCGTTAGAACTCATTTCCACATCCAAGTGTAATGAGTTTGCATTATTCTTTAATGACAAAGTTCAGGGCATTAAAAATGCTATAAATTCCACAATGCAAAAATAACCGTAAAACCACCTACACACTTAGAGCTGACTCACTTTGCACACTGTAACTGACAAAACTGTCCAGGAGATCATCACCAGTCTGAGTTCATCTACATGCTGCCTCGATGTGTTACCCACCAGATTTCTAAAGTCTGTGCTGAACAGTTTGTTAGCACCACTCACTCACATAGTTAACATGTCGGTTCAATCTGGAACATTCCCAATGTCTTTGAAAACTGCGGTCATAAAGCCTCTCCTAAAGAAGAGCAGTCTTGATGCCGCTGTACTGAGTAATTACCGGCCCATCTCTAATCTGCCATTTTGGGGCAAATCTTGAAAAGGTTGTTTGCCAAACAGTTCACTGATTTCCTCTTAATAAACGAACTCATTTTGATCGTTTTCCAGTCAGGTTAGACTCATCACAGCACTGAGACTGCTCTGTGAGAAAAATGAACATCCACTGAACCACTGACCGGGCAAAGCCTCAGTCTTAATTCTGTAGATCTGAGTGCTGCTTTGACCTGTTGGATCATGGGATACTTTTACCAGACCAGAGATGGACTTCCACACACGGGTGGGACCTGGCCTCCCTTGCAGTTAAGTCCTATCTGTAAGACAGAAGATTCCTGTATGAAAATTGGTAAACTGTTGTCTCAACAGATGCCCCTGACCTGTGGGTGCCCCAAGGGTCAATCCTGGGACCCTTCTGTTCAACCTCACTTCTCCGTGTAGGTCAGTTGATACGCAAGTGAAGTGATCCTATCAGCAATTATGTAGAGACGACACTTTCAGATCATGTTTCCCTAGACGGCAAGTGAATATGGACCAGTGGAATTCACTCTGTCACTCACCAACAGGATCAGTGTGTGGAATGCAAAACTTACTTTCTCCAGCTGAACTCAGACAAGACGAAATCATCGTCTTGGCCCACAGAAACAAAGAGAAAGTGTTAACAGTCACCTCCAGAGCTCGCCTCTAAAACTAAAAATCAGTTCCGAAATCTGGGGGTGTAAATGGACTCAGATTTGAATTTAACAGCCACGTCAAATCAATAACATCAGCAGCTTTTTACATCTAAAAACTTTGACCAAATCAAAAGTATAGTGTCTAACAACCTGGAGAGACTTATCCAGTTTGTCTTCTAGTCGATCGACTACTGTGTGGCCTGCTCACTTCTTAAAACAATGTTGTAAAACAGCTGCAGTACATCAGAACGGCTGCTGCTCAGGGTCCTGACTAGAACCAGGAAAGTATGATCCAATTAGTCTGTGCTCAGGTCTCGTTCGCTGGCCCCTGTGGCTTCAACAATAGACTTCAAGCAGCTCTGCTTGTATACAAGTCTCTCCATAGCTTAGCACCAAAGTAACATCTCGGACTGTTATGCCATATGAACCATCTCGGACTCTGAGGACCTCAGCACCGGCCCTCCTGCTGGTGCCCAGAGTCAGGACTAAACATGGGAATCTGCGTTTCAGTTTTATGCAGCTAAAATCTGCGAACATTTCCAGATGTGAGACAAGGCCTCTACTCTGGCAATGTTCAAATCTAAAGCTAAAAACGTTTTTTTTGGCTGTTTATATGACTGAAATCACTTTTTTTCGTCACTGCCCTTTTATGTCTTGAACTATTGAGCGGATTAGCCTGAAAATGCTCTTTTAAATTTAAGTTCTTTTCTGCATGTCTTTATGATTTTAATGACTCCTGGATGTGCAGCACTATGAGATTGCCTTGTGTAGAATTGTGCTCTACAAACACACAAACTTGCTTGCCTTGCCTTGAGACCTCAAACTTGTGAATACCTGATCTGATAAATAAATTAAAAATAAACTTGAGTAACTAATCAGGCCAAAATGCAAACTAAGCTTTAAAGATAAGAAAAAAAAGGCAGTGTATATAAGATAAATATATATATAATATATATATTATATATATAATATAAATATATAGATATATTAATTATTATTTGTGTTGGGTGTTGTGTGTGTTGTATATTATACATAAGTATATATATATATATAACGTCAATGTATTTGAAGGACAAAATTGACAATCCAGTTGTATATTTTTTTAATTGATAATTGTAATCTCATAACTGTGGATTCATTCAGGTCATAAGATAATTACACGGTAATTCTAAAACAAATAATTATAATTATGAGGAAATCGTAGACAACAATGAGTGATTTAGTTCAATCTATACTCCAGAATAGTCCAACTAGACGTTTAGATAGTAGATACTAGATTTGAAATGCGCTGACTTGTACCGGAACTCAGGCTTCTTACTACTTTATAGATGAATAAAGGTCAACTCGAACTTTGAACTGTTTGGACTTGCACTTGAAACTAAGAACCTGACTGGACTCGACTCAGACTTGTCCCCAATGCCGTGGTCTTTAACTGAAACATTGAGGACTTGAGCTGACTCAGTCTGCCTCAACTACAACCCTGAAGCAGTTACAACTGAGGAAATAATGCTTTTGTTTTTCTCCTGCAGTACTTACGTCTGGAGATCAAAGCGTCCTGACAAATGCAACGACAGCGACACCAAAAAGGATCTGTCATGGGATTTATAATGATATTAATATAAAAAATAATTCCAGTTCAAGATTCTTGGAATTACTCATTGAAGGATGACTTGTGCCACATATATTTGGACCTTTTCCCCAACATGGATTAAAACTTGGATGTACCAGTAAATTGCACTCAATTCAGTGGGCAATTATCAAAATGGAGAAACGACTTCACCAAGAGCTCCTTTCTTTTTTCTCCACTTGTTTTTGCACTCACCACCAGACCTTAAACTTTGAACCCCATGTGACCTCTTCTAAATAAATCTTAATCCGGTTCTTCAACTTCCGTTCATGACTAACCTTTCTATCATACTGGCAGCGTCGCGAAAATAACAACATCGTCTGCCGCAGCAAGGAGGCACGCGTTCTGGACTGTTAACCACTTCATCACTCTTACCTGTGCCGCGGATAGCCTGATCAAACCACCACAGTCACGAGTGCCTGCACACCTGTAAGTATAAGCGAGCGCGCCAAAGAGGGAGTTGCTGAGCGGGTACAAATGTTACAAATGTTACTGCTTTGCCCGGAATGTGCTACGGTATATGCATTGTCTATATCATGAAAACACAGACCAAGCAACAAGGTCCGATGTGTGGAAGGCATCGAATCATAAATCACATCAAGGGCTTTGACAGACATATATATTGCAACAAAGACTTTACAGCTGTTTACATTCAAAACATGCCCACATGCCACACAACCACTCCCACAAATTCCTGACCCCACACCAGTGAAATACACATAAGCACACGGCACTAATTCAGAACAGAATCAGAATCAGAAAAGGTTTATTTGCCATTGTCAATGAACAGAAATTTCACAAACAGGCACTTGTTTTGGCATTAGTGCCAGCACAAAACACTGATCAATGGAAAAAACATATATTTAATCCAAAGGGCATGCATTAGGAAACAATTGAAAATTACTACAGTATAAAATATAAATAGGCTTACTATGTAAACAAGATTTACAGTTTAAACTTACAGATTGTAGTGCAGAAGTGATTGATTAAATTGAGTTAAGTGGCAGGTGTTTAAGAAGTGATTCATGCAGTCCGAACGGTCAGAGGGAAAAAAACTCCTTCTGTGGCGCGGAGGTTTCGGTCCGGATGGCAACCGTAGCCCCCTGCCTGAGGGAGTGGCAAATAGACCATGTCCAGGGTGAAAGGGTCAGCTGTGATCCGACCTGCTCGTCCAGAAGCCCTGAGACGCTACGGTCCTTCAGAGATGGAAGTGATCGCTGCATCATGGAAGGTGATGCAGCATCACCTTCTGCAGCAGAGCGCACAAGCGCTGTAGTCTCGTTTGTCCTGGCTGTGCTCCAGTGTACCACACGGTGATGCGAGGAGCTGAGATGGACTCATGAGACCTAGAACACATCATCATCTGGGCTTCCTCAGCTGCCGCAGGATTCCATCCTCTGCTGGCTTCCTAAGAATTTAGGACTGAGTACAAATGAACCAGTTGAGGAAGGTCCATCAGAGTAAAACAGTTGAGAAATTAAAAGTAATTTAGGATAAAATAGATACAAATAACAGTATGACTAAATTGAGACACAAGTATCAGATAGCTAATAACTAAATAAATAAAATAAAATAGCAAAATCTAAAATAAATAAATTCCATACAATGAGCCGCTCTTAAAAACCTGACATTCTCTGTGGCGCTGAGTCCTCCTGTTCACTGACGAGCCGTGCTACTGGAAAGAATCCTCTGTGAACGGGTTCTTGACCTTTGGAATGACTAGAGCCGCTGTTGCAGAGTTGCAGGGCCTGCAAGGGTTTGTAGAGTTAAAAGCTCAGATCCGCCAAATCTTTTTATTTATTAGAATAACTGGCCCATTCAGCCACAAAACACTTTGAACCAAGGTCAGCTCCGCCAATAGGACATGCATACCTCATTTTATGAACCTCAGAATCTAGTCGCGGAGTTTGTTTTTCACCAACTCATTATTTTGATCGACATGCAAAATTTGGCAGACGCATTAGCCCGAATCAGCCTTTGAGGTCATGGACACATTGTTATCCAGCCAACTTTAGCTCTGTCAATTTGACATGCCGTGCCTCTGTTTTAAGCCCAGTACCTTTTAAACCATACAATGGCATGGGTTTAGCATATGTAGGCCACATTGAGCAACACGCTAATGAAAGCACCCTTGGTCAACGTTCAGGGGCTCGGTGCACACAAGTTGACTCACATCATTTTTGTTTGGGACAGGTGTGTAGAGTGTTAATGATGTATCATCATACCAGGCAAGAAGATCAACAAACAGCATGAACATCCATTTTAATTGAACAAATATTGAATTATCATGCAAAATACATTTCAGATTTACGCGTAGCCTTTAGTGCTGCCAGATTGTGTTGAACTTTGATAACAGTTAAAAAAACAAAAATAATTATTTATTAACCGTATTTAAACCAGAGTAAAAACCCATTGATTTCGAAACCTCTATTACAAGGTGACCTGGGCAAAGGGAAAAGAAAGACATGACAGTTTTAATCAGGCTAAGCCCAAAACAGATAAGGGGGTTGTGGCCCCTAAATGTTTTATATTTATATATATATTATGATATATATATTATTATATATATATAATATATATATAGATATAACCACACACACACACACACACACACATATATATACACATGTATACACACACACCACACAAACATATATATGATATGGAGTTAGCTTCTTAGGATGTTTGGGACTGTTGTTCTTACTGTGTTTTGTGCTGCAGTCTGCAAGAGCTGTATTGTGCAGCACTTTGAGGAGAGCAACGACTGTCCAAAGTGCGGCATCCAGGTTCATGAGACAAACCCTCTGGAGATGCTGAGGTGAGCATATTATGGAGCCATGGATTATTCTCTCGGGACTTTGGCTGTTCTATGATGGAAAAAAGGGACTGTTTCCTCATTTTATTAATAAGTATCTATTTCTGAGAGGTGTTCTTACAAAATTTGTTCTGTTTCCAACAACCACTTAACCATGGAATTTAAAAGAATCTTCCACATCCATCCAAAGACCACAGTTTAAATGAAAGTGGGATTAAGGGGCTCTTCATTAGGAATGGCTTTCCCTTTTATCTTTTATTTGGTCAGATTTTGGGGTCAGTTTGTATTTTGACAGGAATATTGGCAAAATAAGGTCAAGTTCAATGCAATTAACACCAGGACTACCAGGATTTTAGAACCACTAGAACTCCCAAAGCCGTCAATTTGACGGTTGCGCTCTGGCGATGACGTAATCAAAAGAATGATTCTTCTAACACACTAAAAATTAGCCTATTAGCCTCTTTAATGAATATCATCATTATTCAGAGTGCAGAGTTGACCAGCATCAGCAGAGGAAGGAGGAAGAGGAAGGAGGAAGAGAAGGAGGAGGGCTGTTTGTGATAGCGAAGCCGCTGTTACAGAGAATATACACATATTCATTCATTTATCTCATCTTTCTAAAAAAAATCCAACCAAATACTATTATAACACAGGATAAATACCTTGAATGTTGTCAGCTCACGTGCGGCGATGTTACCGGGGCAACTGAAGCTACAGGGGCTTAGTTTATTGATCTCGACAGCCTAAAATGCCATAACTATATAATAAAGTTTGTCATAAATACCTTGACCATTTACAATAGACATACTGCCAGTGAGATTTTACGGGCTTCTTTTTGCGGGGGCTTGTTCTTCGTCCTCCGACTTGTTTCCTGGTTCGGCTGAGCTGCCCAAAACCCACGAGTTCTCGAGTCTGATTCGCCTTCACCTCCCGAATGAAACCTCATCAATGTTTTGAAGCATTGCCAGAGCCTCTTGTACAGATAATCGCCTCAAATCCATTTTACCTTTAAGCTTTGCTGTGAGAGACACTAAAGGTGACGCAACGCTCGCGCTGCACTGTCATCCGTGGCAAAAAATTACAATGATATTAATAGAGCTGTCAAATTGACGGGCGTGGGAGTTAGAGGTAAATTACTCAGAACTCGATTTAACATTTTTATTTCAGTTGAATTGCAATATGGGGATGATATACACGAAGGTAAAGAAAAAGTCAAGAGCCCATAAATCTGAAAGAGCAGCGTAACCAGAGGAATTAGACGTACAATTCTAAAAAACGTCAAATTGACGGCCTTGGGAGTTCTAGTGTTAAACTCACTAGAATAGGCATTTTGGTGCGGTTGACCTTTTTGAATCAAAAAGTGAATTCGGAACAAGTTCTCCAAATATGTGCCAATTGTGCCAAACTTATTGTAGCTCCTCTATGATCATAAAACATACATTTTGATGTTTTGGAGACTACAAATACTTATTATAACTGCAAAAAACAATGTATGTGAAAATGTGTAAACACGAGTGTGACCACGAATCTCCCAATAGTGATTAAAAAGAAAAAAAAAAATGTATATATATATTTTTTGGTATAATAATACATATGTCTAACGAAATGCACGTCCAAAAGGCTGACGGGATCAGAAAACATGGTGCGTAAAATCTTGTCTGCTGGCTCTTTACTGCTTTTATGCATGTGAATAATTTGCCCCCCGTCTGTCTTCTCCTAAAACCCACCCATCGTTCGAAAGGTTATCTGATTGGCTACCATAATATGTCAATCAAAACGTGATACGCAGATGCGTGAAGGCGACGCATGGTTTATCTAAAGGGCTGTGCCAGACGAACCCGTGAACAGAAAAACTCTTGGATGGTCCCATTTTGTAGCTGAAAGTGTGAGGAAAACAAACATACAGCTCCATATTGTATCTGGAGCTGGTGTTTCGATACGGACCAGAGATGTGTTGCACGAGCTTTAGTTGTGAGTTTTTTCACAGAAGAAAACGCTGTTTACTAGAATATTTCTTCAAATGGGATTACTTCAGGAAAAATACACAAGGATATTGTTTTTCTTATTACGGACAGAATGAGTACAGCTACTGATGAACTGAACACCGTAGAGTGTTCCGTAGAGTGTAGAACAACTTAACCTCCATGTTCAGCCATATGAAGCACTGGAAGAACAACAAATAATAAATTCTGTAAATTAATATATATATATATATATATATATATATATATATATATATATATATATATATATATTATATATATATATATATATATATTTACATATATACGTATATATATATATATTGATATCTGGAGGGAAATTAACCCCAGTGTTCGCCAATATACCAATTTCTCTAAACCACAATATGATCTATAGTAGAATATATTATTGGAATATATTACTTTTTATTTTCAACGAAAGAGACTTCTGATGTGGACATAGGCACAATCGATTGAAGTGACCATTCACATTACGGTAGCTTTGAAGCTTCCAGTCTGCGTAATGACCCTTTGTGTCAAATGACACTGAGATTTATGTAGGGAAAACAATGGTGAAGCTTCCCCACCCATCCTCTGGGGTACAGCTAAAGCCATTCTGAGAAGTCAAATTATTGCCATCGCCTCAGCCAAAAAAAAAAAAAAAAAAGTGTTCCTTGAGTGCAACCATTTTCTGTCAGAAGTGGCCTGAAAGACTGAATGTTGACCTAATGATTAAGTGAGCCCACAGCTGTGTAATCTAATCTCAGTATAAATGCAAATGTTCGGTGAAGGCCATTAATACACTTTTGGGGTACAATCAGCAGCATGAAGTCCAAAGAACACACCAGACAGGTCAGGGATACAGTTGTGGAGTAAGTATAAGATTTTCCAAGCTTTGAACATCACACAACTACAAACCTACCAAGAATCTGGCCCATATGGAAGAGTGGCAAGAAGAAGCCAGTGTTGAAAAACAGCCACAAGAAATCCTGATGATCTGGTAACCTGGCTCAAGTCAGATTGAGCTTTGTCTCATTTTGAATTGACTTCTACACATGAATCAATCTGGAAAGGCTCTCGGCGAAAATACTTCACTCTGATTGGTAGAAGCGTCACAACAGTGGAAAAGCAGAACAATCTAAATTGTGTTAATCTTGCTGGCAAGGTTAGTGCTCTGGTCTGATGATTTAAATATTTTGGCCTAAAAGCAAAATGCTATGTTTGGAGACAACATAGTGTGGCTGCTTTTCTCCAGCAGAGAGAGAAACTGCTCAGAGTTGATGGGAAGATGATTGGAGCCAAGTCCATGGCAATCTTAGAAGAAAAACGACCCTAAACATAAAGCCAGAGCGACAACGGAATGGTTTAAAACAAAACATATTCAAGTCCAGACCATAAATCCAGATGAGAACCTGTGACAAGATCTGAAAACTGCTGTTCACAAACTCTCTCCATCAAATTTGACTGAGCTTGAGCTGTCAGAAAAATGTCAGTCTATTGGGGAGCAAAGCTGGTAGACATACTCTATACTCATATGCAGCTGTAATTGCAGAGAAAGGCGGTTCCACAAAGTATTGTCTCAGGGGCCTCAATACTTTTGCATGCTGCACTTTTCAGTTTCAGTCTGGAAATCATGTATAATTTGTATTATTATGATTTATTGACATACAATAAGCTCTAAAAAATTCCGCTCAAAATGTGCATGTATGAGTCATAGAGAAATAGATGAATAGATCTGAGCTTTGAAAGTAGAACAAAATATTAATCTATGTAGTTTTTATGGCCGTTTAAAAATGGGGACCCTTGAGGGTCCCGAAGGTGATGAACGTACCTTTTTGTTCATGCTCTTGAACTGAACATGAGAGATTAAAAAACATGGTGTCATTTTAAAATTGGACTTGATTCATAATACTGAGAAAAGCCCAATTTACTCCAATGTAGGTCTAGACGTTGTATTTCATGTTGAATGTGTGTGGACACATGTTTCCATAACAACACACTTACGGTGACATGTAGCTGCTGGTATTGTTCTGTGTTCTGTTGTAATTTGGTGAAATGTTTGTCCCATTTCACTCGTTTTAGCGCGTACACGCCGGTCTTTGGTTTGACGCGCAGCGCTCTAAACATCACTGGCAGATCATGCAGATTGAGCTGTTGAGCAACTTGCGCTCCGTAACTACATTAAAACTTGCGTGTGTGGTCAGACTGGGCGGAAAATGGATTGAATGTGTAAATGAAACCGCGTGATGCCAGCACTGCTCCTTCTTCGCCTCAGGTACGCCTCCCTGCGCAATCTAAAAGAACGTGTGATTTATACATGAGTTAACACGTTCACTTTGAGAGCCCTACTCATTATACCATCGTTTTCAATCTCGACCCAAGATGGATTTTCGTCATAGCCAAAATAGAACATTGCTAATCGCAAATAGCGGCTCAGAAATACAATTATATTTATCTGTTTAGCAAGTCCTATTTCTTTCACGAGTGGATCATAATTGGTAGAGATGTTGTCTTTCATAGAAGGTGATATGTTTATGCCCAAATATGTGATCATATCCAGGCTGATTTAGATTGACTTCATACAAATAACTGGGATTTACTATTATTTGTTTTGTAGCTTGAGAAATGGCCTTAAAGATGATGAAGGGCTCTGGATAAAGACTCAAGGCTGCTCAAAAATAACAGAATGTCGACAAATAATGTTGCATCCTTGGGTGGGCGATCCGAGGGGATGGCGGAAATGGAAATGCATTGGACTGTGGCAAGAAATTCAAACAGGATCAAGTCTGGAAATGGAAACTAAAAAGAAAATCAAGAAGAAATGTATTACACGGGAAGCGGGTAGAGGAGAAGAAGCATTTACGGTCGGTATGGTTGCGATTGACGCGAGTGAGGGAATATTTAATGACCCACATAAAGTTGGCAAGTATGTGGGTAAGGAGATTGGAGACATCAGTCAGGATAGCAAGGAAAGGATTGATCATGCGAAAGTGGTTAAAACATTGGTCTGTCAGATGCTCGGAACTGGAGTTACGAGGACGGTGGGTGTCATTAGAAGCCTTTTGTGTGACAATATCCCTTTCCCATGTGACTGATTAAACATGTTGCGGAAAGTTGAAAACATTTTGCATAGTTCCACTGGTAAGGAGTTTTTCCACTGTTCATTCTTTTTGAGAGCATCCCTTCATTCTTCTATCCATCTATCTTTAGTTCTCTCAGGAAAAGCTGGGATTTTCAAGTTATTAACACATTTAGTTTGTTTGATGAGATATCCGCTGGATATTCAGATGTGTATAGGTGTTTGTGTAGTCTGTAAATATATCATTTATTTCCTTGTGGTCTATTGTAATATTTTCATTTTCTTAATGTATGGCTTTAATGGCTCTGTCACTTTGTCATGCCAAAAGTTTGCCTTGTTTCTCCCCCTGATCATAATATGATCGCTTTAGGGATATTAAATGGGAAGTAGTTAGTTCATTGTATTCTGATTTCAATTGTAAAAGTTCATGTTCCTTATGTGATCGATTCGTTCCGCCATAGCATGTTTACTTTGGGATTACGCATTTACCTGGGCCGAGGGGCACTCTGACTATGGCGAAGTTTGCGCAGGGCGCAGTCGTGTGCGAGTCTGGGCTGGGTTTGCTCATTGACACAGATATTTAGGAATCTTGCCAACAAGATGAATTCTTGCGATTTTTGTGAGTTCACAAACTCTTGAGAATCCATCTTGTTAGGCTCCTGCTGATTTGTTTGCAGTACATTAGGCAGGCATTTAGGGCCCGCAGACGGAACTGGAACCGTGCAACATTGTGGTTTAAGGCGGAAGTCAAAACAACCGAACCAGAACAAAGTACTTGGCCTATTTTAGGAGAAATACGGACTATTTAGTTTGTCACAAACGTGCACACAGAGGCACTTTGTACATTGGTGGAGGAGAAAGAGGACTGTGCTTTTCTGAACTCTGGATTGAACACAATTCAGACTTTTCTGCTTCTTCTGCTGTTGTGACGCTTCGACCAATCAGAGTGAAGTATTTTTTTAACGTCCCGACGGCTTTCAGCGAGAACCTTCTCAGATTGATTCATGTGAAGAACTCAAAGGCTAGATATTTAAAGCCAAGGAACGTAAAGTCGGCCCCAGAAGAACTTCCTGGACCCTTTCGGTTTGGTTTGGGTTTGTTTCAAACTGAATATCCAAAAATGTTACTTTCTCTCTTACTGGGCGCCCTCCTGAGGCACTTCGAAGTTTTACATTAATTGTCACTTTACAAGCTCCCCCTTCTGAAGTTTACCTTGTGTGATCAAATACATGTTATAAGAAGCAGGCATGTTATTGTGAGTTTTCTGGCCTCGCTGAATGATAGTGAAATCAGCCCAGTTCATTTTAAATCATTTTAAATGTTGTAAATAACATGTACAGAATTTCTATTGAGGAAATAGCTGTTTTGCCCTCATTATTATTTATAACAGTTTAGAATTTTTGCCAAGAAAGCTATTTTAATTTGGCATTGGTTTGAAAATATATTGGCAATGCCAAATCAAATTGAAGCCTTAATTAACAAAAGACAGTTTTCTGTATTTCTAAATGCTGATCAATAGTGTAAAGCAGAAAGACTGCTCTGATCTTCTCCAGGACTCTGTGTTTGTCCTGCTCTCTTCTAACCTCCTCTCTTCTCCTCTCTTCTCCTCTCCTCTCCTCTCCTCTCCTCTCTTCTCCTCTCCTCTCCTCTCCCACTCTCTCTCTCTTCTCCTTTCTTCTCCTCCTCTTTCTCTCTTCTCTTCGTCTCCTCTTTTCTCTCCTCTCTTTTCTCCTCTCTTCTCTCTTTTCATCTTCGCCTCTCTTCTCTTCTCTTTTTACTCTCCACAAGAGAAGGCACCCCAGGGTGCTGCAGCATCCCCTGCACTCCCACCAACCCCGGGGTGCGCTGTAGCACCCCTGCACTCACGCCACAGAGGCAAGGGTGCCGTGAGAAAGCCTGGTGTATGTATGTCTAACTTTATGAGGTGCATTTTAAAGGGAACAGTTACATGAGACGAGGGATATAGGTCTCGTTTTGATCAAATGTAATGAATTTATTTATTTTATGGGTCACTCCACACTAAAGTGTACAATTGTTCTTTCATTAGGGCATCATTAAAAATCAGCATCAGCAAAAATGACAAGAGTCTTTGTTATTTTTTAAACCTTGTATATTATACATATATATAAAATGAGAACAGCAGATTAAACAAACTCACAAAAAAGGATGTTCACCCCGGATAGGAGTTTTGTTTCATGCTGATACTCTGACTTCAGCGACTTGTAAAAGAAAAATTTAATACAAACGAAGAAACTACTAGAAATGAAAATAAGGGGAAAATACTTCTAGATTCATGCCCCAAATGCTTTTTAAAATGTTTCCACTCGTATTTTGAAATTGCCCTCAAAAGAAGTATTGTGGGAGTAACCTGGAAGTGTCCGGTATTAGTATGATTCAAGATAGCGCCGCTATGTTTCACTGCTACTGTTAGTGTCATCAGTTTTTGTAAAGAATGTGTCCACACTACTTGTGTATGAACGCCAGACCCTTCTGAATATCCGCGACTGTTATGGACAGTCAAAGACGCTTCCGCCATTCTTGGCGTCTGTACCCCATTACTTGTGGCGTCTTCCTGTCACGTTGCCCTGCAAATATCGACACAGAAAGTGGGGAAAGCGAAGTGGGGTACTGGTGAGAGTGAGAGCCTACCTGACAGTCTTTGGCAGACGATCGTCACCTCAAGCGGCTTCCACAGTAGTGTAACGAAATCCTCGTGCGGCACTGCTCGAGGTTACCTGGCTCTGACCAACTGTCCCGGATACCGGCTACTAGCATCCCATCTGCCTGCAGCGAACCAGCATCTGCAGACGGGGCTCCGTGCGGGAGAATCTTCAGCGGCTTCCTCGAAGTGCCGAGCAACCTGACCGCGCGGCGATCCGTATCGCCCTGATTATGACAAAGTCTCTAATGTCTTCTCACAAAGTGCTGGATTTTATGTTGTTGATGGAAAGGTGGGTTAAACCAGGTGACAAGAGTGCGTTCACTGGGCTCCTCCCCCTTCGGTGCTCTTTTCTCAGCTCACCACGTGCGTCTGGTCGAGGAGACGGCGTCGCAACAGTTTTCAAGGACAATTTCAAATGCAAGTCTTTACATGTAAATAATTATTCATGCTTTGAAATACAGCTATTTACAATAGATCTTGCTCGTCCTCTTCTTTGTGCTGTAATCGACCACCTAAATACAACAAGGACTTTATCCAGGAGTTTTCTGAGTTTTTAGCTGAGATGGCCCCCAGGTTTGAGCAACTACTGATTTCTTTTGGCATCTTTTGATTTAATTCAGTTGAATCACCAACACACAGTGCAGGGCACACTTTAGACTTGATTATTTCACATGGCCTCACTGTGTCACATGTTGAAATATCTGCCACACCCATCTCACATCATTTGCCCATCATTTTTGAAGTATTGGCTCCACCCCCTGTCAGCAAGCCACCTGTCCCAGCTTCTTATCGCCGTATAATAACTTCATCAACATCTATGGACTTTGCTGTTGCTTTTATGGACAGTTTTCTGTCCTTGATGAGAATGTTCTTCTCGAGTGCCCGGATACTTTTCTGTCTTCGTATATTCCACCTGCTCTGGGATCCTTGACACTATTGCTCCTTTTAGGCCCAGGTCTGCCAAGCCTAGGAAGTGTAGGTGGTGAACTCAAGATGTGTCCCTGATTCTCTTAAACATGCTGTGGTGAGACCCCTTCTTAAGAAACCACAACTGGATACTAATGTTGTGTCAAATTTTAGACCTGTTTCTAAATTATCTTTTATTTCTAAAGTTCTTGAGAAAGTTGTTTTTATGCAACTGTTTTTAGAAAACAACTTTACTCTAGAAAAATTCCAGTCTGGGTTCAGATCCCGACATCGCACAGAATCTGCATTGCTGAAAGTGCACAATGATATTGCCCGGTCTGTGGATGCCAAGCGCCCCGTTGTCCTAGTCCCGCTAGACTTAACAGAGGCTTTTGATACGGGCGACCATTCAATTTTGTTGTCTCGCCTTAAAAATGATGTTTGTATCTGTGGCTCTGCACTTGCATGGTTTGAATCTTATTTGACCAACAGAAGCTTTTCTGTCATGATTGTGGACCTGTCCTCCTCTGCAGCCTCGCTGGTCTTTGGAGTGCCCCAGGACTCTATTCTGGGTCCCATGCTGTTATCTCTGTATATGTTGCCACTGGGGGCAATTATAGGCTGGCACAGTTTAGCTTTCCACTGCTATGCAGGCAATCTACTTACCTGTGTTTCCAGACAAAAATTGATGCTCTTCAATCTCTGACTGATTCTATGTTAGACATAAATATGTGGTTAGGGCAAAAATTCCTTCATTTGAATGATAAGATGACAGAGTACATTTTATTTGGTGATTCTGTGCTGTCTAATTTTGACAAACAAATTGACAGTGTGGTTAGAGCAAGTTTTTATCAATTACGTCTTTTAGCTAAAGTAAAGCCTTTTTTAAATCGCACCGATCTTAAAGGGACTATTCATGCTTTTATCAGCTCAAGAATAGACTATTGCAGTGCACTTTAGGCCGGCGTCTCCCGTCGCCCTCAGCTCGTACAGAACGCTGCAGTGCCTTTTTAAATCTAGGCTTAAAACGTATGTTTTAAAAAATTATGTTTTGTATTGCCTTGAATTTTTATTGTGAAGCACTTTGGTCACTTTGAGGGTTGTAAAGTGCTCTATAAATAAAGGTTGATTGATTGATTGATTGATTAGTTACGTCAATCAGTACCAGTTTACGTTTGATGACGTCATTCTAAGTGCCATGCTACGTCATCAAAATGCGATGCTTTATTCCTGTACTTGACGGTGGAACTTTTGGTTGTGTCTACTCACGGGAGCCTGGTGCGTTCCATCAGAATTTCGATCTCGTTTTGAGTCCCTTTACGAGTTGTTACATCCAAAACAACATGTTTTAACGCGTGGGAAAACCAAACATCTTACTTCCGCATTGTGCGGCGCTGTCCGCAAATCGGCCACTCGCACATGCGAGAAGCACTCAGCAGTCGGACAGTAGCGCTCAGCGAGGGAGAAATCTGTTTTGAAAGTTTTGTGTCCGACGAAGTGAACGTATGTTACGTCCATGGTAAGTTTGCTATGTGTGTCAATGGTAAAAATGATAATATCCATTGATCTAACTTAATGGTTATTTTTATGATGATTCCTTGAGTGGAGTTGTAATTAAAAAAAAATCCTTATTTTAAATTTTGACCTTTCTGTAACACTTTGTACACGTAAGTGTGGGAGTGACGCTTCTCTTTAATTATTATATGTTTGACAGAGCGGAGGTTATGGTTCAGTCATTTGTAAAAGTGACATGAATGGAAGTGTTTGTGGTCTGGTGAGAGGTTTTTTCTGTTAAATGTATTACCAATGTAAAGTAAAGAAGTCATTTAATACATATATCCAAAATGCATTTTCTGAGTACAGTTTTGCTTTAGTAACTGTGGTCCGTACAGTTTCACTTTTTGGCGGTATTCAGAATACGTCCCCTAATCAAAAGAATACATTGTGGTATTTGATCACACCATTTTAGAGAGAAAATCAAAAACATCCTTCTGGTGAGTGCAATGTGTGTTTTTTTCTGTGAAAACAAAGATAATCCTACAGTAATGTCACATTTTACACTGTAATATAATACAGAATACAGAACTCTGACTGACCCATGTCATAGAATACTTTACAAATATACATATAATAATGAAGGTATTTAGTATTCTGTAACTAAATACATTCTTCCCGACACTGGCAGTGCTCTTAAAAGTAAAGTACACATGTCCCCAGCTCCCCTCCTCCTCCCCTGTGTCTAACTTTTGTCTTGTGTCCTGTTCGTTCTCAGGTTGGACAATACGCTGGAGGAGATCATTTTCAAGCTGGTGCCCGGCCTCAGAGAGAGTAAGTGGGCCAGATGCCTCACTGGGTACGCGGTTGAGTTAAGTGCATGTTCTCAGGAGGTAAACTCAGTTAGAGCCGAGAGAACAGCTAGAATCAATATGAATAACAACAAATACATGTAACACACAGGAAACAGGAAATCATTCAAATGTGCGCTGGTCGATAGGCCAAAAAAGATTAATTAGGGTTTAATTAAATATTTATTTTATTATTGATGATATATTTTATTATGACTATAACTTTTGTCATTGAATGTATGTAATTGAACATAACAGCACATTCTTTTACTGAACAGGATTGGATTAGACCACATAGCTTCAAATCCACCAAACAAACAACAATGTATTTAATGTATATCAAACTAATAAACAACAATAATCAAATAAATATAATGTAGTTGTTTGGGGGGCAGAAAAAGAAGGTAAAAAGAAAAGAAAATGCACGGTAAAAATCAAATAGTTTTACTTCCATTTTTGAACCAGTACATCCAGAGTTTGTGCTGAAGCAGAGATCTTATGCAACATTCTAAGTATCATGCAAGTTGGATATATATTTGTGTTCTTTTATTGTACTTTTCGAGCTATACAGCGCTCCTGAGTAAAAGCCGCTCCAACGAAATTTACAAAGAAAAAATAAATATTACATATACAGGTAGCACCTGTCAATAAGCCACAGTTTTTAACACATGGGATATTTTCACATATAGTACACGGTAGTGATGCGCCAGTTGTCTTTTGAACCGGGGTCTCGGGTGCAGTGCACCGCGGTGCAGCGGACATAATTAGACTAATTACTTGGATTGTAAGAAAAACTCACAGCACATCTGGTTCATTCCTGCTCCTGAGGTTGTCTTTAGCCAGTGAGTGTTACATTGTAACCTAAAAATATTTACAGAAAATATGGTCCACGTTAGTGATGCATGGGTAGGGGCGGGTCGGGCCAAGAAAGTTCTATTTCAATGTGTGCAGGTTCTAAACTGCAGACCGGCCGTATATTGCCTCTCTGCGCTCCGCGTGTCTTGCATTTCAGCAGCGTCTAGATTCACTTCCTCATTAGACTAAATTTCCCCGTGAATATGAGTTGATGAGTCTAAAACACACAGAGCGTTTTGAAGCGAAAATATAGAGAGCCTGACGTGTCCCCTGGACAGTGACCACTGTCGCTGACACTTAATACTGTCAAGTAAAGAAGACAATACGATGAAAAATGAAACTGGTGAATCAAGTTTCTGTGATGGCATTACAATTTGTGAAAGTGAGTTCTGACGCCCCGGAGGACGGGAGGCCTTGGATCATCAGACAGGAGGCCGACAGCAGTTATTTCAGCTCTGTCTTTAATGGGGAAATATAGTTCCAAGAACATTCAACTTCTCACAGGTTTGCAAGGGCATCAAAACACTTACACTGCAGACCAGGGGTCCCCAACTGGTGATCCCGGGACTTCAGTGCCTTTTGTTCTGGAACCCAAAGCCATTTTCAGTCTTTGAATCAAAATCCAGCCTGGTTAGTTTTGAGTGACAATTCTTTAAATGCGACAATACGAGTTCCGCTGTCACACAGGCGATAGATCAGTTGAAAAACGAGACAGTTCAAAGAGGTCAGCGAGTCACGCGCATTCCTTTCTCCCCTCTATTTTCTCTCTCTCGCTCTGTCTGTGCAAGATCGCAAACAGAACAAGCAGCAGGAGCCGTCTGCTAATTCCAGTGTTTTGGAAAAGAGCAGTTTAAGAGTCATGCGGACCAAAAACATCAACACGACAGATTGTGTGTGCAAATAGGTTCAATAGATCATGTCGCAACACACGCTCAAAGCGTTGAACACAAGGGATCACAGGGTTGAATGTTTAGTTAATAGCGCAGTGTCGTGCCCATTTTCATATTTTGACTTGGTTGAAAATGATCAGAAATGAAATGAGACAAACACTGTGGAATCGTCCTGAGAGCAGAGAGCACCTCATTTTGCTGGCAGATACACTCACAAAGGCATGGGCGTGTCATTACTGCGTCCTAACTGTAAAAGCTGCTCAAATGTTAAGAGAAATCATATGTTCATACACTTAATGGCATAAAAAGCAATTAAGTATATTAATGTTTTTTGAAACACACAGATAAGATCAATGTGTCTGGACCCTGGGTGGGCTGGAACGTTTGTGGACCCCTGGCCACAAGGGTTGTTATAGAGTTTCTTTCTTTGTTTATTTATGACATTTTTATTCTCAAACAAAACATTGATACAATTAAATGAAATAAAATAGGTACATTTGCTTGAATAACTATTTGAAGAAACTGCTGACACTGCTTTTAGGAGGAGTTGTGTCCTATGCCAATTCAGGTTAAGAGAGTGGCTTTGGTGTATTTACTTTACAAAGTCCAAAAACAGAGGCGATCGGCTCGGTGGCTTGTGTGGGTCCCGCAGATACTTCAGAGGTGAGCAGAGTTTAGTGAATATCATTATTTGCTCTAAGAGCTGCATCTTGCTTTGGTCCTTCTTCTGGGTAGTGTGTAGGTACGTCACTGTCTTCCGGGTAGTGCGTAGGTAGGTCACTGGAGAGTAATCTCTGATTGGTTGCTGCACCGTGTCTGCCACAAAAAAGTTCAACTTTGTCCAACTATTTTCTGTGTCGGCCGCAACACTCAAAACGCTCAAAACGCGCCGCAAGAACGCTGGATTCACAGGTCGCGTGTCCACATAGACTTTGAATGTAAATTTGCCGCTTTGCCACAGCGGTGTGAACTCGGCTTTACACCTTCAGATATGATTGTTTCAGTAATGTTTTATCTGTTCTTCTGGAAATACCAGATTTTGTGCATTTCACACAAACACACATTTCACTAACATAGTTCAGATTTTAAAAAACATGAAAAACAGAACCACAGTTGTTCCTGATTACGCACTGCGATGAGTTTAGAAGTGCATGTCGCAACTTTCAGGGACCAGAGCAGAGCAAAGCTAACAAGAATTAGTATGCGAACTGCACACTTCCAGCTTTGTGGAGAATAAAACATTGTATGCAGACAGCACACAGCGGTCTCATTTGACCCTGAGAGCTGATTTTATATTACCGTTGTACTGGGGCAAAACCAGATTTTACCTTATGTCAGGGGTGTTCAAACTTTTTTTCACCGAGGGCCAAAGTGAATCATTTAAAATTTTGCATTTGACATAGTTTCGATGGACCAGTAATAAGACTTGGCACATTAATATTAGGTTGGCATAACATGTAAATGCTTGAATTTCTCCAATTTTACAGTTAAAAGTACCACTTTTTGTTTGTTTGGACCAACTTAGCAGGAAGCCAGAGGGCCAACAAAATTGGTCTGAGGGCCGCATTTGGCCCCCGGGCCGTAGTTTGGACATGCCTGCTTTATGTACATGAAAATATCAGTTGCAACTAGGGCTAGGTAATAAATCTAAAGATGAAGATAAAGAAGACAGATCGAGATCGAGTCAATTATTTGGGAGGGGTTTTTGAATTGAGAGGTCCACAGTCGATCCTCTGGCAGTAAAAACGTGGTTTTGAGCAGCGGTCAGACTTTGGAGGAAGAAATGTTCATATTTTTTGTGTTAAATGGCACAAATTAAAAGTCTGTATAGGTTATGTCCATGAAATCCTTACTAAAAGCCACTATTTAATGTGGAAAGACCAAATAAACTTGAATTGAGATCAGTCAATATGAGAAAAATAAATCTTTATTATTTTTTTTTCATTTTGCCCAGCCCTAAGTACAGCCCCTCTAAAGACAGTATATGTTCAATGTGTTACTCAGGACTCAAGTACAAGCTTCTCCAAATACCTTTTTACCCTTACTCGAGTAATTATTCTAGTCACTACTTTGTACTTCTACTTAAATAATATTATTTTAAAGGCATGTGTCTTAATGAATATAGATTTGTTTAATGCCGTACTGTGGAATATCATAGCCAAAGGAGTAGGAGGAGTTCAGAGCCAGTACAAGTCAGGTTTGTGGAGATGCAGCTGCTCACAATAAAGACACCGTTTTATGCATTTTTAGAATCATAAAGATGAAAAAAAACAGTGCTTTTTTTTTTTTTTAATCTATTTTTTGTCTAAAAGTCATATATTGTGCCTTTAAAGCAATCCATCTCAAATAGTGGGCGATGCCTGGGGCGTGTGTGACCTCATTTTGAATTTTCTATTGCACATCTACTACAGTAGGTGGCAGTGGTGCTGTCATGGTCAGACTGAGCGTGGGAGATGTTACGGTTTTGGGTTTTTTGCACGGAGCACGCGCACACACAGCTCAGAGCAGGTGATGTGAAGTGCACTGAACAAACCCTCCAGAGACACCATGGAAACAGGGATAAAAAGAAAGGCAGAGAGACGAAGATAATGAGACAAACAAAAGTGCCACTAATACGGCGAGGAAATATTACGAAGAGTATGTAGCGCTTGGCTTCACTGTGACTAAGGTGGGAGACGAGGAAAGACCGGCGTGTCTTCTGTGTCTTAAAATGTTGGCAGCGGACAGCATGAAGCCGTATTTATAGTTGCGGCG
This sequence comes from Chaenogobius annularis, assembly GCA_015082035.1. Taxonomy (NCBI): domain Eukaryota; kingdom Metazoa; phylum Chordata; class Actinopteri; order Gobiiformes; family Gobiidae; genus Chaenogobius; species Chaenogobius annularis. The sequence continues at coordinate 20,832 of BJKM01000691.1, read as the reverse complement.
GAGAGTAGGGGGGCGCGAAGTGTTTTCTTCTTCCTAAGGGGGCTTAACAGGAAATAATTGAGAAGCACTGCTTTAAAGTAACGTTATGATACTTTGGCTCTTCTACCACCTCTGGCACAGAAGTCCAAAAAGCAACACTTTTCTTTTTATATTTTATTATTATTATTATTATTATTATTATTATTAATATTAATATTAATATTAATAATATAATAATATTATAATATTAATAATATTAATAAATAATAATATTATTAAAATATTATTAATAATAATAAATAATAATGGTCAATACAGTCATGTGTGCTACTAGCATATTTAGTACATTCTTTACTCGATTAAGTTGTTAAACTTGAAAATACAGACACATTGTGATTAGAATGTCCAGTGACTTTTTTGAAGGTTTTTCAATTTCACCTGAAATGACTTGAGAAAATGAGAAAATAAAGCACTTTACTGTGAGCTAAGCTGAGCCTTGAATTTCAATCACAGAGACAGCAGATATAATGTTATGCTCCAGAGCTCTGGAGCGTCTCAGGGAAATGAATGCAGCTCACTTTGGACACTAACTCTGTGTTTGTCTCTCTCCATGTGTGTGTGTGTGTGTGTGTGTGTGTGTGTGTGCGTGTGTGTGTGCGTGTGTGTGTGCGCCTGTGCAGAGGAGGAGCAGCGGGAGGTCGAATTCTGGAAAAAAAACCAGCATCTGGAGAACGGACAAGGTAACAGCTCTTTTAAAGGAGACATACAATTATGCAAAATCGACCTTTAAGAACTTTTAAAGGGTGCGGCCTGGTGTTCGAGTGGTTAAGGTGCAGCACACATGCCAGGCTCCACATGCAGCCGGCCGCAGTGTCGTGGTTTCAATTCTGACTCGGACAATTTACTACATGTCCTCCCTTCTCTCTCATCCCCATTTCAGGCTCACCTGTCCTGTTCAATAAAGCCGACGGACCAACAATCCTTAAAATCCTTTTTTTGTTTTTCAGGTCGTTAGTATTGAACTACAAAATAAGTAGATTAGAATTTTACATTTTGTTCTTTGTAAACCACAATATTGCTGTAAAACGACTTCGTAATAGAAACAGGTCCACTGACTTCCTGTTCATAGTGACAGTTCACCTGAACACAAAGCAGATTTTAATTTGCGTGTTTTTATGTTTGAAAAGTCGCTATGAGTGCTTGCCAGGTGTACAGTGTGTGGCTCCCACCGCTGTGTCGTGGGTTTGAATCCAGCCCTTGACCTCCTCTATCCACATGGCAGACATGAACACTGGAGCCCCAGTGGCCGGAGAATATAGGACTACCTCAACCACGCAAGAATCAGTCAAAATGCAACTTTTCGTACACTGATGATGAGGAAACACTGTTGGCTCAGGGAAGATGATTTTGCATATTAACGATGTTATAATTGTTTATCCTTCTCATTTACTCACTTATTTAGAGTGATTCATGCATGTTTGAGTAACCTTTATTGTTCTTTATTATACTGCATTCAAGACACCATTCCTGCGACTATTTAGTTTTCCATGACCTCCCAGACACGGTACTTACTTTGTTAGTTTTAATCTGTGATACACGTAGGATTTGACAGCGTCCTGGGGGAACTGGAACACGCTGTTGTACACCCCGATCCAGAGCATCCCAAACATACTCAGTGGGTGACAATGCTGGCCATGCAAGAACTGGGATGGCTTCAGACCCTTGCAACATGCATTATCATGCTGCAACATGAGCTGATGATTATGTGCTCTTTCACTCAACAAAACTTCCCGGTCGCACTCATGGATGTATTATATTATCGGGTCGCACTCGTGAGTTTGGAATGCGCCGCTCTCTTCCTTGTTGCGCTTTCGTCCGAGCGGAACAAGCTCTGCGGGAAACACAAGCGCCATAAGTCGTTCCATGCGCTCTGCGCACCACAGATTCACGTGTTTTTAATTAAATGTGTAAAATAAAATCATCGAGGCAATAAGATAATAATCAAAGCTTTTTTGTATCGAATTATTCGATTTACTCGAGTAATCGTTGCAGCCCTAGTTGGATATACTGCCAAATTCATGGGCAACAGCTCTGGTGGGCATTATTGCAGTCGTCGCGCCAATTTCACGCTCCCTCAAAACTTGCAACATCGTTAGCCTTGTGCTGTATGGTAAAACTGAACATTTCAGAGTGTCCTTTCATTGTGGCTAGCCTAAGGCACACCTGTGCAATATCCATGCAATATCCAATCAGCATCTTGATATGCCACACGAGTGAGGTTGGATGGGTTATCTTGGCAAAGGAGAAGTGCTCACTAAGACAGAGTTAGAGAGATTGGCGGACAATATTTAGAGAGAAATGGGTCTTTTGTGTATGTGTGTGTGTGTGTGTGTCAATATATATATACACACACACACACACACATAAATGGGAGCAAAAACAAAAGAGTTTTGTGCAGTGTACTGAATGCCCATATTTCAATCTCTGTTAATGCTAATGGCCATTAATAATGTGCTCTGTAAACCGAATCTTCCAAGATTTTTTGGCCCATAGGCTGTATTGGACAGGACAGTGTAGTGTGAAATTGAACTCACAACACTGCGGCCGGCTGAACGTGGAGCCTGGCTTACGTGTTATCCACTCAACCACCGAGCAGCAGAATCAGAATTTATTTTATTCATCCCCAAGAAGAAGTTCTTTCATGACAGACATACAGCCAACCAGCAGAAACACTTGTCATCAAGAATATCAAGTGACACATAACAAACAAAGCAACTATAAATCTGTATAAATCTATTAAGTATTTTTATAAAATAAACCCTTGGTAAAAGCTGAATTTATTCACATTAAATTAACTTGTAAAATTGTAGTTCACTCACAACATATTTAATAAATTTACAGTTTTAAAAGTGATCTGAATATTGCACAGTGACTTTAGGATGAGGGTTTGACAGCTCTGAGTTGAGCGGTTTGATGGCGACAGTAAAAGTTTGCTGTGTGGATTAGTGGAGCAGTGGCAGTCACAGTCTGTTGTTGAATGAGCTCTTGACCAGGACACTGTGGAACAGGTACAAGGGAACATTCCGAATAGTCCTGATTTTGGACAACCTTCTCCTCACATTGAGTCTAATAGTGCTGTATTTTGCCCCTGTTTTTAGCGTTAACTTGGGAGCTGCGGAGCTCATTTTGTCACATATTTCGTCTGTGCAATTGATGACAACGCAAGGCGTGGAATTCTAAATGGTGTGATCATGCCAAAATATGAGGTAAAATGCAGCAACTTGAGAGTATGGTGCATTCAGTGAATGGCCATAATGGTAAATAATAAACTTCAAGACTAGTGGACTGGACTCATGTTACTATCCCCACATGGATGAGATAATCATAATAAAACAACCTTCATGGGCATAAATAACACAAATGATAAGATACAGAATAATACAGTCCAATTTTACATGGTTATTTTTTTTCTCCCACTCATGTAAACAGTGCACCGTCATTACGCACAGCCCTTAAAGCTCTTTGCGTTGCGTTGGACACCTGTACTGCGCGGTCTGGGCCAGACTGGTCCATGCAGACTTGTGTGCTCAGCTTAGAGTGGAATGTTTATTTGGGAAACCGGATAAATCCCCACCATCACATCCTATTCACCCAAAATCCTTGTCCCAGTCTGCGTAAAACTGACAGACTGACAGCACAACACGAGATCCGCACATACCATCAGACTTTCGGCACACAGCTCTGGAGCTGACCACAGTGTGTGCTCCATTCTCGAGCCCTCCAGCCCATATTGAGGACATACGCTCCAATCACCGGGGAAACTGACTGCACTCGCGGTGGAGCAAGTGCTACACTGTTACGCACAAGAAGTCCGCTCACTCATTTCCTCCTGCGAGCTCTCCACTCCGAGGCTGTGTTTTAATATTTTATTCTATTTATTTATTTATTTAAATTTTTTTTTTTCAATTTTGGAACAATTTTTTAAATGCTCCAGTTAATGCTTAGTCCGGGGCAAAATACGGCCCTTAGTGTCCCTCGTGTGCAGACTGAAATCCGAAATATGATTGTGATTTGTGATGGTATATTTATTACCATTGTCATTGAACAAAATTTACAAACTAGGACTTGCTTCGCCAGTAAGCTGCAACATAACAATGAATAATAATAATAATAATATAATAATAATAATAATAATAGAAAGATATATAAAATGAGGCACTGCAAAAAATAAAGATTTACGAATAGAATAAAAATAGATTTAGTCTTGAGTATATACGACAAAATGTACAGTTGTAGTGCAAAAATGAGCATTGCGATGAATAGTTTTTGATTTATATAATTGTTGAAGTTGCAAGTGTTATAAAGTGTTCATGTGATCTGGAGATGGTTCCCTGGGCACTGCACACAGTGACCACTGCTCCTGGGAGCTGCCCCAGCGGCATGGAAGAAGGGGTCAAATGCAAATAAAGTGTACCTTAACCTTTAACTTAAAAGAGTCCAATGGCAGAGGGAAAGAAACTGTGTGAGGATAGACCGTATCTCTGTGCCTGAGGGGAGTGGCTCAAATAGTCAGTAACCAGGGTGAGAAGGGTCTGCTGTAATCGCCAACCAAGCCAAGGCCTCTTTCTTTAACGACTACTCAGCGCAAGTGCTCAGAAACGTAAAGCTTTTGATCCGGTGAAATCCTGCCTGAGAGAGAATAACGTGGAATATGCTCTGCTTTATCCTGCAATGCTGAGGATCAACGTGAATGGAAAAATAAAAAGATTCAATACAGCAGAAGAGCCTTTGAACATTTGCCAATTCAATACATGGTTTGGTCTGACATTCTCTCCCTTTTATTTTTCACTATTTCAAAGATAGGAACCTGAACTGTACTGGAGACATGTGAGTGTTGGTCCAAAGTGGGCCAGTTCGTTCCAACTTTGTTCGTAAAAAGTTATATCAACCATTCGGAGGGCCTTTTTTTTTTTTTTTTTAAGGAAAGAGTTTATCCACCACCTTCTGATCTCTTTTTGGATCAGTCTGTGAGCTTTTGCATGTTTTTGGCATGAGCTTTTTTTTTTGTTTCTATTGCGTTCGGTTGTTGTAGTTATGTTGGTATGTTGGTATGTGTGTTGTATTCGACCAGAGAGTCAGCTGAACTTCATGTTCAGCCTGTCTCAAGCATTGGCTGTCTCAAGCTCACAAAGTACTGGTAAATCCGTAAATAATACATTTCGGAAATTAATACATAATGTAGGGTTGATCGATATCTGGAGAGAGATTAATCCTAATTTCAACCAATATACAATTTTTTCCAACCCACATAAACTCTATACTAGAATAGACCATTTTTTCTGAGAAAGTGATAAGGCAGGGTTGTGCTTGGTCCCCCCTTTTGTTTGCTTTATACTTGGAACCATTGGCCCAATACATCTGACAATAGGAAACAATTTATGGTTTCTCAATTGATGGGACAGAGCATAAAATTGCCTGCTACGCAAATTATGTTTCACTATATTTAACCAAACCAGACATTTCCATACCTAATGTGATGCATTTCCTTCATGATATTGGTCTGAATACAAATTTATTGTACAAAAATGGAAATTCTCTCTTACTGGTGACCTTTAGAAATACTTTTTTAAATAGCAAACGGAATCCCTTAAATATTTAAGTGTGGTCCTCCAAAAATAACTATCAACAATCTTAGAGAAAAACTATACTAATTTCTCCACTATAAAGAAAGATCTTGAAAAATTTACTTTTATCCCATACTTAGGTCAAGGGATTGAAACTATAAAAATTAATGTTTTGCCCAGGTTTCTCTATCTTTTCCAGACTCTTTTGATTTCCATTCCCAACCGGCTGTTTGATAAGTGGAATAAAACTATCTCAGTATTTTTGTGGCAAGGCAAGCAACCTCAAATCCGAAGGAAAACTCTACAAATATCAAAAGAAAAAGGAGGTTGGGATTTGCCTTGTCTGAAAAATGACTTTATTTAATCTCTGGTGTGATCCAGAATATGAAGCTCAATGGAAAAATACTGAGATTGATGTTGTGCCGGGGGTTCCTGTACAGGCCTTACTGTCAGATGACAAACGGTTGAACCATTTGGAGGAAGTATCCCTATGTAAAGTCTATAATTACGACATGGAAGAAGCTCATCAAAACATTAATTAAACAAAGATGTTAAAAACAACTTGGCTTATGACCAAGGTTTTGTACCAAATAGAACTGACCTGAGATTCAAGATCTGGATTACAAAAGATACAACGTTTTTCCACCAGATTGTAAAAGATAATCAAATGAAAAGCGTTGATATGTTGAAAGAATCCTTTGATCCTGATGTAGGGATGTCATGATTAACCCTTTTTTCAATAACCGTGAATATTTATGGCCAAGATAGGTTAATCGTAGGAGTTTTAGACCCAGCAGTTAACCACAGAAATGTCTTGTGAGGCGCGACATGACTCTCGTGTGTGTTTGTGTGTGTATGTTGACGGACACTGTATAGCGGAGCTGTGGAACGCAGCGCGTTAACTCACTGCCATTAAAGGCTAAATATGGCAGAAGGCACAGCAACTCCAGCACAGCTCCAGCATCCACCTAATCAAATCTGCAATGTGAGACTATTTTGGATTTTCTAAAATAGTTTGTCAAAGTAAAGGTAAATAAAGTGTCCTATCGTCAAAATAAAGTGGCCCAGAAAGCGTCTCGAGGCTCATTGCAAAAAATAAAAGTGCCTTAAAGTCCAACCTGAAAGCAAAAGTATTGAAGTAACAAATGCTTGCCGCGCATCAGCTGGAAGAACAAAGCATGTGACACATCCTATGTACACGGCGGTGCACGTACGTGCATGATATGTCATTGTACTTATTATTTAATTACTATCCGGATTACGATTATTTCCCAATTGTTATGTGAAAAACCAGACATGCACATTTGATTAATAAACTGCCACTATTAAGTATATTAACAATGAGTCAAACTGAGTAGAATAATAACATACGGTAAATGAAAACAACCATTAAAAAGTACAACGATGTGCCCTGTTTCAATAATAAGCTAGATTTAATTCAATTGGGTCTAACTACTATTATGAATAACAACCATAATTGTATTATTCATGTATTTAAATCTATAGCATCATTGTGTAATCAAACTATATATTCTTTTCACATAAAATTCATGTTTTCAGAAAAAAACTCTCTGAGAGATCTGACTACTGCTACTACAGCACAACCTACACTTCAAGAATCCCTATCCAAAAAAGTCATGTATGCTTCCTCATCGAAACAAGCCAAAGAACTAAACCATGCTGTGGCATATTTTATTTCAAAAGATATGTTACCCTTCCAAACAGTCGAGAAGCCTGGCTTTCTGCGTTTGATGAAGAAAGCAGCTCCACAGTGTAAAGTCCCTGTACCAACCCACTTTTCAAATGAGATTCCTAGGCTCTACATGGAGGTGAGGGCGAATATTGAGGAACAGATGAAGAAAGCTCAGTGGTTTAGTGCCACAACAGATGTGTGGACCAGCAGTGGAGGGGGTGGTGAACCATACATAAGCTTAACGGTTCACTGCGTGAACTTTGACTGGGAACTCAAGTCCAACTGCCTTGAGATATTATATTTTCCAGAAGACCACACTGCTGACAACCTCACTGAAATAGTTCAAAATATTCTCCAAGACGGGGACATTACACAAGATCATCTGGCTGGCTGGCGTCACCACAGACAATGCCACCATCATGAAAAAAGTCTTGATACATTTTCCATTTGTATGGTTTCATGTTTTGGACACAACTTGAACCTGGCTGTTAGGAAAGTGCTCAAGATCTAAAGAGTGGAAAGAGCTGTATGAGTTTACCTAGTTCAAGATTTTTCCCGCAGCTGAAAAAAAAAGAGAATAAAAGAAAAAGAAATAAGAAGAGTTAAGCATGCCATCCCCGAATTAATTATGTGGTCAGTAGGTGGGGATAAACGTTTGAGATGATCTCCAGTTTCTTGACACAGCAGCAGGCAGTCTGTGCAGTGTTGGCCGGAGACAGGAGCTCATGGCATCTAATGCCAAAAGATAGTGACATCACCACCCTGGAGCAGGTACTCCAACTTCTGAACCCTCTGAATGAGTTTACAGATGTAATGGCATCAGAAAAACAAGTCACATTATCCTCTCTGAAGCCATTGTTGGAGCATATTAATGGTGAAATCCTAAACCAAAAAAGGAGACACAAATGAAAAACAAAGAAAGAATGCTATAAGGGATGTTACTTCACCTCAGGAGATGAAAAAGGTTCTGGATATTGCATCCTCTGTGGATCCGAGATTTAAGGGAAACTTCCCGGACAAATTAGAGGACACAATCAACTCCAGAAGAGCCAGAAGTGGAGCTTCATGCTGATGACAACAATGCAGGAGAAGGAACCAGCACTTCACCGGCACCTTCTAAGAAAGGCACAACTTTATCTGGACGATTGCTGCAAATAACACAAGCACGTACTCCAGCTGCGGCCCTTGCAGCCCCTATGCCATCAGATGAAAAAGTAGCTTCGGAGATAAAACTATACTTATCATTTCCAAGTGGTCATATTGTTTGTCCTCAGAGATCCTGGCCAAGCACTGAAAATGTTAACATGCTGATAGGTTGTTCTGTGTTGAAATGTATGTATTCAATTGTTTACATCCTGTCTATAATCTGTGAGATATTTCATTTAAAAGTTATTTACTTATATTTTTATTTATACATTATGCATGTACAATGTTATTTTAGTTCCAAATTGCAGCTACAGTAGTGTAAATTGTGAAAAGTGTTTACTGTTCCTAAATGTTCTTTTTCAGTATGAAAAGGTCTCGACTTGAACTGACTTGTGGCCTTAAAGTCTAAAAAGTTAATATTTTAAAGTGTAAGTGTAAATAAAGCATTTTAAAAAGACAAAAGTACATAAAGTTTCATTACGTTGATAATTGTGAATAAATGTAAAATCGTGATTTTTTTCCACACGATAATCGTGACTCTAAATTTTATATTGTGACATCACTATCCTGAAGAAAGCGGGCTTGAATAGATACTTACAAATAACGAGTATTGTAATCAAGAAATTCATGACCATTATAACCATCTGATGGAAAATGTAATCAAGGCTTAGAAATCTGAACTTTCAAGGGGAATACTATCTAAATCAGGGGTCCCCAAACTTTTTCCTGTAAGGGCCACATAACTTTTCCCTTCTCTGATGGGGGGCCAGGGTCAGTTTGAACCAGAATAAAGTGTGACGATCGAAGGGGTGCCTAAATGTAAACATGTATTGTTTTCCAGAAAGCCACATATAACCAAATATGAATAACCCTTCTTGAGATCAAATAACCTCTCTGGGTTCTTCACAGAAAGAAAGTTTGTGTTGTGCCGTGCACAGTCTTGGGTAAAAGTTCAGCTTCAGTTGTCAGAGCAGAATCTATGACTCATATGAGCATGAATAAATGCGTCTCTTGTATTGTTCAGGGGGCCGGGTCAAATGTGGAGGTGGCCGTATCCGGCCCCGGGCCGTAGTTTGGGGACCACTGATCTAAATTATATAAATGTATTAATGATTCAGGCAGCCACTCTGCTAATTACATTCTAATTAAATGGGAAAGAGGGGGTGATTTTTCCTCTTTATATCAATACACTCATTAGAGCTCTGTTATTAAAAATACTACCTGTATTTCTGACTAACATCTAATCATTAGAAACGTGAACAGAGCCTTAGCTACAAACAAAAACTTGTCTCAAAAGCTAGTCTTTATGTCTTGACACTACTGTTGCTTTAATTCTCTCTCTGTACATATGCAGTTAGGCACAATCTTCAAACATCCAAGATTCCCAGTGTTAATCAGCATGGTTTGAGTGTGTGGTCCTCAGAGCACATGAGCAAACTCTAAACAAGCTGCTGTCCGCTCTGGTTCTAAAAGTTCATGTTTGAGAGCAGTGCACGAACAGGCTTCTGAACACGGCCACAAAATGAAAAGTGGCGGGAGAAGAAGAACCAAGCTTCAGCAGCAGAATTGAGGGGAAAACGGGCTTAATTGGAATTACAGTGCGTCACAACTATATTTAAATACTGTTGTGACTCACTGTAATTTAAGATTTTATTGGTCAATCACTGCTTGCCTTGATTGCCTCACCGCATGCCATGCATAATTATCAATTATTCAATTGCATAATATTTCATTACAGTAACAATTTCACACTTCTTTTAAAGTCATGTTGAAATGCAGTCTATCTTTTTTGCTTCTTTTTTTTCTTTATTAGACAGGAAAGTTTAAGCGTGAAATGGGGACGAGAGAGAAGGGAGTTGGAACTCTGGTTGCACATATATGTGCTGATGCCTTAACCCCTCGACCACCGAGCAGCACATACAGTGCACATTTAAATGCCTCATTTTACATAGCAAGTGTTAAAAATTGAACTAATCACTCTTTAGGTTAATATTGATTTTAGGAATGCAGTTCCAAATGGATATGTCTCTATACAAAACAGTTATTTTGATAAAGTTGGATTTTGGATGTGGTGGAATAAAATGGCCATTGGCTGCAGTTCTAGTGTTATGCGTATGCACGAAATCACAGTCAACTATTTGATTCAATATAAAATCAGGCATTTTATATAGGCATCAGGCAAGGTGGCCTATGTAACTTGTATTTGTTTTATCTAAATTAAACCATGACACAGTGGAATACATCAGTTCTCTGCTTGTTCTAATGGAGCAATTTGTATTTTTGCTAAATCACTTGAGATGCAGAAGACCGCACTTCAGAACAATATGAGAAATGACATCATGTTAAAGATTTGCTGTAAGCAATGCTGTAACAATGTCTACAATGGTGTTTCATGTGATCGGTCCAAGACAGACTAGTATCAATGACCAGACCCAATAGTTTAGCTTTGACTACTTGTATACTCCTCCAGCAAAGTTTAATTTTAATTCAGATCCTCGTGCCAACTTTTGTCTTGGGCCTATTATCATACCTTTAGTTTTGTAAATATTAAGAACTAGCTTGTTTCCTTTAACCCACTCATACAGCAGGCCCAGCTCTCTAGACAAAGCAGAGTTGATTTGATTGCATAAATTGACATTTCAGCTTACCACAATTAAAGGTAAGTCATTCATAAAAACAGAGGACAAAAGAGGTCCTAAAAAGCTTCCTTGTGGAATTCTGCATTGACTGGCAGATGAATAACCATTGTAGAAATGTCGTTGAGTTCTGTAGGAGAGATAACTTTTCATTAGTGCTACAGCAAAAGTACTAAAACTGTACTTTCTCATTAAAATCTGATCATCTTTTACATTGAAAGCACCACACCAATCATAATTGTCCATTCGTTTGAGCCATCCGTCTGTCATTTGCATAAGAGCTGTGCAGGTCGAGTGTGCTTTTCCTGTATGCATGCTGAAACATCAAGTCATTAATTTGAAAATATCTGAACATTTGCCGAGAATGTATGTACTGTATGTAAGGATATATGACGTCACAGTGTCCGTGTACTCACCCAAACTGTCTGTGGCAGCTCTGAAAACCTCCCAGTCTGTAATGTCCAAACACGTGCATAGCTTCTCCACTGCCTCACTGGTCTGCTTCTTAGAAGTCCTCACTACAGGTTTGGATCCAGCGTGTTCTTCCCTCTGTTCGGGACTTTTCAGGACTTTTCAGGACTGAAATATGAACTGCTAAACTAATCCAAGAATCCCATGCATTTCAGAACATATTTTTTAGGTCTAAAATACAACATCAGCAGCTTTTAGATGGTAAAAGACACATTAGAGACATTTAGTTCTCTGCGAAGTATATATTACCTGAATAAATGTAGCTTTGAGATTTGCCAATTGTGACCATTTTAACTGCAAATTCAATTGCAATTAAACGTTCAGCCTTTACAAATGATGACAAATGGGTAAACATTACTCTTTCTAATGTTTCCCGTGTGTTCTCCAGCCGACAGCGGGAAGCATCCGAAGGCGTTCGAGGGAGGAGAGGAGCCTGGAGGAGGAGGAGAAAGAGGGGACGGAGGAGCAGAGGAGGAGGAAAGGCAGGACTACCACAGGAGTGACCCACAGATCGCCATTTGTCTGGACTGTCTGCACAACACAGGGCAAAGCCAGGCCGACACATCCGTCACAGTATGTCACAAACGCAGGGGTGCCGGCATGTTGTTACACATTTGTCTTTCCTGTCTCTGTTTCTGAAACTGAACACAACAGATATGTAACATGTATACCAAGTGGAAGCTATTTGTCATTTGTGATGAATGACATCTTAAGTTCTGCCTCTCACGTATTCTCTGGAACAAGGCTAACCTCCAAAATCTTGGATGCTGACATTTATTTGTTCAATTATAGTATATTTTGTTGTGAAGGACCCAGCAAAGGAGGTGGAGTAGCAATATTTATAAAATCTTGTTTTACTGTCTCCAAGTCAAAGAGTTTTGAATACAAAGCCCTAGAGGTGGGTTTGGGTACAAATAATACAGGACATTGTTGAAATGCGCACAATGCGAATGGCACGCACGCGCAGAGCCAACCGCCCACACGTGCACGGCATACGCACACGGGACGTGTGCACGGGACGCGCTCACGGGACACACGTAAAGCAACTGCACACAAACTGCACACACGTTAGTCAGGAATTACATGACAATTTACCTGCTTTATTTTGAACAACGTTTGTAGAAAGCACAATCTTCACTCTCCTCTTTCCCTGTAGTTACCCTTCCTCTTTCTGTTTTCGCTCTCACACCTGAGGACCTGAGGCAGGCCGCAGCAGTGGGCAGAGCTGACATGCACGGCTCAGAGTCAACTGACTGCACATTTCTTGTTCAGTTGATGTAAAGCTACAAAATGATGTTCATTTGACAACAATTGGCCTCATATTCACGGAGAAAGATGTAAGAGAGTGAATGAATGAAAGTGCAAGCCGACATCAATGCAGCCGACACACGCACGGCAGCGCGAGCCGCGAAGTCAAGCTCATTCTTAAAAAACTAAGACAAACATAAGTTTAGCAGTCCAGAGAGAAACGTTTTCAGTCTAAAACTAATCTTATGTCCACAACAGAGCAGCAGAAGGCGAGAGAAGACGTGATACAGTCCGTGGGGAATAGGTGGGCAGGGGCGAAGTTGCCAAACTCGGGGGCTGGGATTAGGGGGGGATGGGGGCATTAGAATAAAACAAAAAATATCATCAAAATTCACCTCTGCCTGTAGGCAATTAGAATAAAATGATTCCATTTATTAAAATGATAAGATGTCAATGATTTAAAGGGAAAAAAAGATAATAATATTAATATTATAATACATAAAAGTAGGGCCATTGATTTTTTTTTTTATCTTCTTGTAGGTGCATGCTATTTATGCATATGATTTGCTTATGTCACTTTAAATTATAGAATAGTGGAGACTTTCACCAGATTCACCAGAATGCAGGAAATTTGGTCTACCCTTTCCAAACAGCACACAGTGAGCGAGCGGAGAGAAGCGACTGCAGCCGATGTCTCTGTTCTGCGTCACTGCGCAAGCCTTGAGCTTGGGTTGACGAGCGGCTTCGGCTGCGACTTGAACTCCAAATTACTGAAGTAAACGCGCAAGTGAAACGGGCCTGGCACCTTCTTGCGCAAGGCACTTCGCCGTTCCGCTCCAAAATGCCTGTGCAGTGTGTTTCGGCAAGGCGTGCATCCTTCTGTCTGGTTATAATTATATATATATAATACATTACAACTACAAATAATACATACAAAAAATTATAATAATAAAAAAGCCAAAATGTTAACTCTACAATACTGATTGTCAAACACACACAAAAAAAAGAAAAGAAAAAACACCAGAGAGCAGTTAAAAACATGCAAAGAAACACAAGCAGCACAGAACAATTATAGAAAACATAATCACAACACACTAAACTAAAAAAAAGGTCCTATCTAGTCCAAAGTCTACTAAATTAATTGAGGCCCAAATCCATAGTTCTGAAATTGAGTGACGATGAGGTCAAAAACCGTCTGTACCATGTTACTGATCTCAATCCAGTATCTTTGGTTAACAGGACAGTCCAAGAACATCATAGTGGTTTGCCTCCTGCCTGCCACAGTCACCTTTTGAATTGTGGGCACTTTATGAAATATGAAATAACGTTACATATTTTCCAACAGAATTCCCTCCCTATTTCTTTACTGAGATGTTTATATATTATACAACAAAATGTCCCACTTTTTCCCATTTATTCTTAATATACTGTACTTTTCCAACTATAAGCCGGTACTTTTTTTCCCACACTTTGAACCCTGTGGCTCATAAAACTGTGCGGTTAATTTATCGATTTTTACTGGCTAACGGCCACCGGGGGGCACTCTAGCAGGAAGCGCAAGCATTTGACTCACTGTAGAAGATGTCAGCGGACAGTGGTCAATTTATTTTAAGCTTCAAAACGTTGTGTGTTTTGTTACAATCAGATTCATATTCACTGAGAAATGAGCTTAATGAGGAAGAGAATTTAGATGCGGCGAAACGCACACGCGGAGCGCAGACATGCGATATACGGGTCGGCAGTTTAGAACCTGCCGCATTGAAATGAGACTTTGTTGGCCAGACCTGACCATCTTTCTGTGTAAATATCATATCACAAATGTTACAACGTAACACTCACTCGCTAAGCTCAAACTCAGGAGCAGATCAAGGAATCAAGGCCAGAGGGGACAGTGGGGACAGCTGTGATGTGTGCTCTGTTTGTTTATTACAATCCAACTCATATTCACTGAGAAATTAGTCTATTTAGACCTCCGCCGCAGCAGAGGACCGAGGCACAGCGGATGCACCGCGGACCACGGGTGCGCTGCTAGACGCGGTTCAAAAGACAACCAGCGTGTGTAAATATCTCATGTTACAACGTCGGCTTATTGACAGGCGTATATGTACAAAATCTTGTTTCTTTGTAAATTTCGTTGGAGCGGCTTTTATTCAGGAGCGCTGTATGGCTCGAAAAGTACGGTAAGTATTTTTTATGGCAGTTAAAAGAGGGGTATAATTTTTCTCCAAAATGTTTAAGATGTTAATATTTAAGATGAGATTCTTAAATAAGATGAGATAAAATGGATCATTCTAAAGATCAAAGGGGGCGCCAGAAAGAGAGAATTTCAGTTGTATGTACTTTTAATTTGTATCAGACCAATATCAAGAAGGAAATGCATCACATTGGGATTGGAAATGTCTGGTTTGGTCAAATACAATAGAACATCATCATTCATCATCTGAATAGCAGGCAATTTTATGTTTCATTCCCTCAATTGTAACACCGTGAATTGTTTTTGATTTTCTAATATACTGAGCCAATGGTTCCAAAGACAAAGACAACAGGAGGGGGGACAGGGCACAGCCCTGTCTTACCCCTCTTTCCAAAGTCAGCGGGTCTGTCAGGTGACCATTGATTTTAATTCTTGATGTTGGACCATCGTAAAGAGCCCCAATATTTTTTTAGAATTAAGTCATTTATTAGAAATTTGTTCAGCAATTTAAATGAATAAGGCCTGCTAACAGAATCAATATATGCATATACGATAGTCCACATTCAGAATATAAAAAGGTCTATATGAGGCACAGTCGAGCTGGTCCTTTCCTTCTTTAGGTATTAGAGATATGATGGCTTCTTAATTTACTAATGCTATAAAACTCTGGTCGAACGAGCATACAAACACAAGAAATACAGAAACATGTGATGAAAAGCTAAAAGGGAAAACAAAAGAACATGCACTGAACCCAAAACCTGATAGTATAAAGATTGAAAAAAAGAGGGTCCTAATGAAGGGACCCCAAACGTCTCCCCACCTGCTCCTGGGGCCAATCCTCACGAAGAATTGGATACACTACCTCTCCAGAACACTACTCTCATCCATCCCCTCTACATATATTGTCCCAGAAAACAATAGATGAGTGCATATAACTAGACACAAGGTTTATGTATTGGACAGCCAATATGTGGCATAAAGTCTCATGTCAAAAACAAATAAATCACATTACAATCATTACTCTCTTCAAAACCACAGAAATGTCTTATTATGTGACCATTACTTGCTGCAGTTTAGTTCTCTGTGTTTTGCTTTTTCCTGAAGAGCACTTCTACCTGTGCTGGTGTTTTGAGCACATGTTTTGTACCTTCAAAAGTCACCAGAAGAGTCGCTGGGAACAAAAGGCCACGCCTCTGTTGTCTCTTCTTGAAATACTCACAGATGTGGTAAAATGTTTTTTGAACATACATGAATCACTCTATCTGTGAGTGGTTAAAACAAAACCTTTTTTTGTGTAGTTTTGTGTAACATGAATTTTACATTCTGTTCATTGTAAACCAATCTAAAACAACTAGAAACACGTCCATTGACTTTTCAAAACTGAAGAATTGAGAAGTGATATTACATAAACATGCATAAATCTAACATAATCTAACAAAATCCAAATGAACCCAATGAATGCCTGTCAGGCATATGTCCCCTATGAATCTGTCACAGTATCTGGAAGAGTTTTGCATATTTCAGTTCGAAGTAAAAGTAAATTTTTCTATTTTGGAAATGTCCAAAGTTATTTTAGTCCAGTCCTTGGCAGTTGGCTCTGCCTCTGTCATAAATGTTCTTGATATTTTCATGCATTTTTTTTTTTGTTGGAGCCAAAAGTACATTCCATAGGAACATGTCTCCTTTAAAGTTATCTCAAAGCAAAGGTGGGTGGGCACTGTTGAGCTCTGTATCTGACCTGCAGACCCTTTAGAAACACAACCTCAGATGTGACTTAGGCTGTAAACATCTGCTTAGGCATGTTTCATTAGTCTCATAGTGAGTGTCTTCTTCTCAGGACCTGATGAAGAGGTTCATCCGCTGCTCTAGCAGAGTCACCGTGGGAACCATCAAGAAGTTCCTCAGCCTCAAACTCAAGCTTCCCAGCTCCTACGAGGTAAGAAAACTGAGCTTTTTATCTAAGATTGTGTGGCGTTTATAGTATTGATCATCATTTTGTCCATAGGTTAGTGTTGTCACAAAACAGACATTTTAAATTTGATTTCAATATTAAGGAAAAGGCTTGATACTCGCACAGTATCAAAACGTGTCCAAATGAGTATCAAAACTAGTTTCCGAATTGCTAAAAAAAAAATCTTCTATTTTATAAACAAATAAATACAGAACCCAACACAAAACGACCGCAAAGTGTAATTCAAAATAATAACACAAATAGACCTAAATACAAACAAAATCACGGCACATTTAAATTAAAATTAAAGTCCCATTTGGTCCAAAGTCGGTCAAATTTATTCCATTTCCAAATGAAGTATGAATGTCTTTTTTTCCAGTTCTCTGTCACTATGTCAGCCCAGTCTTTGATCGTTGGTGTGGTTGGTGTCATCCATTTCTTTGTGATGGTCTTTTTTCCTACAGCCAAAAGTATGTTCCAAAGGTATCCATTTCATTGTGTCCATGGCAGGAGTTTTGAGGCCCAAGTACATAGTTCTAAAATTGAGTGGGAGGGCAATGTCTAAAACAGCCTGCAGTGCCTTGCTAACTTCAGTCCAATATTTTTGAGAAGCAGACAGTATCCAAAAGTATGTTCCAAAGGTATCCATTCATTGTGTCCATGGCAGGAGTTTTGAGGCCCAAGTACATAGTTCTAAAATTGAGTGGGAGGGCAATGTCTAAAACAGCCTGCAGTGCCTTGCTAACTTCAGTCCAATATTTTTGAGAAGCAGGACAGTATCAAAGCACGCGATAGTGGTTTGCCTCCTGGGTGCCACGGTTTCTCCAGCAGTTAGCATTTCCTTGTGAATAATGGGCACTTCGACATGTGATGTCTTTTTTTATGAAAAAACATGGCACATTTTTTCAACAAAATTCCCTCCAAACATGAGACTTTGAAGACTTGGTCCTCCACTGGGATGTACATAACAGGACTGTTTCAAAGACAGTAAGTGTAGATCCATCCTCAGAACTGTCACCAGCCTATGTGTCGTGTCACTGTGTGTCAGGCGGACCACGCCTCAGGAAAGTTAGGATTGTTTCAGTGCATCTAAATTCGAGCTAAATCTTGTCTATAACAGGGGTGTCCAAACTATGGCCCGAGGGCCAAATGCAGCCCTCAGACCAATATTTGTTGGCCGCTGAATTGACCCAGATTGCTTTTGTTCTGAAACTTTGACAAAACGCAAATGTCTGTCATAGGTTTTTTGTGGAAAGAGTTTATATGAAATGTTATAGTCCTGAAAATGTGCATGACACAGTTAAACCCAAATGCACTGACAGGACAGGGCCAGGCAATGTACAATGAGCAAAAATAGATGCAACTGGCTTATGTGGCCCACTACCTTGTTAGGCTAGGTTTATGTTTGATGCGTCCGCGAGGTCCGCGAGGGGGTACATTTTGTCATTTTTGCCGGCACGCCCCCCGCGCAGACCTGATTTTCCACGCCAGCGTCAGGTGAAAAATATTAACTCTGGGGACGGTTCCACACGGAAATGAATGGGATATCATAGCAGCAAGCTCAGATTTCTACTGTCGACACCGCATGAAACCTGCGCAGACTATAAATACTGCCAACGTCTTATCTTTCTTACTGAACCACATTTCAAAAATGAGGATTACACAGTTTAGACGTGCATCTAAACTAGAGGTGCAGGGCTCTACTCACAGCTGATGCTCGTGCGCTTGCTTTAGCACAACTTTTTTTCTGCAGGATTGTTTAGTCTTTGCTTCCAGGGGACTCATACGAATCTTCTAAGATTATCTTCATGTCTGTGGTCTGGAGTTTGTCTTACGTTTAGGAATTGTTAAAACTCTTAACTCCTGTAGTGCACAGAATGTTTACGGTGGACACAGTGTTCTGTTTCTCATTTTCTCACGAGAAACATTGCACTTTTACCCAGTCAGCGGCTGACGATCTGTGGATGTCACATTTAGTCCCTGCTTGGCTCAACTTGGCACAAGGAGAAAGAAAGGTACTAAAAAATGATCTGGTCTGAGGAGGTAGCACCAAATGGAAATGTGCTAAAGCAGGGCAGAGTCACTGAGTGGAGTAGAGCCAAGTAGGTAATAATGGAAAAGGCCTTTATGTGTCCTTCTGCTTCGTTTATGTTTTTAAAAGGTTTGGACACATTAGATTACTCCAGTGCTATACTGCTACCACAAACCTTCCCAAAGGAGGACAAAATGTGGACAAAATGTGCCCATAGTCTGGGAGCCAACTCCCGCCTACTTATTTTTTTCTTTATTAGACAGGACAGCTCAGCGTGAAATGGGGATGAGAGAGAAGGGAGGACATGCAGTAAACTGTCAGAGCTGTGATTCGAACTCATGACACTGCAGCCGGCTGCACATGGAGCCTGGCAGAAGTGCAGCCTTTGGCCTTAATAGCAAATAAGTTCTACACGACACAAAGTCGTTTTCAGGCCGTGCAGGAAACGGTGCAGTGTCGACTTGTTGGTGCAAATGAACATTTTTGCACAAGTCAACCTACTTTATATAAGAATTTAGTGGTGAGACTTTTCTCTCTTTCTTCACTTAAGTGAAGAGATTTGTCTCTCAACCGGTGCTACAAGCGCCACATGAAGCTGGAGCTAAAGGAGCTATGGAGAAAATAGCATACAAAAAAAGAGAAAAAAAAGGAAAAATTAATCAAATATCATTTGCATGTGGCCTTCAAATTCTGTATACATCTAAATTAAAAATAAAATAAAAACATTATCTCTTGAAAAAACAGCAACATACAAAAAGTTTCACTGATAAGGATTTTATTTTAACACACTATATTATAACCCTCTGTTCTTTTGTGTCTTAAACATTTTTATTTACACTAGAGTGATTAAACCACCACACACACACACACACACACACACAGTAGTCGCAGCCCTCCAGCTCACAGTTTCGGAGGGCACCTCATAACCAGCGTGTAGTTTCCCTTTCACTTCCTGCTTTGCACCTGGAACTTCCTGACAGTCACCACATTCTGACACACTGCTGCTCTGTGCGCCTGTGCCCTCTGACCCCTCTGTTTTGTGTGTTGTGTGTGTTATGTGGATGCAGTTGGACGTGTTGTGTAATGGTGAGATCATGGGCCGCGACCACACTCTGGAGTTTATCTACATGACGCGCTGGAGGCTGCACGGAGAAAACGTGAGTCGCACTTCCCGTTTGCACACTTCCTGTTACCGTACTTTACTGGTTTGAAGTTATGGGCCTTTGTTCGATCACATTTACTCTTGGAATATAAAATAATGATAAATATGCTCAAATGTTGTAAAAATGATGTATATAAATTAGGAGGTCTGATACTGTTCTGTCACAGATCAATACATGGATCATGATTCGATATGATTTGGTTTTGGTCTGGCCTCAGAAGATTTTTGTTAAATAAAACGGAACTTTTCAATCATTTACAATAATACTGCTTTTAAAGCTCCCTATTGCTACATTTCCTGTTTCATAGTTTACCCTAAGGACATTTGTGCTAATATTTTGAGCTGTACAACATGCTTTACACCAGTGGTTCCCAAAATGGGGATCGCGGGTCACTGAGCTGGGGGTCGCGAGATGATTTAAAGATCTCATTTTTTGTTCACAGCAAAGTGGACGTGCGGCAGGGGCGAGGGCGTGTCTCTTGTGAATAGACAGTACATTTCTGATGTAAATTGTCTGGGGCGCCTCTGTGTGGTCTCGCCGATGCGTGGCTGATGCTATGTAGCTCAGCGTATGCCGAGCTATTAGCCCAGTGATTGTGCCTTTGCTGTTCGGATCTACAATCATGGATATGGAGAACATATTTAATGAGTGGGGTGGTTACAAAACAGACTGTTTTGTGTGTTTGCCACCTTCCC